>JBBGZY010001280.1:1150000-1630000 GCA_037952925.1 Lithobates clamitans | reverse complement strand
AGCAGTACAAGCAGCACTGATGATGTACTGACCACAGCCACCCAATCAGTCCCATGTCATATCGGTGAGATCCTGTATTCTGATTGGCTGTGGTGGGTTATTAGTCTTTTCATCTGGTTTTTGCTTCCTTGTGATTGCAGTGTGTATACTGTCATCAGATATTGTGTAGTGTTGTATAGGTGATCTATTATGTATCCAGGTACTCATGACTGACAAATGCCTCCTTTATATATAGTAAGTAGAAGAGACTGGACCCGCTGCATGTGTTGCAGGAACATGTGATGATCACAGCGTGCGGGTGGCTCAGGGGGTGTGCGAGGGGCTGAATATCGCCGGGTAGCTCCAGTTTGATTGGTAGAGTTTTTAAATAAAATGAGTGAAATCTGTGAACATATTCTGCAGCTTAGAGGACAAAGATATCCATAAGTAAGGTGGTCCCAGGAAGGCTGGGAGTGGTCCACTACATCAATGGCACCCACAGCCAACATGGGCTTATAGGTAACTCTGGTTCATCTCTGACTTGTAAATATATAGAAGGTATATAGGGCAGCACAGCACTCCTGCCTTGCAGCACTGGGGTCCTCTCGGTTCAAGCGCCCCCCAGGACACGGTCTGCATGGGGTTTGCATGTTCTCCATTAATTTCCTCCCACACTGCAAATCATGCTGGTGGGCTGATTGGCTCCTGGCTAAATGGGCCCTGATATGTGCATGTATGTGAGATTAGGAAACCTTAGATTGTAAGCTCTTGAGGGCAGGGGCCGATGTGAATGTGTATGCAGAGTGCTGTGTACACTGTCAGTGCTATATAAATAAAAAATAAGATGCTAGAAGTGTAACCGAGTTATCCATTTTGTAGATTGAGACCTGTGTTGCAACAAATAAGAGAAATGTGGTGATTGATGGGCTGTGGAATGTGCGTTTCCTGAAGGGCGCTCTGCTTTTCCATCTCTCCCAGTGTTCTCTGTATAATGAACTGCAGACGGTTTAGTGTGGGGCTGGCTGCTGCCCCCTATCTACCATCTACTGTCATTTACACTGAAAAGATGGCTTGAAATCTGATTGGTGGCTGCAGGCAACACCTCCACTCCTCTGGATGTACTTGTTAAAATATAGACTGATCGCCGCTATACCGCCATGACCACCATATACTTTTATTTCTTTATCTTTTAGTATAACTAAAGGAAAACCTTTTTCTAGCTTTGGATAAAGGAGAGAGGGATTAGAACACCTCTTTGGTTTTTATTGCTATCTGTGTCCCCAATGGGGACATTCACCCTCTCTATTTGTCTCAGTGACTGTTTTCACCGAAAGTGGAAGAAAATTAAAACATTTTGGATTGTCACCAGAACAGGAATAGTGGGGAAATCTCTCAATAGGGACACCCGGAATTCCCTCATTTTCTGTTTTGGCAATGGGACAGGAAGTGCAGTGTTCCCATGCCACTGCATTTATAACTCAGACTGCAGAGTTTGACAGGTGCAACTGCCTGCCAAACTTACCTATTGAGATAAACGGGGCTGCACCGCAACCGGCCAGATAACAGTGCGGTAGTGTGGCATTTACGGGGTTACATCCGGCTGTGAGGTGGCGATATAACACCTCACCACTTGTCATGTGCCTCCTGAAATGCAAGTCGAACATGGATCGCTCTTCAGAGGGCACTGCAAGTGTGAAAAGAGCCCTTATTCTTCAAAAATAATCTATATGCATCTACTACTTAAAGCAAACGTTCACCCTAACGTAACATTCATTTTCCCCTGCTTTCGCACCACTCCCTCTCTCACATTTGGATATTATTTTGTTAACTCAATTTGGGTGGCAACAGAATCGGAGGGTGGGGGCGGGGCCAAAACTAAAAGGGGACTAAAGTTCCTTTTTAACCACTTTAAGAGCGGCCTTTTCTGACACCTTTTTGTTTACATGTAAAAATCAGATTTTTTTACCTGGATAAAAAAAACAAAAAACCAATACTGGCATGATGCCTGTAGCTGCACAGGTACCATCCTGATATAACCATTTGGACCAATAATGTGTGTGTGTGTGTGTGTGTGTGTGTGTATATATACGTATTGCGGTCTTAAAGTAGTTAATGGTTCTGTAATCTATTTTTCATAAAATTGTTTCTTGCTGTGTTTTTTTTCTGCCTCCTTGTAATGCCCTCCCATGAGCTCCTAAACTATTCACATTCTTATACTTATGTTCCTCATTAGCCAGAAAGAATATACATCGCTTTGTGTGCACCAAATGCCTTTGCAGACCCAGATATTTCTGTGTAAAAGTTGCATGGACACCATAGCTGTGCTGTACATAGCCAGTGCAGAGCAGTGACACATAACTGTGCTGTATGTAGCCATTGTCGAGCAGTGACACCATAACTGTGCTGTACATAGCCAGTGCAGAACAGTGACACCATAACTGTGCTGTACTTAGCCAGTGCAGAACAGTGACACCATAACTGTGCTGTACATAGCCAACGCAGAACAGTGACACCATAACTGTGCTGTACATAGCCAACGCAGAACAGTGACACCATAACTGTGCTGTACATAGCCAACGCAGAACAGTGACACCATAACTGTGCTGTACATAGCCAGTGCAGAGCAGTGACACCATAACTGTGCTGTACATAGCCAGTGCAGAGCAGTGAAACCATAACTGTGCTGTACATAGCCAGTGCAGAGCAGTGACCCCATAACTGTGCTGTACATAGCCAGTGCAGAGCAGTGACCCCATAACTGTGCTGTACATAGCCAGTGCAGAGCAGTGACCCCATAACTGTGCTGTACATAGCCAATGCAGAACAGTGACACCAAAACTGTGATGTACATAGCCAGTGCAGAGCAGTGACCCCATAACTGTGCTGTATGTAGCCATTGTCGAGCAGTGACCCCATAACTGTGCTGTACATAGCCAATGCAGAACAGTGACACCATAACTGTGCTGTACATAGCCAGTGCAGAGCAGTGGGAGGGATCCAGCAGGCCCAACCCACTGCCGGCTGCCTGCAGAAAACTACAGGAGGGGGCGGGGACAAGACCAATCACCCTGCACAAGGAGAAACAGAAGCAGTGACTGGTCTTTAATACAGGAAGCTCCTGCACACAGGTAAAGTTTCACATATATTACCTTTACCTGCGTCCCCTGGGTGAGAATGATGTAACTCTCCTTCCTGCAAAATCCTAAGAAATCCTGAGTAGCCTAAATCCCAAACCTTGCACAGTGCTGTAGCATCTTCTTGTGAGATTTGATCTACTCTTCATTCCCAAGGATTTTACTGTAAGAAGTACGACGTCATCCCCTACAGTCCAGAAGCCATATATTTTTTAGCTTTTTTTTTTTTTTTTTTTTAATCTTACAGTTTTTTTAACTTTAGTTTTTTTGCAGCAGTTTTCATTGGGGTAGACCCTGTTGCTAGTGCAAAAACAAACAGAAATAAATGTCAAGAAAGAGAAGGGTAGGAAAGGATCATGTTCAAGACCTGCTTTGGTCCCATGTACCTACCATGGAAACTGATGAGGCGTTAAAGGCCCGACCCAGTTGTCATTCCTGAGAAGCTTCTTGTTATGCGATTTTACAGAGTGACCTTCCAGCAGACTTGTATGGAAGAGGTAACGTTTTTAAAGCTGAACTCCAGGCACAAAAACATTCATTAAAATATATTCCTTAATAGCCATAGAGAATGTAAAATCCACTTTGTGTGCACCAAATGCTTTAGCAAACACAGATATTACCTTACAAAAGTAGCGGTGGCATCATGTGCTGTAATAGAGGAGATGATGCCACTGCCACCGAGTTTCTCAGTGACATTGGTCACCAGTACAAATGAAGAGGTTAATCTCAATGGGGACATAGACAGCCATTAAAAACCTGACAGAGGGACCATCTCTTCACCACTCTAATTAATTAATCAATAACAATAAAAAAACTGCCTATAGATTAACATTAAAAAGAAGGTTGGACATTGTCTACCTTCTTCCCATGTCTTCTATTCTGCATTGCATAGTTTTCTTACACTCCTTGGTGCGGAGACGTGTTGGCTGACTTGGGTGACACCCTTACATCTCTGTCAATCGATTTTTTCTGGCTCAGATGTTGCTGAAGGGCAGTTTATAGGCAGGAGTTCCCCAATGAAAGTGGAAGCCCCCTTTAAATATCTATGGCTTGTAAAGCAGAGTATTGTTTTTTTTTTAACATCTATTACAATATTAATTCTGGAGGGATCTTTTAATCGGATTAAGTATGCAATCAATACAGGCTAATCAGGAGCAGAGGCTGGCCTTGAACATATGGAGCTAGTTTGTGACAGTCAGTGTGGATCAGATGCTGAAGTGGAAACTGAGGTCATCTCCGCATCTAGAATGGCAGGAAAAATTACAGGAATCCATGAATAATGACTTTTAAAATGTTACTTTCAAACCCTATGTGGTGCTTGTATTGAAACCATTGTAAGTGTTTCTGGTAAAGCAGCCATTAGTAATGGATAGATTTTTAAATTGTCTTGCTGACACTTGATATTTATTTTCTACGCCCTTAATGGAAGATATTAAAGCCTTTGCATCATAAATATTTAATTTTTTTTTTCCTTTTATTTTCTATCCTTTGTTGCTTCTGCATGTTGCTGATCTGTTGCAACTTCTTTGCAGCCACTTCCTGCCCACATGCACTCCAGTGGTGGCTGCATGGTGTTTCTCAGGTTGGGTTTCCTAATGGTGGTGACAGTGGACCACACCTGCATAATGTGAGTTGAAATCGCTGCCTAAAGGCAGTGTAACTGGGTGACAACGCAGGAGAACAGTTGGGAGACAACAACAGAGTGTCACATTGTAACAGGAAGTGCCAGAACAAGGCACATTCAGGGAAGGATCACCAAGTATTATTGTAATGAACGTGGAAGTTCCTAGGAAGGTATGGGAGTCATTGTCACATGTCAGTGATATCGGCTTCCATGTGCAATTTCAGCAGAGAATCAGACAACCTAAATATAATCAAAAATAATAATTGTATATGTAATAGAAATGCTCACACGTAATCAGTGTGCACGGTGCTTTGTGTACATAACCCTGTATGTTATGATACCCATTGATCCTGCCAGAAACCCTTCCTGAATGACACTTCCTTTAATATGGTGACAAGCGTGACATAGTGCTATTGAATAGGCAATTAGCATTATCAACATCCACTATGCAGCGCTGCACTATGAGTTAATTTTACTTACATCAACACAGATCTCCACTCTAATTTTACTAAATACGCCCCCTGCAACGTTTAGCTTTATCAGTCTCCACCCAATGAAGCTTTTTCCCGCCTGCCTACTGACAGTAAATTCTACCAGGTTCTGCAGGGGTGTGTCCACTTCTATTATTCACTCCCCTGTGCATGCCCCAGAGGACTGGGCTCATGGGAGTTGTGGTTGCTGGCTGTGTGTCACAATGAACTATACAGCCACCCAAAGGAAGTGCCAAGGAAAGTCTATGAAGTGCTCTGGGCCTGAAGAACATGGGAATAATGAATTTGCGCTGGGAAAAATCTTTTAAGGCATGAGATGCACTGATAGCGGTTGCATTGTTTTTCAATAAAAATAAATAAATAAATGCTCTTCTTTTTTTTTTTTTTTTTTTTTCTTTTTTTCTTTTTTTTACAATAAGGGTTCATTTGTTATTTTTCTTCTTTATACTGCGTGTCTGTGTGTGTGTGTGAATATATATATATATATATATATATATATATATATATATATATATATATATATATATATATATATATATATATATATATATATATATATATATATATATATATATATATATATATATATATATATATATATATATATATATATATATACATACTATATATATATATATATATATATATATATATATATATATATATATATATACATACATACATACATACATACATACAATTTCAGGGCTTTTTTTCAGCGGGAACCACAGAATGTACTGTATGTAATGGCAAGGGGTGCTGCAGGGTCTGTTGATGCTGGGGGATCTATTGTTGCTGGAGAGGATCTAGTTCTGCGTGGTGGTCTATTGTTGCTGGGGCGGTCTGTTGTTTCTGTTGGGGGGTCAATTATTGCTGGAAGGGAGCTACTGTTGAGGGAGGGGTTTGATTGTGGCTGCTGAGAGATCTGTTGTTACTGCTGGGGGGGGGGGTTATTTTGATGCAGGGGTCCATTGCTGCTGTGGGAATCCATTGTTTCGGGGGTGTCTATTTTACTGCTTTTCTTGTTATCTTTAACTAATTCCTTTACCAATTACACACCACAAAATAGTACTGGGATTTGCATTCTTTAAAAAAAAAAAAAGGCAGTACTGGGAGACGGGTAGGGGGTGGAATCAAAGGATGGTGTTCAGAGATGGGTGGGTGGGGCAAACAAGAATTCGACTCAGAAGGGGGGAGTTCCTGCACCTATTCTCTGAGGGGGAGAAACAAAAAGATATATATATATGCATTATCAACAAAAGCATTATTAATTAGTATTCTGCGTTGCTGTTCTTAAATGCCGCACTGTATTTTTATTACGTGATGCAATACCGCCACATAAAATAACTTTATTGTGGTTGTGCAAGGTGGTTATTGGATGTTTCAGGAGCGGAAAGGACACACAGATTGAGTTGCGTTTTGGAGCATACATCAGTGTGTATGAGGCCTCATAAACATAAGTGCTACGTAAACTGTTGGCGCTATATAAATCCTGTATAATAATAAGTAAGCAGTTTACATTTCAATTGCATTTATATATCAAATACAAATTCTTCAGCCCAGCTTGACAAACGTACAGACACTAGGTTCACACTTGCGATACTGCATTTTTACACGTCTTTCATGTGTGTTTTTTTTATTTTGTTTTTTTTGGATTTTTGGTGTTTTTCAGTATGGGGCCAATGGGGTTGATTTACTAAAATTGGAAAATGCTAAATCTGGTGCAACTCTGCATAGAAACCAATCCGCTTCCAGGTCAAAGCTTAACTAAACAAGCGGATGTTAGAAGCTGATTGGCTACCATGCCCAGTTGCACCAGATTTTGCACTCTCCAGTTTTAGTAAATCAACCCCACGATGCCACACCAAAAGAAGCGCCTTCACCTTTTTCCAAGGCGCACAGAAGTATGCTGAATAGGTGTGAGTAGCCCCATAGACAATAATGGGATTCCTCTGGTTGTGTGACAAATCGCACAGGTGTGAATAGGGATTAATAGGCTTCAGACTTGAACCCATAATGACTCAAATCTGCTCTTACAGTGTAAACTCATTGGTGCTTTAGTAGTAATAACTGAATTGTAGGCATGTTTAGGTGTTGACTATCTGGCGTACAGTAGCAGATTATTGCATAGCAGGGTTGTCATTGTGTGACGGAGTCTGGGCTGGGATCTAACCGGACTAGTTTGAGTGCTTTCCATATTTTATTCATGTGCTGTTCTCAGACCGCACACTATTAAAAAAAAAAAAAAAAAAAAAGTCCTTAATGGATGATTTTATGAGGCGGTGTAATGCATAGTTTATGTGGATGATACTATGTGTAAGCTTGTGAGCCTGCATTTACAGATAATGAGACAGTTGCTTCTAGATTCTTACCAAGGTGTGGGCATGCGCTGTTAAGACACAACTAGATTCTTAAAAGCTTGGCCTGCTGGCTATACATCTCTATATACAGTGACTTGAAAAAGTATTTACACCCTTTGAAATTTTTCACATTTTGTCATGTTACAACCAAAAAATGTAAATGGATTTTATGTGATAGACCAAAACAAAGTGGCACATAATTGTGAAGTGGAAGGAAAATAAAAAATGGTTTTCAAAATTTTTTACAAATAAATATGTGAAAAGTGTGGCATATTTTTGTATTCAGCCCCCCAGAGTCAATACTTTGTAGAACCACCTTTCACTGCAATTACAGCTGCAAGTATCTTTGGGGATGTCTCTACCAGCTTTGCACATCTAGAGAGTGAAAGTTTTGCCCATTCTTCTTTGCAAAATAGCTCAAGCTCTGTCAGATTGGATGGAGAGCGTCTGAACAGCAATTTTCAAGTCTTGCCACAGATTCTCAATTGGATTTAGGTCTGGACTTTGACTGAGCCATTCTAACACATGAATATGCTTTAATCAAAATCATTCCTTTGTAGCTCTGGCTGTATGTTTAGGTTTGTTGTCCTGCTGGAAGGTGAACCTCCATCCCAGTCTCAAGTCTTTTGTAGACTCTAACAGGTTTTCTTCTAAGATTGCCCTGTATTTGGCTTCATCCATCTTCCTATCAACTCTGACCAGCTTCCCTGTCCCTGCTAAAGAAAAGCATCCCCACAACATAATGCTGCCACCACCATGTTTCATGGTGGGGATGGTGTGTTCAGGGTGATGTGCAGTGTTCGTTTTCTGCCATACATAACTTTTTGGCCTAAAAGCAAAAAACGCTAAATTTTGGTCTCATCTGACCAAAGCACCTTCCACATGTTTGCTGTGTCCCCCACATGGCTTCTCGCAAACTGCCAACGGGACCTCTTATGGCTTTCTTTCAACAATGACTTTCTTCTTGCCACTCTTCCATAAAGGCCAGATTTGTGAAGTGCACGACTAACTCCCCTTTCACACCAAGGGCGTATTGCAGGCACTATAGCGTTAAAAATAGCGCCTGCAATCCGCCCTCAAACAGCTGCTTTATTGTCTGCAGTGTGAAAGCCCCAGGGCTTTCACACCGGAGCGCTGCGCTGGCAGGACGGGAAAAAAAGTCCTGCCAGCAGCTTCTTTCGAGCGGTGAAGGAGCGGTGTGTTTACCGCTCCTCCACCGCTGCTCCCCATTGAAATCGATGGGGCAGCGCTGGGATACCGCCGGCAAAACGCCGATATTGTGGCGCATTGCGGGCGGTTTTAACCCTTTCTCGGCCGCTAGCGGGGGTAAAAGCACCCCACTAGCGGCCAAAATACGCCGCTAATCCGACGGTAAAACGCTGCTAAAAGTAGCGGCGTTTTACCGCTGACGCTGCGGGTGGCCCGGTGTGAAAGGGCTCTAATAGTTGTCCTGTGGACAGATTCTCCCACCTGAGCTGAGGATCTCTGCAGCTCCTCCAGAGTTACCATGGGCCTCTTGGCTGCTTCTCTGATTGATGCTCTCCTTGTCCGGCCTGTCAGTTTAGGAGGACTGCCTTGGTAAGTTTGCAGTTGTGCCATACTCTTTCCATTTTCGGATGATGGATTGAACAGTGCTCTGTGAGATGTTCAAAGCTTGGAATATTTTTTTTATAACCTAACCCTGCTTTAAACTTCTCCACAACTTTATCCCTGACCTGTATGGTGTGTTCTTTGGCGTTCATGATGCTGTTTGTTCACTAAGGTTCTCTAACAAAATTCTGAGGGCCCATCACATAAAATCCCAATAAAATACATTTATGTTTTTGGTTGTAACATGAAAAAAGGTGGAAAATTTTCAAGGGGGTATGAATACTTTTTCAAGGCACTGTAATCTTCTTCAGGCCCAAATGTCCTTGTCCTTTCTTCTGCTGTAAAACCGTTTACTTTTCCTGAGTGGCAATGTATTTCAAGTGGAAACCAAATTCATTCCTATATTTCACATTTTGCACTGCAACTTAATTGTGCCCAAGCTGGACCTTGAAAAATTATACCATTTGTTTTTGTTTGGAACGTGGCCTGAAAAATAGCAGCGCAGTTCCTAGTATGTGAGTATTCCTAGGCACTCCTGAGCCTGCAGCCTCATAGCTGTATATCTGCAGTGTGAGATCTCAGGTACTGCTGCCTCTGACTCCTAGTCACAGGAGTGAAATTTGGTGATATCACTATTGTGCTGCTCACTGTTCTCCTTGCTGGAGGCTGTGACGAGGAAGCAATGCCCAGTCTCTACCAAGATGGCCGCCTCCACCCAGAGACATATTAATGGGGGGAAAGATCAACTGTACCGAGACTGCAAGCAATACTGGTGACTAGTCCTTTGTCCTCTGCCTGTCTTTGAGTACAGCTTGCGGAGATGAGTTCCTCTTTGAACTCCAGACAGATAGAAAAGGCACAAATGAATGCAGCTCTGTAATCCATTAATACATGTATACATACATACATTTTTTTTTTTTTTTTTTTTTTTTTAATTCAAGAAGTATGAGTACCTGAATTTGACCTGGGCTCAGCCTCTAGCAGAAGAAGCAGTACTAGGAGCCAATCAGGTGTTTACAAGAAGCGTGCTGATAGGAGGGGAGAGAAAAATATTCTAAAATGTGGTCTGAATTTTTAGTCCCATTCATAAAACATATGGTGTAGTGTGAACACCACGCTGTGTAAGGTAGTCTCTCTGCTTTAATGTAGGAGAGAGAACTCCATGGTGGGGAAGATGGCCTTCAAATGATTTTGACTGATCACTTGACCGGGCTTCTCTCCCAGCTTTTTATGGCTGTGTCTGTCATGTATGGTGTTGGGGCCAGTTCACTCCAGAATGCGGTGTGGGAAAAGTGAATTCCATGCGTTTTTTCCCGCACTGCCTTCAAAACACACAGTCTTTGCGATCTGCTGGGGGGTGGCAATACATTGTTTACAGCAGACCCAAACGCAGTACCATGCGATTTTCATGCAACATGTTTTTCAAAAGTAGGGCATGCACTATTTTTTTGTGCATTCTGATGCGATTTGCAGCCCATTAAAATAGGTTGCAAAATCGCACTGCAGGGGAACACACAGGAGAACGGACTCTGTTCCTGTGCGATCCTGGCGTGTAGTGTTCCTTAAGCCTAGCACACACTACTATTGATTTTTTTTTTTTTTTTGTTCAACCCAGTGGGCTGAATAAAAAAAAAAAACTGACAGTTCTGGAGGAGCCTCTGTACTAACAATCTGACGTTAGTACAGTGATCTTCCCTGCTGTCCCCCCCCACCAGAACATTCCAGTCAGTGCTCTCAGCCATTGACCGAGAGCCTGTCGGCAGATCTTTTTCGGTCACGCCCCATCAAGAGAAGCCAGCCGAACCGGCTACAGCACACACGGGCCTAATGTTGACCGGTTTCCAACGAACCAGCTGATGCCGCCCGACATTCGGCCCCTGTGTATGGGGCTTTAGGGTCAAAGGTTATGATTAAGTGTTAGATTAGGGGTTTTAGTTAGACCGCCACATGAGGGAAGTGGGGTCACTTCATACCTGCTCCACTTTCTTTAGGTTTATTATTGAGTTTAGGAGGTTAGGTTGAAATAATTGTGACTGACTTACTTTTGTAGTCATTTTTTGGGATAAGATAAATATGTGTCAAAATAACATTTAGTAAAGGCATCATTGCCAATTAATTTGTTTAATATTTGTAGCCGGAATTTCTGGTGCCAAACTTCCAGTGCCATAAATAACCATGGCAGCTCTAAGTAGATGGAAAAGAAATTAAAATGCTATTTAGCATTTATTTATTAGGGTAGACGTGCATCTAAATCCACCTCTCCTCTCAAGTCTAATCTGTGTTTGAATCGCACTTCAGAGGCGATTGACAGGCGGTGAGGAGGCAATATGACGCGTCCACACCGCCTGTTTTACCCTAGTTTAACCCTATTTTTGCTGACAAACACACCACAACCGCATGCACTGCATATTTAATAGACCAAAAGGGAACAAATAAGAGACCATCATTATTAGGGTTCACATACACTTTAAAGGTCTCTTGACATTTGCGGCAGCCCTGGTTGGCAAGTGGCTGTGAGGTGATATGTCATCTCCTCAGCACCTATTTTAACCCTGAAAAGCTGTCACCACTGTGCTGCAACCATGTTTATTACATGCGGTTGCAGGGCAGTTGTGGTGTGGTCCCATTCACTTGAATGGATTCTGTATGGCATTGGTACTGCCTGCCAAATGTAACATGTAGTATCATTTTTGCCACGCCATGTGTACCACCCAATACAGTCGTCACTGTAGCCTAAAGTACTGTATATGGATCATTTATCTTGTAGAACAATACATTAAGTTTAAACAGAAATGCAAGGCAAAGTGTGTGTGTGTGTATGTGTCATACACACATTCTAACCGTTTTTTTTTCTTCTTTATAAGTGTTCACATGGCTCCTGTTGCAGTAAGCTAATCTTCCCGGTGAAGATCTTTGCAGAGGGTGTGCCAGCAGGTGGCAGAGAAAAGGCAGCACACTGATCCTCTCAGTTGACAAGCTGGGCAGGAGGGCATGCCAGCAGGAGGCAGAGAAACAGCAGTACACTGATCCTCCTGGTGACAATCTGTGCAAGAGGTGTGCCAGCGTGAGGCAGAGAAACAGCAGTACACCGATCCTCCCAGTGACGAGATGCGCATGGGGTTGTGTCAGCAGGAGGCAGAGAAACAGCAGAACACTGATCCTCCCAGTGATGAGATGTGCAGGGGGGGTGTCGGCAGGAGGCAGAGAAACAGTAGTACACTGATCCGCCCAGTGACGAGCTGCACAGGGGTGTCAGCAGGAGGCAGAGAAATGACAGTACGTTGATCTTTTCAGTGAGTAGCTGTACAGGGGGTGTGTCAGCAGATGTCTGACCACTGGTGTACAGGCAGGCTGGACTCCCAAGTAGAATACAAAGAAGCAAACTGACCACGCCGTGATGGATGTACTTCCATGCCCTGATGCAGTCAGTTTAAAACAGGAAAGCAGATCTACCATGGCATATATTGCAGTTGTTGGTAAATCTAAAGGAGATTGTACATAGTGCACTAAGATTGTAACATGGATGGCCCGGTTAGCTCTTTTGTGCAGTGTATAGGTAGTCTTTACATTGTCACTTCCGCAGTGATAATTGTATTTTATTTATTCATGTAATGATGTTGTAATTGTTTTGATTATGAACGGATATCTCAGCCTTTGTGCAGTGTTCAGGTTGCATTGTTTCCCTGTGTCATCCTTTGCACACTCCTCCTCCTCCTCCTATCTGGAAATGAATGGTGCTTCATCTTCGTTCATTGCATTAGGGAGGCCTTAGGGACGGGGCGGAAAGCATGAGGTATCTATAGTAGCGAGTGATTCCCTGCAAACCTTAGGGGCTGTCGGAAATTTACATACTTCTGATCACACAACAAAAGGGCTGTTTGGTGGGTCACGGGCTGGGTGGGGTATCGCAGAGGATGTTTGCCTGAGATCGGCAGAATCGAGCTTTTCCTGGCTGGGGCTGCATGCATTGAGGAAATTGCATGATTTTGCTGTTGCTTACAGCTTTGAATTGTATGGAAAAATCAGGGATGGGCAGGATTATTTCAGATTCAATACTGACGTGCTTGGCATGTGATAGTGCCCGGGCAGAGAGACAGGTATTGTCATCACTCTATAGAGTGCCTGGAGGTTTTTTTTTCTTCTTCTTCAGCCTGTATTTTAGTAAAAATAATAAACTGATCTAATTTTGAGTGAGTTGCAACCACCCATATATATACTAATAACAAATACAGGAATGTATTAAAAATAAATTTAAAAAAAAAAAGTGTTTGTAAAGTGTATGTAAACCTACTGGATCGAGTGTTGGCTCTTCTTTTTTTTTATCCCCTTTTGTTATCCTTAAAATACATACTCGCATGCCCAGCAATTCCAGAGTTGTCCTGCTGCAATCTATCACCACACACCACGTCCTGTGCTGCTATCTTCTTTACTTACACCTTTAAGGGATAGCTGTCTCCTCTTGTTTCTTGTAGCTGGTCCCCTGATGAAGCTCATGCACCACAGCACATCATCAGGGGTTTGCTGCAGGAACCTGGAAAAGACAGCTGCCTCCCTGATGGTGCGCAGCGGCACATGCTCTGTAGAAAGACCCTGAGACTTCAGCGGGGGAGGGGGCGCCGCTTCTAATTTTGACTGTCCTCTCATCCTGGACCACAAACCTTCCTCACTGTGCTATATGTTTTCTGCTGCACCATTGGCATGGTTATATCTTCTTAGTCCTCTCCATAAAATGATCATAAATTTGTGCTTAAAGTAGACCTATAGGCAACACTTTTTTTTTTCATTTTGGATAGAGTAAGGGAGGGTTATAGCCCCGTCAGTTTATTTTTTACCATCCCTGTCCCATTGCAGAGATTTCCCTTCACTTCCTGCCCCATAGCCAAACAGGAAGCAAGAGGAAATCTATGCAAATTAAGGGAATCCATTTCCCCCCCAGGCCCTCAGAACTCGTATCCCAACTCGAAAATTTCAGGGCAGGTATTAAACAGCAAGGGGTGTGGCCTTGACAGGAAGGCGTGGGTATTATTTTTAAATTAGGGGTGCACGAGTTTAGGCAGGCCTAGGGCAGCACAAAACCTAAATACACCACTGGTCTGATGCATCCACATGATGTCACTTCAGGATGTTCCTGTCCTTTTTCTGGGGTTGCGTCAAGCCACTTATTGCTGTACCTTACTTAACAGAGCCTAAAACTATTACAGACTTTTTTTATGCCCTTCCTTTTTACTGTATCACATTAATGCAGTATTGAAGCGAGGAAAGCTGCTTGTATCATGGGATTTAGGATATGCAGCTACAGCATGCTGAGAAAACTTTTTTTATATTCTCTTTGGTTTTCTGCAGGAATAGTATGATTGGTTGGTCTAGGCACCACATTACTCAAAGTATTCAATAAGACAAAAATATGTAATCTTGGAATTAAGATTATTGAATAATTGCTATATAATATTATTAATAATAAAAATAATAATGATAATAATAATGTATAATAATATAAATTATAATTAATTAAAATTGGATATATAACTATTCAGGTGCCAAGCATACAAGTGGATACAATCGGGGCTTTTTTTTTTTTTTCTCAAGAAAAGGTGCAGAGACTCAACCCCCTTCCCTAGGTCATGCCTGTCTCCGCCCCCACCCACCCCTAGAACTGACCCTAGGACTGCCCCTTGTCGCCACCCCTACTCACCTCCTGCTCCCTTTAGAGAACAAGTAACCAAGAATAATTAAGGGGCTATACAAGACGTTTGTATGGAATTTGTTAAAAAAAACCCCAAAAAACCATAGTAGTAAAATCTGTAAAACATTAGAGATATCCAGCACTTGCCAAAGTAAGAGGCACTTCCAGACATTTTCAACAGACCCATATCCTGCAAAGAGACCGCCCCAAATTCAGCACCAAAAAAAAGGCTAAAATCTTGTCTATGGAGACAGATGATCGATCTGCTCCGCGTCTCTGCTACTCAGCGACCGCAACTTCGCTGGTGCAGGTGTGCCAAAATGAGCTTCCGGTCTGCAGGGAGTGGAGATCACTCCGCCTTCCGCTCTCTCAGGCTGCAGCCGGACTTGAGCTGTATCTTCTGCTCTGCCATATGATCACTCAGGCGTGGCAGCGGGCTTTGCTCCCAGTGTCTCCCACACTGTCTCTGGTGGAGGTGCCGGAATGGCGTTCTGGCATATTCCACCAGAAAAAAAGCCCTGGAAACAAGAAGCTGTGATATAAACATTTTTTTTCCAATAATTTCTTAATAGAAATGTATTAATGAAACTAACACATTATTATTATTATTATTATTATTATTATTATTATTATAGTAATAATTTATTATTTAATGAATATGATAAATTATAATTCAAATTAGACAATATAAATATATTTGGGACTTTTCAGGTGCCAAGCCTACAAATGGATAAAATTCACTGTGATATGAATAAAAATATTTTTCAAATAAATCCTAAATTCGCCACTTTTTCTTCCTAATTGAAATGTATAATTAAGTAATCATTACTAAAAGAATAATAATTATCACTATTTTTATTAATATTTGTATGATATATTTTTTTTGTTACTAATACATTTTAAAATCACATAAGAACATAATGTGTTTTTCTAATTACATTATTTTTGTGCAATTTTTAATATCATGGTGACGATTATGACAGTTAGTACTGGCAGTCTAGTAATGGGCAATACACAGTTGTGGGGAAGTATGGAGTATAGAAATAATATCTATTCGAATATGACTCTAATCCTTTCTATTTTTATATATATATAAATCGAATTAACAGTTTAATCCTTTTTCCTGTGTTTCAAAGGATTAGGCCACTGTAAAATCGGGAAAAGTGCTTCTATTATTTCAAGGGCACGCTGAGCAAGTCTGATGTATTACTATGGGGGTTAATTGCGAAAGGCAAATCCACTTTGCACTGCAAGTGCACTTGGAAGTGCAGTCGCTCTAAATCTGAGGGCTAAATCTGAAATGAGTGGAAGCTCTGCTGATTTTATCATCCAATCATGTACAAGCTTAAATGCTGTTTTTTTTATTTTCCTTGCATGTCCCCCTCGGATCTACAGCAACTTTACTTCCAAGCGCACTTGCAGTGCAAAGTGGATTTTTCTTTAGTAAATAACCCCCTATGTTTTCACGGATCTGTACTGAATCCCTTACATAGGCAGCACAAAGGGAAATTGGTTGATGTGTATAATTATACATTAGAAGAAACTCAATCAAGAATCCTTGCCCCATAGGCAGGTGAGGGAAAGAATTTTGATTGGCTGCTTGGTGATCACCAGAATTGCATTGTGTGTAAAGGCTTGTTGATGCTTTTCCCCTTCTCTCATACCATTCACATCTTTTCTTATTTAAAGGAGGTAAGGTAGAGAGGATATATGAAGAGTATAGTAGGACTGCCCGTCAAAGCATTTCAATACCTCCTCCGAGGAGCCAGCCCACTGCTTACATCATGGCTGAGGGCTCTTGGGAGGAGTACTGAGGGAAGGTGCTCACTGTAGAAGCCCCATCTCCCCTTCACCATGGAGAGAATCCATATCCCAGCGCCAGTATTCTGCACAAAGTCAAAAGTTTGAACCAAAATAAAAATGTACTTTTTATCTGACCTCTCAGGGTGGCTCCTTTTATTATTATTATTATTATTATTATTATTATTATTATTATTATTATTATTATTATTATTCTTACTGGTGTAAAGTTGTGTTGGTGGGATTTGAAGAGGACGTGCCATGTGAAATCTTCACATACCACATACTCCTGGAAGTGTGTTGGATGTCTGCGTCCCCTGCCTCTCTCTATGGTTCCTTCCGCTGGCCTTTACATTAGTACAGGACACAGCAGTGACATAGGGGCCAGCGGGAGGAACCACAAAGTGAGCCGGGGGACTCTGGCATCCAACATATCCAGAAGTATGTGGGATGTGAAGATTTCTTCAGGTGCCTCGAGTCTGCGTCAGAGCAAAAATGAATGCAGATGAAAAGCTGAAGTCATCATCTTAACACCCAAACATTATTTTTTTTTTCACCTAGTTAAAAAAAAAAAAAAAAAGCATTGCAATATTATGAAAATATGAATCATAGCTATTTTCACTTGCAATGGTATTGTTTAACATGTACTTTAAGCATGATACTGTATATGTTGCAGACTGATCAAATTCAAAGTAAATGCTGGTCAACATTCAGAATGGCTGTCATAAGCTTGAAGAGGTGACATGTCTACTTTAGACGCATATGAACTTTAATGGCATCCCAGTCTTAGTCTGTAGGGTTCAATACTGAGTTGGCCCACCCGTTGCAGCTATAACAGCTTCAACTCTTCTGGGTAGACTGTTCATAAAGTTTAGGAGTGTGTCTATGGGAATGTTTGACCATTCTTCCAGAAGCACATTTGTGAGGTCAGGCACTGATGTTGAATGAGAAGGCCTGGCTCACAGTCTCCGCTCTAATTCCCGAAAGGTGTTCTATTGGGTTGAGGTCAGTCAAGTTCCTCCACCCCAAACTCGTTCATCCATGTCTTTATGGACCTTGCTTTTGTGCACTGGTGAAAATCATTTGGTGGAGGTGGGATTATGGTGTGGGGTTGTTTTTCATGGCTTGGGCTTGGCCCCTTAGTCCCAGTGAAGGGAACTCCTAAGGCGTCAGCATACCAAGACACTTTGTACAATTTGATGCTCCCAACTTTGTGGGAACAGTTTGGGGATGGCCCCTTCATATTCCAACATGACTGCTCACCAGTGCACAAAGCAAGGTCCATAAAGACATGGATGAGTGAGTTTGGGGTGGAGGAACTTGACAGGCCTGTACAGTGTCCGGACCACAACCCGATAGAACACCTTTGGGATGAGTTGGAGCGGAGCCTGCGAGCCAGGCCTTGTCCACATCAGTGCATTACCCCACAAATGCGCTTCATGGAAGAATGGTCAAACATTCCCATAGACACACCTAAACCTTGTGGACAGCCTTCCCAGAAGAGTTGAAGCTATTATAGCTGCAAAGGCTGGGCCAACTCGATAGTGAACACTACAGACTAATAGGGCGTACACACGGTCGGACTTTGTTCGGACATCCTAGGATTTTTTCCGACGGATGTTGGCTCAAACTTGTTTTGTCTACACACGGTCGCACAAAGTTGTCGGAAAATCCGATCGTTCTAAACGCGGTGACGTAAAACACGTATGTCGGGACTATAAATGGGGCAGTGGCCAATAGCTTTCATCTCTTTATTTATTCTGAGCATGCGTGGCACTTTGTCCGTCGGATTTGTGTACACACGATCGGAATTTCCGACAACGGATTTTGTTGTCGGAAAAATTTTATTTCCTGCTCTCCAACTTTGTGTGTCGGAAAATCCGATGGAAAATGTCCAATGGAGCCCACACACGGTCGGAATTTCCGACAACACGCTCCGATCGGACATTTTCCATCGGAAAATCCGACCGTGTGTACGGGGCATAAGACTGGGATACCATTAAAGTTCATGTGCGTGAAAAGGCAGGTGTCCCAATACTTTTGACAATATAGTGTATACTAACTGTTTTCTATGTTATTTTGAAGTATATTTTTTTTTATAGCTGTAGGGGATGTCTTTATTCAGACTAGCCAGATGGTATCCTTTTTATCTTCAATCACTTGTAAGGAGTGTGTTCTTCCTGTATATACGCTAAGGAAATTCCTAGAAGAATACCTGCAGTCACACTGCTAATATATATAAAGTCATGACTTTGTGGAGACTTTACTATTTGCCTGGTCATTTTTAAAAGAGACTGTACAATTTTTAGGCTCCGTTCACATCTAGGTGTCCCGGTTCAAGAACTTCTTTTGGGCGACGGGCGTCCGCGATTCTGTTTGCGTGATTTTACTGCGATTCGTCACAAGACTTCCCCATGTCACAATGCCTAGAGTTGAGCTTTAAAATCCCATTTTTTTTTTTTCTTTTTTGGACACCTCTTATGGTGCGATCAGTTATGATTATTATTATTTGATAAATGCAGAACCCGTGTTCATAGCTTGTCATAACTGGCAAATATGAACGTGTTTAGAGCATTGTTCATCTCTAATCCCTTGTCAGTGGTAATGGTGTTGGTGAGCACAGCATGGCCCCCACCAACATCACCCAAGAAAAAAATATATAATATATCGTAGTTTACTACTCCTTAGGTAATGACTTTTTTTTTTTTTTTTTTTACCCGATGATTCTGCCAGTGGCACATTTTCTGTCCTAGGGTGACCACGCTCGCTCACCATTTTGTGTCTGTGGAGAAGCAAAATTGTCACCCTAGGATAGAACTACAATAAATTCCCTCACTCCTCTTCTCCATAACACAAAGGAAGGGGTTTG
This sequence comes from Lithobates clamitans, assembly GCA_037952925.1. NCBI lineage: Eukaryota > Metazoa > Chordata > Amphibia > Anura > Ranidae > Lithobates > Lithobates clamitans. The sequence goes on along the minus strand of JBBGZY010001280.1, from coordinate 1,610,470 downwards.
TTGTCCTCAAGTGAACCATCAGGATCAATTTTATATCACTTTTTGAAATACATTTTAATTTTTCTATTTACGTTTTATTAGTTTGATGTTTGTTTAATGTTTATTTTTTGTTTGTTTTTCTTTACTTTTTTTTGTAAAAAAAGCTTTATTTTACCAATAAGCAATTAATATAGGATCCTGCCATGACACTATTTACTGAGAGCAGTCTTTAATTTATAAAGAGAGAGTACAGCAGTAGCTTTTTGCTATCAGACTATCTCTCTCTAATTAAAAGTCAGTATAGAACTGTAAAGAGCTGCAAAGGCCATAATACACGTCTCATTTTTCAGCATGGATGGAGGTATCACCACTGTGGGCTATTGTATTTAGCCAGCTGTGGCACCCGTGAGTTTTTGATTACCTAGCCGGTGACTGCATCTGATTGGATGCAGCCACTATTCGGACTGTAAATTTGTTGTAAGTTTTGTTGTGCTGGGTGATGCTTTTAGAGGCCCTCCATTGCTCTAATTTACGCCAATTCAACAGCATTTCCTAGGAGAACTTCTAGGATTAGTCCCATATGCTGGCTGAAAATCATAAATATTAAATATTTCTATGCAATATTTCTGATTTACCTGTCTAAATTTTATAAATGTGTTATTCTAATGCTAAGCCTAAATGAAGAACATATTCAATAACATTATACATTCCATTTAAAGACATTAAAACAATTTGTGGTGTCTTATTTAATTTATCAGCTAAGTTGCATATTAGCCCTTCCAGATTTTGAAAGCATAGACTAAATATGTATGTACATCTTTGCAGTTGTAAATGGTTGAAAGCCTTTTTGGTGAAGAAATATATCTAGGAAGATTTTGCTTATAGCAAACTGATAGTTGCTTAATTTTCCATCCTGTGGTTGGAATTTATCTCATAAAATCCAACAGTGGTTTCTAATTTTCCAATCCTGGTTCTCAAACACTAGGCCATGGCCCACAGCTAGCTGCAGATCATCTAACCTCCCACAGTGTCTCCCAACTCCCATAGAGCCACACAAACTTCTGTAGTGCCCCTTGTCCTCAGTCCCACAAAGCCTTTCAACCTCCCATCACGCCCCCTAGCTTTCTGCACATTCTCCAGCCCCCCATAATTTCCCAATCTGTGCCCCTGAAAAAAAACCCAGTTTCCTGGAGAGAACCCATCCCCCACAGTTGCCCCAAGCTCCCTCCAGAAATGTTATCCCCTACAGGGCCGAAAAGTCCCCTAACCCCTTCTAGAACCTTCATTCCCCCTACAGTGACATCCAGAGCCTTCCAGATTTTTAACACATTGTTTGTTTGTAGTTCCATACTTTTTTAATTTTGTAATATAATATTTATTATTATTATTATTATTATTATTATTATTATTATTTTTACTGTTGAGGCATGGAAGGTTTTGGAAGATTTTACTAGATCTCAAGAAGTTTGAGAACCACTGCTGCAGAAGTTGAACTACAACTACAATGTGGGTAATATCATTAGCTCCCTGTGCGGTTGTGTATGCATATAAGCCCAACTAACTTGGTGCACCAGGAAAACGCATGTTAGGAAAAAATGCTGATTTTAATGAGAACTGGCTTTTTTTTTTTTTTTTTTTTTTATTTTTTTTTTTTTTACATCTACTCAAAGATATTTTTGTTGTCTTATATTCATACAACTCGTTATGTAATCAGTCATGGTAATGCATTTAAAGTAGGAGTTAATTCAGGGCCAGCAAGTCAGGGAAAGCACAGCCGTTGCAGCCTCCCTGGCCTGGGTGTGCAGGTGTGGCAGATGGCATTCTGTATGCAAGATTAAACATTTGCATCTTGTGAATGGAGCCGTCTTTTCAGAGCTGCGAGTATCTTAACCTCTTTGTTGTAAGGAGCACCAAGCAAAGCTGACGTAACTTTGGGTTTAATAAAAATGTATCTTCTCTGCTTGGGTGTTTTTTTTGTTTTTTTTTGTTTTTTTTTTATGGAGATTGAAACAATTTACTGAATAAAATTGCATTATTCATCCTTTAGTGCAGCGTCACTCAACCTTTTTTCGGTAAAGGCACACTTTCAAAATTCTGCACGTTTCAAGGCACCCCATTCTAAAATGTAACATACTAAACGAAAAATTTTACATAATGCAGCAGCATCCACACACAGACCTTTGCACACTGGTACTGACTACAATGTAGTATTCCAGGATTTCTCTCGCCCAATCAGCTAACGTGACTCCAGTGCTGGCGGAGAGAGGCAGGGGAGGGGCAACAAGGATGCTGTGCAGGTGCCCAGTGTTCTCCTTATCAATCGCTGACGTCATGAGTTGTTAGGAAGCAGGCAGCTGGCCCAAGGTTGTTATGATGCAGAATAAAAATCTAAATCTTTGTTTGATCCACCTGCTGGCTTGTTAACAATTTTTTGGAAACTTGGGGCAATTTTTTGGCATTTTGCCAAGGCACCCTGGTTGAAAAGGGCTGGTTTAGTTTATTGTGCAAACAATGCATTTATTCTAAAAATTAATTCACTAGACATTGTGACATGTTGGGGTTTCTTAGCGCAATGGTAGTGGCAAAACAGTGAGTTAACTCCATGGCAAATATAATTTTCAGTTCTTTCCTGCCCACTTATATTTAAAGGAACGTCAAAACGTTCACATTGGCACATCTTCCCACGCAGGGGGTTCTCACCATCACTGCAAAAACATAGCATTCAGCCTCCTGGCTCTCTTGTAGCAGCTTTACTGCTCCAAGTACCTCTTCAGGATCCTCCTGACCATCAGTAACTTTTTGGTCCTCCTGATAATGAAACATGTCCCAGTGTTTATGCACAGATGCTGCACCCCAGCTCTGCATCCTCCTTGCAGCTTCCTAGCTGCTCCATCCCTTTATGGACACTCTCTCTCACACTCACACTCACACTCACACTCACACTCACACTCACACTCACACTCACACTCTCTCACACACACACACACACACACACACACTCCCCCTTAGGAGCGTTGGTGCAATAAATATTATCCGAGGGTGGTTATGGATTCCCTCTATTTATTCCATATATGTGTTAACGTGTCTATTCCTATAGTTAGCTAGTCTATTAAAACTCTGATAATGTTACTCTTGATAGCACAATGATATAAGGTTAGCTATGAAAACGAACACACTGCTTAGTAAAACAACGTCTTGTTTATTTGCCCAAGAAAATAGGAAAATGCTAAAATAAAAACACTAAAGGAAAATATTACAGAGCATATAACAAAAGTACGTCAAAGATACTTATCGCAAGGCTGTCCTCCTACATATTGTCTCGTCAGCTGGGCTCAAAATGGTAACAGAGAGCCATGCGGCACAAGAGTCATCAAGCAAAAGCCAAGAGCGAAAAAGGGATCGATTTCCCCTCTGTGTGCACTTTTACACTGTATTCAGACCCCCTCGTAACCACACCCCACTAGCCTCCTGTCCAATGAGATATTTCAAGAGGCAGTCCTTTTAATATATCATATTTTTGTCCGTCCTTCTGTATTGGCCTCTAGGGGCAGTATTTGTCCATGGATCATCGCTATGTGACCTGGGTCATCTTCATTGACTGTTTGTCCTTTGATCTTATGTAGCCCACCGTCAGCAATGGCCCTCTTTGAAGAGTGTTAATCAAGGATTTCAGTCTTATCACAGCAGTTGGTCAGGAGCCAAGTTTTTGTTCTACAAAGCTTTGATGCGCAACTTGTCACCTGGTTGTATCAACCAGAAAGAAAACTCCATAAATATGATATTAAACCATGTTGCCTTCCAGCATCTTCCGCTTTGCGCCTAAAGGCGCATATCACCCTTCTTCAGACATGGCTCCTATGGAACAGTACATAACTGTCTTAATGTGTTGCACTTGCCAACATGTGCTTCAGAAACAGCTCCTATGGAACAGTCCATAACGGTCTTAACGTGTTGTGGTTCCCAACATGTGCCGCTTTGCCACTGAGTGGCACACCACCATCATTCTTCAGTGACAGCTTCCCTTCCACCATTCTGCCTTTCCGGTATCTTTACGATGGGGTGCAATACAGGCAAGGGGTGTCCATTCACAAGCACACACTCAGAGCCACGTATTAACCAGTTTTCAGATACAGAGTCTCTAGGAGGGCCTTACTCACCCATATTGCTAACCCAAAATACACATATGTCACACTAATACCATAACATAAATCAACCCATTACCATAATATGTGCAAATATATGTGACCCATCAAATTGCGCATCCCGCTCCCAATCTCCTATAACTCTTTACTGTAGATACAGGTCGGAATTAGGCAGGCTTGCTCACAATGGCCTTTCCTACTGCAGTTTTGGCATGTCAACAGTACTTCAGGAATTGGCAGCAAAGCCTCTAACTTGTATGAAGAGACATTAGACCCATTTCACACTGAGGCGTTTTCAGGCGCTTTTGGGCTAAAAATAGCGTCTGAAAAACGTCTCCCCTGCAGTCTGTGTGAAAGTCATAGTGCTTTCATGCTGAGGCTATGCGCTGGCAGGACGTTAAAAAATCTCTTGCAAGCAGCATCTTTTGAGCGGTGAAGGAGCGGTGTTTACAAGGCTCCTAAAGGGCTCCTACCCTTTGAAATTAATGGGCAGCACCACAGAATGGCCGGCAGCGGAGCTTTGCGGGTCATTTTAACCATTTTTCGGCAATCCCTGAGCAGCAAATTATATCACCTGTGATGTATTTTAGTCATCTTGCAAACCTGGCCTGTTAGTGGGTTCTGAGGACAGGAGTTGAATGAAATACATCACAGGTGATATAATTTGCTGCTCAGTGATTGCAGTATTCTAGTCTGCATCTCTCCAAGGTAATACTTAAAATCTGGCCTGTTAGTGGATCCTGAGGACAGGTAGACTTGAATATCCACACCTCAAATCACTGCAATTCCTGTATTTTCAGGCCGCAGATCATCACAATTCTTCCACCTTCACACCTCAGATTACCCCAATTGCTTCATCACTGTAGTCCCCTGAATGCCTGTTCCCCTCTATACCCCCCCCCCCCCCAATCTAGTCCCCTCTGCTCTGTACACACACACACACACACACACATACACACACTAGTTCCTCTCTGTAGCCCTCATAACCCCCCCCTGCACATCTGTTACCCTCTGTACCCCCCCACACACACATCAGACCTTGGCAGTGCCCAAATGGTTAGTCCACCCCTGCCCCCAGCCTGTCCTGATCACCCTCCCCCAGCTGTAATCTCATCTAATGACTGCTCCCATTAAACCCATCATCATCAGAGTAGGTAGGTATGTCTGTAGGCTTTACCTGCCTTGGGTCACTGCAGCAGCTTCTGCACCATGGTGCCCAGGTCCTCATTCTTGACAGCCTGGAGCCGCTCCTGGTTCTTCTTCATCCTGGGTAATAGAGGACAGATCCTGGCAGAGCCTGATTGGTCCTGACATCCCCAGCATCTTTCCCTGGAGAGGAGGAGGACTTGGAGATGGATGGGACCCCGGGTCAGATGTGCTGCTGGGGCGGGAGAGCACACTCAAGAACTCTCGGGAGCCGACCCGAGCAGGGAAGGGTTGAGCTGAGGTGCCAGGGAAGGAGCCAGGAATACCTTGGGGAGAGCTCCATACTCGGGAGTCAGGAGCCGTGCTGGAGAGGGGGGGGCGAAGCTGAGGTGCTGGGGTGAGCCGGAGGAGGAGCCAGGAATACCCGGAAGCGAGCTCCATACCTGGAGCCGGGACAGGGAGGGGCTGAGCCGAGGGAGGAGCCAGGAATACCTGGGGACGAGCTACTTGGGGAGGAGCAAAATTACATCGAACAGCCAGGAGGGGAATGGAGAAGGATCATAACCGCCCATTGGTCTCCTGATCCCGCCTCCCTTCCTTAAGCCATATGATTAGCTACACTGACTTCGAGCTGCATCCTGGCTGGGGTTGTGCCACCACGCACTCTGCACAATTGTTTATTATGGTCAGTCCGCCCCTGCCCGGGAGATGTCATCTGGTGGAGAATAAGGAAGCCAGAGGCCGCGGCTGCGCCCTAGGCGGCAGTGCGCTCCTAGGCAGCTGCCTAGTTTGCCTAGAGGTAGCGCCGGCCCTGCTTCCAACATTTGGGCTCTGATATGAAACCAGCATACACCTGTGCCATTAGTGTGCTTGCTTCCTAGAAACTGACATAAACCACCATTATACACAGTGGACACGCTGCTGCAACATATAGTATGTTTTTTTTTTTTTTTATTGAATTTCGGTACTTAAAATGAACCTCTACTGTAACTTTTAAACTAACCCTGCATAGTCCTCATCCTAATGTGCCAGGTAGTATCTTTATATAAATGTTCCCCTTGCTCGCTGGAATGGGCATACGGGATACACCAAGTGACTATACTGTGTATACCTGCCCCCAAATCCAAGAACTGTATATAGTCAGTATGTACATGGGAATGACTGCATGGTGTGGTGGCGTAGCAAAGAAGGGAACTATATTAATTCGGGTACCATGCAAAGAGAAGCCTAAATTTAAAAGTATTTGTTATAGTAGAGGTTCATTTTAAAAGAGCTATTGTAGACAAGTGTAGTGAAGTCAGGAAATCTTGCATTCTCTCCCTCTTTGAAATGTCTTTGACGGTGAGCAGTTCTCTGATGCCAGAGTGGTGCTGAGCCCAGGGCACCATAGTGACTCCTCAGGGGACAGGTCCATGACATTGTACACTTACAGTATGTCCCCAGTGGGTGCCATTGAAACCGCTAGACTGAAGAAAATTTTGTGGCGAAAAGAAAGTACTGTGTGGAGCAGCACTGGAGTAATAATAGTAATGATGGGGGCCAGAAAAGAAAAGCAGACCTTGACAATTGCTGTACTTCTTCACTTTTGTGGTCTTTGAACAAGTGCCTGCTTACATTAATGGTTGGTAGAAAAGTTCCCCTACTCACTTTTGTTGCCAGCGGTTTAGACATTAATGGCTGTGTGTTGAGTTATTTTAAGGGGACAGCAAATGTACACTGTTATACAAGCTGTACACTCACTACTTTACATTGTAGCAAAGTGTCATTTCTTCAGTGTTGTGACATGAAAAGATAGAATAAAATAATTACAGAAATGTGAGGGGTGTACTCACTTTTGTGAGATACTGTAGATGCATGCCTGGTGCCCTGGCTTTGTATGTCAGAACTGTTTGTACTTGAAATATGTCAAACATGTTTGCCTTCCAGTCAATCTTAGCTTAGTATTTCCTCAAACAAGGTAAACGCACAAAGAAGCTTTGTCTTTATAACAAGATCTGCCACTATGTAATTGTACAACAATGGTGTAGAAGTTGTAACAATATGCATTTCTTACATCGCTCACATTCTCATAAAGTGTTCTTAAGACCCCTTTCACACTGAGGCAGTTTTTAGGGATTTTAGCGCTAGAAATAGCACCTGTAAAGCTCCTGAAAACCGCCTCCCATTCATTTCAGTGTGACTTTTCACACTGGGGCGGTGCGTTTGCAGGGCGTTGGGAAAAGTTCTGCAAGAATCATTTTTGGGGTGATTTGGGAGAACTGTATTTAGTGCTCCCAAAATGCCCTACCCATTGAAATAAATGGGCAGCGCTTTGGTAGCGCCGCAACATGGACACTTTTAACCCCTTCTTTGGGGTTAAAAGCGCCCCGCTAGCGGCTGAAAAGCGGCGTTAAAGTGCCGCTAAGACGAGCGGTGCTTTAGCGCTAATGCGGCCACGCCCCCACTGTGAAAGGGGTCTAAGTTGTAATGATTTACTTTATGTGGAATGTGTTTGTGTCTCTATTGGTGGAAGCTATTGCACTCACAATACTGTGATTTCCTGCTAAATTTTCAGGCTTTGTTTGTATATTTATGGTGGGTAGCATTTCTTCCACTTAGTTTTGGTGATGTTTATTTCATGGGGTTTTATGTATTTGTTTTTAGCTCCCATCAGACTTGTTCATCACTATTTCGCCTAAGGGGTTTACTCATTTCCAATTTAAATGACGTGAATATTGGCCAACTATGGGGTTTACTCTCTGGCACTCCAACCATTTGCGGTATTCTGTCATTCCTCTTTGCTAGAGACCAGCTCTCTAAATCAGCAGAAAATGCATAATATATCTGCCTAAAGTGTATGTAAAGCCAATATTTTTTTGGATAGCATAGGGAATGGTTAAGACTTCTCTCTCTCTCTCAGCTTTTTTTTCATTTTCTGTCTATATCCAGTCTGGGAGATAGAAGACGTTTTGACTTTTCCACACTCTCCAAAATGTAACCCCACCATTCTCAAGGTTTTTAATGCATGTGATACTGCAGATAGAGAAAAACTTTCTCAACCTTCTTTTTTTTTTTTCTCTCCATAGGACCCATAAAATAGTTATAAGAACCTCTGATAAAAAGAATAGTATCTATAATAAAAAATATATATATATTTTATTTATACAATGCATGCCTTTTATGTATTCATATTACTACATTTAAAATTAAAAGCATCACAAAAGAGACGCATAACCCCTGAGATCAGAGCAGAAGAATATTCTACTGTAAACTTCATTCTGCCAGTGAATCCCCACCGTGTTTCAATTGATCTTCACAAGCTTCATCAGGAAGCAACAGGATTTCTATAGAAGTAAATAACATAAAACAATGGCCGAGCATATAGATATCCAAAACTATAAAATAGTGTTTTTCACAATTCCAAAATATCAATAACTCAGTCACCCAGAGTTTTATTTATGAAACCACATCCTCTTAAATCACCTAGGGATTTGTGCCAGGCCACATGCCCACAAGGGGTCACTGTAATTGACCGCAAGAGGTCCCAGTCTTCAAACCCTCACAGCAGAAATTTAATAAATAAACAAATATTTGAGATTTCCCACTAAGATTGTATGAATAAATGAAGGAAACAAAAACAACTCTAACCAGTAAAAAAAAAAAAAGTTCTTAAACATCCAGATAAGGGGAGACTGGTGTAGGGCTCACAGGTGCAGTAAAGCCTATGAAGGCACCATCGCATCGCATCACCAAAAAAAATTTCTGATTTACAAAAGAAAATTCATTTGGAATTCAACTAATGTATTAATGTATGACCTGCATTACAGTCCTCTAAAAAGGTCATTAGTATCACACTGTTGACTCTGCCAAATGGCGTTGGTCCTGGAGCTATGCAGGCACCTTCAATTGGGAGGTCAATCAGCCACAGCTCAGGGAACTCCTAACAACCTCTGGAGGAACCTTGGTTGGGAATGACTGTTAAACGTTATAATTGTAATAGTCTAATAGAAGCCATGTGTGTAAAAACAACTTCTATAACCATAACGGCCATAATACGGCAAAACACTACTCTGATGAACCCTCTTCGAGTCAGCTGCAAGAGCCACCCCTTCATTATGACCTTTGTCAGTGGGAGAGAAGACACAAACTATGATGAACAAGGTCATCATCTGAGTGTTGGAAAGTGTGTGTATCAGGCCAAGTGTTTCAACCTTTTGACTCCATCTAATAACTGAAATATTTTGTTTGGGTGGACTTTACGTCTCATGACTTCAAGTCGTTTTTGGCCTATGGGTCAGAGGTTACAGCAAGTTGTCTGTGAGTAATTACCCTGTCAGACCAGTAACCTCATTTTTCTTTAAATAAACATTCTTCACTTCAACTCAACATTAATGCCATGATTAGGATTACTAAGTGGTTACCCAATATACCTGAATTTCCTGTTCTATGGAGAGGCTTTCAGCAGAACAACACAGGCTGTGTGGCACAAAACATGATCACGTGACGGGTTAGATCATTCATTTCATCATCCATTTCACCTGCGAATTTAGGGTAGAATTACAGGCCAATAGAAACAATGACTGTTGAACATTTTTTCTTAAATGCTTTCAAAAAGCAGCTTGCTCTTGTGCCTAGTCTTCTTTACTGTATGTGTAGTCCAGATTAATATATCGTATATTAATCATATTTCAGAAAAATAGTACAGACCTCAGATGAAATTCTGAAATCTCCTTTTTTTTAGCATTGGGGCCTTCACAAAAGCTGAAAAGATTCTGCCAGCCAGGTCTGCTTGTTAATGCGCATGTGCACGGCCTCTTATTCCCATGGGGAAGCTGCACTGTGCTGGATGGCTGGAGGCTACAGTAAGTATGGCCCTCCTATAGGAATGAATGTGGGTGCAACGTGCATGCAAAGTGGGAAGAATATCCTGTGGGTATGTTTTCGCTGCAAAGGCTGTGCAGCGTCAGCCAGGGCTGCACAGTGAAGATTGCTGTGGTGGGGAAGAATGTATTTTACCAGGTGAGCGACAAAATCTGAAGGTGGAGGGATTATTAAAGGATAAAGGTACAGTTGGTTCCGTAAGGTTTAATCTAAAGTGCGTGCTTGCATTGAATTATTGGATAGAAATACAATATAATAAACTTTTGACTTTTTGTATTAACTTCTTGTGTATATGCACACCTGCCCTATGTTGGACCATTACGTATGTTGTTGTCCCATTGTGGGAAATCTTCCTGCAACTTCATTGTGATTTTTATCAGATTTTGTTTAATTTCTTAGAAAAATTTGTAGTCTGATCTGCTAAGGTGCTGTGGGTTAAAGCTGATACAAAAAAAAAAAAATTACGATTTCTATGCAAGTATCTGTCAAGTAGAGGGACAGGACACTGTAAACAAAAGTTGTAGATCCTTTGAGGCTCCATGCACACACTAGCGTTTTTTTTTTTTTTTATAAGCTCAAAAAACGCTAGAAAAAAATGCTGAATGAAAAATGCTGATAATAGCGTTTTTCGTGCTGGCTTGTAGTAGCATTTTAGGAGCGTTGGTGCTTTATTAGCATTTTTGCAGTACATAAAAAATCTCAAAAAAAAAAAAGCTGTTAGGAGCATTTTTCTGCCGGGAAAACGCTTCCAAAAACCCTACAATTTTTTTTTTTCTGCTCTTAAACGCTGAAGCTTAAAATGCTAAATGATAAAAACACTAAATGATCATATTAGCTTCTAGGTGCTTAAAAAAATGTTGGTGTGCATGGAGCCTGAAAGTACTATGGAGTTAAAACTTTTTTATTTTGGATACCAGCAGTTCTTAGCTGAGTTTTTTTTACTTGTTAGTTAAAGGTTTAAAGGCTGCTGTATAACTGTAGTTGCGGACATGCTAAAGGTAAACTTTGGCAAAGTGCAGACACTTAAATCACTTACGGGCAAGGTTGACTTCTCGGTGATGTTCATGTTTGGCCAGTTTTGTAAATCCCCATAGTTGCCAAAATCTTCCTCTACTGAATGGGAAAGTTGACCCTAGAAATAAGCCACAGTCCTACAAAACCAGGCAGGTTGCTTAGTCCAGAATCAAGTGATGAGAGGCTTCAGGGACACCCAGAAGCCTTATAAAGAACCCTAATGAATCTAGCTACTTGTAAGTGATTTATGCATGACACAGATCAAAGGTAAATTGATTGGACGTTCTGACTAGTTTACAGTGTTTTCTGGGGGCATTGGCAGGTTGCTGATTGATTTTTACTTGTTACCAGAGCCAGAATTTCTCTTAGCTCTTGATGCTATTTTGCAGTCCTATTTGCTTACATGTTGACTAGTTATTTGGAAACTGTTCCAACAGGCAGAAATTGAAACCTTACAATAATTTCACCTAATTTTTAATTTTCCCCCTTTTAAAGTAAACATGAGCGTACCAAAACATTGACAAATCACTATCGGGGCTATAATATTGACATAGAAATGTGTCTTTAGTAATGTTCCACAGCTCATTGGGATCCTCAAAGAACTTGACATGCCCTGTTATGTACATAGAGACTTCTGTTCCTCAAATCAAGCTGAGGCCAGGCCTTCCATGCCTTCCACGCCTGATTTTTGGACCATAATGATAATGGTAGAGGGTCTCGGTGATGGATATAGGATAATGTAGTTGTTAATGTCCATCCTTCAACATATAGACTTGTAGATCTTGGATAGTATAATAGTTAACATGTGTATTTCTACAAAGAGACTAGTAGATCTAGAGAACTGTAATTATTAATGTCTGTACTTTTATGGAGTGTTGAAGAAAGCTTAGTGTACACGTTTCCCTGGCATTGAAGTTGCCTGACTTGGCGTCACGCGGTTAAAGGATTTTGCAATGTTCTTCACGCTTCTAATTTCTTTTTTTTTTCATAAAATCCCTCAATATGAGTGGAAGAGGCAACGTAACTATACAGCTAAGTATACTTAACTTCTGGAATATCACAGCATCCTTCCTCTCTGAAGACACAGCCAGGGTGTAACACTCTGCTTTTTGGGTCCTGTCAAAATAGTCCGGCTCTGTTTAATTCCAGAAGCAATTTAAACCTGAAAATTTTCTCTGTCTTGCCATGAGCATTCCAAATACTTTAAACAATGCGCTTTACATTATCCTCACTGACAGTTTAACCGCACAACACCAACAAGAATCCTTCTTTGCTTATTCTGATGTCTTGTAGACATTAGCAAGACGATGAACACATTGCCGGGTCTACATTCATTCCGGAAATCACTGTATTCCAAAGCAGAGTGGTAGAAGTGTTATTGTCACCAAATTCCATTTGTGAAATACCGAAGGATACCAGGAAAAATGTAAAAATTTAAAATTGAACCTATGCTTTGCCCACACAGGACTGGTTGGCTTAGCGGTGGAGTGAGTGGCGAGCGTTGCCATGCCCAGGAAGGCTAATACATTAGAAGTATAAGGAATATAGGTATGTGCTAGAGCAGCCTTTCTCAGCCTGGGTTTCTCTAGAACAGGGGTGTAAAACTCAATTTCATTGCAGGCCGCATCAGCATTCTGGTTGCCCTGAAAGGGCCAGTTGTATCTGTAAGACTATATAAATGTATCTACTCTTTATCGTATTAAATAATTGCCCCTGCACTCAATTAATGCTGGTTTTAGTATTAACTTAGGACTTAATCTATGAAGGGCAGGTGCAGACCGGCATGGAGCCCACTCACACTCCTGTAGTAGATGATGCAAGTCCGAAAAGGAGGATCTCACACCATTGGTATCATCCACAAGAAACTTTATTGGAGACTGCTCAGACAGAACATGGTTCTGCCATGTTGTTCAGTCTGAGCAGTCTCTAATAAAGTTCCTCTCTGCTGCTGACTGCTGAAACTGGGGGCAGAGACGATCCTCTCCGTGGCTGCATGGAGAAGCGCAAAATCCGGCGGAGGAGTTCTGTCCTCCTCTGTGCTGCCAACTGCTGAGACAAGGTGAGGATGGAGAAAAAGTGGGTGCCGCAGCTGCAGGAGAGGTGCGAGGGCCACATGAAATGGCCTGGAGGCCAGATTTGGCCCACGGGTCCTTTGTGTGACACGTGTTTTAGAGAATACTTAAGGTTCTGTAAACAAGGAGTAATTCCTGTTTCTCAGATAAGTATCTATTGACATCTGTAATCTTTTTTAGGTATCTCTATGGGCATCATAGCACTGCTAAGGTCCTCTTTCTGTGCTCCTCCTCCTCCTATAAGCAGCCTCAACACCTCTGATTCCAGCAAGCGTACTACGTTATCGACAATACTCAGTGCAGTAGAGCCTGGCTTACAAAGAATGACCTCCCACTTTCAATGACCACAAATGTAAGGAGCATTCTTCTCCCTTACCACCAGCATAAGGAGCATTTTTTCCCATTGACTACCAATGTAAAGAGCATTTATTCCAGTGACTTTCAAATTAATGTACCATGAACTTTAGATATAGTAATTAGTAGCACAAGTTCCCTGAAACTAAAAAGGACACACTCCATGTTAAAAAGGTTGAGAAAGGTTAGGTTTGGTTTAAAGCAGAACTCCAGTCAAACAGCTAATTTTGAAATGCATTTATGCAAGCTGTTTTACATTCCTATACAAGATATTTGTAGATCAGTTTAGCAGGTCTTCAGATTTTTCAACCCCTGCTATAATTGGGTGACTGTGGCGGCTTTGTAGAATTCTATTATTCCTTATTGATCATTGGACTATCAGTGAAGCATCTTCACAGTGCTAATGTCCTCCTTTTGCTCTCTTCCTCCAATGAGCAGCCTAAACACCTCCCAGTAAGGCCTGAAAATGTTCTAGGATGTCAGCATCATGCACTGCAGTAGAACAGTGTTTCTAAACCTTTTTTCCAGTCAAGGCACGATGTAAACTTCTGCACAATTTTGAGGCACCCCAAATGTAAAAATGTAAGCTAGTTTTACAGAACACAGCAACATCCACACACGGACACCCAAAGTTAGTGGAGATTTATTCTTCCAAAGCAAACACTCCTTTGCACACTGGTACGGACTAGTATTCCATTGTTTCTCTTCTCCCTTAGTTCCTCACCCAGCTAATGTGACCCCAGTCCTGATGGAGAGGGGCAGGGGAGGGGTAAACAAGGATGCTGTGCAGGTGCCTGATGGCCCTCTTAGCCAATTATGTCATTGGTTGTTAGGGTGCCGGCGGTCAGAAGGTTGTTGTGCACTATGAAAATCTGTGGCTTTGTCCTACTAAAAGGCAGGCTTGACCCACCCGCTGGCCTGTATACAATTTTTGGGCCATTATTAGGCATTTTGCCAAGGCCCCCTTGAGTGCACCCTGGTTAAAAAAGGCTGCAATAGAGTCTGACTCACTGTGAATGACCTCTTAGTTTCAGCTCAATATCTCATGGTGCAGGAGATTGCAGTAATAGGATATATACTGTAAGCTATGCTTACAGTTTGTAACTGGACTTCAGGGTGATTTAAAACTTGAAAACTATTGTCAACTTGTTTATGTGTAATTACCTATAATGTCATGTGTAATTTACCTGTAATCCTTTTTTTTTTTTTTTTTTTTTAATAGTAAAAGGAACCTGTCGTAAGAATTATGGGAGCAGCCATTGCTAGTTTAAAGCCCGGTTCACACAGGGGCGGCACGACTTGCAGGTCGCCTCAGCGAGGCGACCTGCAAACGACTGCCCGGGCGACTTGCAAAATGACTTCTGTATAGAAGTCTATGCAAGTCACCCCAAGTCGCCCCCAAAGTAATACAGGAACCTTTTTCTAAGTCGGAGCGACTTGCGTCGCTCCGATTAGAACGGTTCCATAGCACAGAACGGGAGGCGACTTGTCAGGCGACTAGGTCGCCTGACAAGTCGCCCCAGTGTGAACCGAGCCTTAGGTGAACTAGGCTGTTCTCTTCATTCTTTCTTCACCACTTTGTTAGTTGCTGACATGGAGCAAATATGGGACACCTAAAATGCACATGACTATTCTGAATTGATTTACTAAATAGTAAAGCAAGGATAAAACTGACAGTCTTGAAACCTGCCTCTGCAGTGGCTACTGGTTGACTGCCTTTTTTGGCCTGGTGCAGCTGCTACCCAAGAGACCCACTCAATGAAACACATTTTTATTAGGAAAACTTCAGTGTAATACAATTTGGAGTGGCAGTACCTGATCTACATTGAAGCAGCTGTGCTCTTGTGTCCTCTGCTAAAACCCATCACATGGCCATTCCGTAAGATAACACAGCAGGGCCTGGAAAAAGGGCTTCTATATGGTTTTCTAAGTTGCCCACAGCCAGCTGGAGCTTTGCATGTTGGGTTCTGTAGGTCTTTTTTCCATCAAATTCTTACCTTGCATCAATCTTCTCTATTTGAAATACTTATGACGTGTACCAGGGTCATTTATCCACTGTTCTTCCTCTTTGGTTGAGCTGTGGTAATGTGTTGATAACGGGAACATTTTGAACTGCAGCTCAACTGGAGCACAGGTATAAGTGGGAACAGTTAGGGCACCTTGGCATTTTAGACTCAAGTGCTCTATAAAGTCATTGAAAGTCATTTCTGCAGGAGGGAAAATGAAAAGAGCATAGAGTCCTCGTCTTACAAAAAAGTGCTGAACTGCATTGCTTTATTGCAGAACTGCAAGACAGTCATGTTTCTCCTTCATTAGACAATTCAGTAGTATTGTCTAATTAATTAAATTGTAGACCAGTTCTTTTAAACATTTGTTGGCTCTACTTGAAGTCAACTTGTGTTTTTGCCTTTGCAACGAAAGGTAACAAGTTGCAAGGTCCTGGTCATGTGATCACCTGTCAAAGCGATTCTGTGAGTGTTCATCCCATCGGCTCCTGATTGTAAATGGAGAACGGGAGCTCTTGGTGGCAGCATGGTCACAGTGCTGGGGGCACCGAATGAGTGAGCTTCCAGCACAAAACGGTGATAGGGACAGGATTGTTGGCTCCTCAGGAAGCAAGAGATCTGGTACATATAGTTGCTTTTTCTGTTCCTCCAAGACCAGAGCCAACCCCACAGAGAGTTATATTAAAAACATGGCAGAAACCAAAGATTACCAAGCCCATTTTTAGGTTGTGATTAAAATAAAGTGTGTGTAATCAGTAAGGTAGGGCAAAAGATAAATCGTGCATTGGTTTTCGTTGTGAGCCTACCCACCAAATAATGGTGGTCTGTGAGAAGCCCTTGTAAAAGTGCATCCTATGTTGATGGCCATTGAGTCCCCTATTCTAGTGTCACCATTATCTGCTCCCCATTTTAGTGCTGCTCAGAATGATACCCTGTTTCCCCGAAAATAAGACCTAGCGTGAGTGTCATTGATGGCTGCAATATAAGCCTTACCCCCCAAATAAGCCCTACCCTGTTTCCCCGAAAATAAGTCCTACCCTGAAAATAAGACTTACAAGGACTTTAACTAGGGATAATTTGGGGGGTAGAGCTTATATTGCAGCCATCACCGACAATCACGCTAGGTCTTATTTTGGGGGAAACAGGGTAGTATTACCAAATACCCCCAGTGCCAACTTTCTTTCATCCTAGTGCCACAGTTTGTTCTCCTCAGTGCCACCATTATGTTTCCTGTTAGAAGTACAATCCTCCTTTCCCCGGTGGGAAGTGGCAGCAAGACATAGCTACCTGTTATGGTGTGCTGGTCCCCACAGATCCACTTCTCACAACCTTCCTATGCACTTGCATATTATTTCACATTCAAATGCCTGAGTTGGAAGTAAGAGGAGGATTGCAAAGACCAGCGCAGCAGAACAAATTAGCTTCCCTTGGCACTGCAAAGTTGCTCCGACCTTCAACCTTCTCTGAAGATCTGAGAGGCAGTGGGCAGGTACACGAACTAGTGGCATGACATGGTCGATCACGGTCTACCTGTCACCTGCCCACGATCAACGGCTTGCAGACCCCCCTCCCTGCAGAAAACAGAAGTACTGTAGTTGAAACCTTGCAGTTCTGGAGGAGCCCCACTGCAACGAGTCTTTTTTCCCCCCAAGGAGTCCAGCTTTAATGGTTGCACTTTATGCTGCTACAAGGACTCTGCCTTACAATTCGAATTTTCAACATAAGTGCATATAAAGCTTTTTGTCTTCCAAGCAGTCATTACTCCTCCACATGCTGCCTTTGGCAGCCCGACAATATAAAAAATAGTTAATTCTGTTCTTTTCCTGCTTTTCCAATAGCATATGTTTAGCGCTGAGACTAAGCGGACGTCTTCCACAGTATCACATCCTCTCTTTCTATTTATACACTGGCCCTTTGATACTTGGCTTGCTGGAATAGTTACAATATACCACACAGAGCTTGGAGATGGTATTGGATAATGAGTGTATTTTCCTGTGGTGATATGTTTTGTTTAATACATTCCTCAGTGAACGTTAAGGCATATCTCCAGTTTTTTTGCAAGTTTAGCACTGTAAGGCAGCAAATTAAATAGCAATGCAAGCCAACAAGTAGAATCAGTAAAGGCCCGTTCACACCATTTGTGCTTTGCTGCATTGGGCAACCTTGCCCAGGGCATTCCAAATACAATTTTGCCTTGTTTGCTATGAATTCAGTTCACACTACTGCGTCATAGTGGTTTGCACTGACACAAATACCGCATACTTCTAAGGAGTGTGTTGTGATACAAACCATCACATTGCGATGTCGATGCGATGAACAGAACTGAATAAAATGTCACATGTGACATTTCAATAAAGTTCTAACAAAAAGAAAAAAAACAGTGCATCGGCGCAGTTCCTTTTAATGAATGTTAGGTTAAGGTATAACTATAGTGAAGTTGGTTCTATTAGGTACACCTGTCAGGAATAAAATATGGGGGCTCTCATTGTTAGTCTACTTCAGAACATGCAAGCTAACATATTTCTCTGATAGGTTTACTTAACCACTTGCCAACTGGGCGCTTTTACCCCCTTCCTGCCCAGGCCAATTTTCAGCATTCAGCTCTGTCACACTTTGAATGACAATTGCGTGGTCATGTTACACTGTAGCCAAACAAAATTTTGTATCTCTTTTATTTATTTTTTTCACACAAATAGAGCTTTCTTTTGGTGGTATTTAATCGCCACTGGGTTTTTTTATTTTTTGCTAAATAAACTGAATAAAGGGCAAAAAATTGGAAAACAACTTTTTCATAGTTTGTTATAAAATTTTGCAAACGGGTAATTTTTTCTCCTTCACTAATGAGGCGGCACTGACAGGCTGCATTGGTGGGCACTAATAGGTGGCAGTGATGGGTACAACTGATGGGCACTGATTGGCAGCACTGGTGGGCACTGTAGGGACTGCACTAATAATCAGTGCCCTTATTATCAGTGTAGATGTCCCTTTTTAGAGAAGCCGTTATCGGCACTCTTCTCCGGTCTTCATGCTGTCAGCATGAGGAATATTGTGCCGATAACCGCCTTCTATTTACATCCATGGTCAGCTGTGATTGGACACAGCTGATCATGTGGTAAAAAGCTGCTGATTGGCTTTTTTAGTCTTTAACTCGATCTGTGATCGGTGTCTTCCGGACACAGTGATCACAGAGCGCGCTGCCCCCGCCGCCATCACGGGAAGCCATCATATGGCGCCCTCTCAAAACCAGCCGTTCGCGCTGTAGCCGTCATTCAGTTATAGCACGGTCGGCAAGTGGTTAAATCCTTTTTATATAACCCTTTGCAGTCAGAAGTGAGTCTAGAACCAATAATAAAAAGGAGAATATATTGTAGCTTGCCAGTCTTTGGATGCGGTGGCTGCATTCGTTTAGAAATTTTTTTTTTTGTTTTTTTTTTTTTTTCACGCCTCCTGTCCTAGGGTGACAACGCTCACTCACCATATTGTATCTATGGCAGAGCATTGTTGTCACGCTAGGATGGGACCGGGATAAGCCTCCCCTCTACTCCATAACACAAGGGGGGGTTCTGTAGTCCCCAGAGGTAACTAAGGCCCCGTTCACACCTGAGCGATTTTCTACTTATAGCTTGCAGCTCTAGAGCACTTAACAAGCAGAATTTCATTCATTTCAATGGCTCCTGTTCACATTTGAGCGTTCTGTCACCTGAAGCAAAACGCTTGTCGCTCAAAAAAGTACTTGAGCTTCTTTTTGGCAGATTGGAGGACTGGGCGCTATAGACTTCAATGGGAACGTCTGAAAATGTGTGATATGAGCGTTTTATGAGCGTTTTACGAGTGTTTTGTCACGCATTTCCTGCTCAAGCAGCAGCTTTCGGCCCCCTAATTTCCTACACCTCTCCTCCCCTTAGTGCTTTCTGTTGGCTATACAAAAAACACCTGAAGCTGTAAAACGCTTGTAATATATGCTTCTAAAATGCTTGTAATACACGTCTAAAAACTCTCAAACACGCCTGAAAGTCGCTGTGCTCAGGTGTGAATGCAGCCTAAGGACAATGTAAGTAATAAGAGTGCAGCACAGGCAGAATGTATGGGAAGTTATCAGCTGGCAAGATTTCTGACAGGTTCACGTTTTTTTTTTTTTTTCCTTACTTATCAAGCAGATTTTAAAAAAACTGCTTTCCATTCTATATGTAATAGATCAAAAGGCACCGAATAAGGTAAGCTATTTGTTAAAGAGTACATACCTTTTTAAGCAGGCTTTTCACAGTCCTTCTAGGTCAGCCTTTCACAACCAGTGTTCCTCCGAAGACTGCTAGGATTCTTTGAGCAGTGAGCTATTTCTGCCCCTGAGTTAAAGTGTTACTAAACCCACAACAGTAAAAACAGTCTGTATATGCAGCAAAGCATGATTGTTATACTCACTGTGGAACCTAAGGGCTTAATCCCGCTCAAAGGATATTTGATCCGGTCTTCTCTGGTCCTCCCCTTCTGCCACAGTCCCCGTTCATCTTCTGATAGTACAGAGCCTTGAGGGCACTCTGCACATGTGTGTATTGCTAGAGAGTTTTTTTTTTTCTTGGGAGGATGCATGTGATCGGCACAGGGCCAATCAGCACTGTCCAGACAGAGGGTCAGGGTCATGCAGCCTCATAGGACAGTCAGAGGAGAATGAAAACTTATCATACAAGTTTTAACCAACACACACAATGTGTTTTGTATTTGTAAGTCACAAGGTCAGTATGCATATCTGAGGGATCATTATGGAAAGTGATAATCGCGTTCAGTGGGTCGCTTGCTCTGCACTGCTGCCATTCACCGTACATTTTGTATTTTTTCTGTGAATACAGAAGATTCTCTGACCGGATAAGGTGGAGATTGTGACATCACAGTCCAGCTTCTCCATCTCATCCATTCAGAGAACACCATGTATTCACTATAAATGTATTGTGATTGGCAGTGGTGCCAAGTGAGTGACCGCCTGTGGTCACTATGCAGAAGGGGAGCCGCTTGGCACAGGACCTGGACGATTACGCAATCACTGTAGTAGCAGCAACTACTACAGTGGTGGTCCTCTTCTGCAGTGGTCCCTCAGCTATGATATATACATAATTACATTTTGCAAAGCTAAATAAAGATCATACCTAGACTTTAGCTTTAAATATCCTTATGGGTACTCCTTCAGCCCACACTGACACCGGGAATGAAATCATGCGGGTGCAGCTGAACTCGCACGATTTCATTCCCGCATGTCAGTCCCGACTTCGGGGGCGATTTCAGAGACATCTGCGTGGGTTGCTGCACAGACGTCTATAGGAATCGCACCCCGAAGTTGCCAAAAATAGTACAGAAAAAATTTGGGCGAATTGGCGCTGCACCACAAATGCGGCGTCGCACCGATTTGGATGGTGCCATTGCCGGCAATTGCTGCCGATTTGGCATGCGATTTGACATGTCCAATCGCTCGCCAAATTACTCCAATGTGAACCTAGGCTCGAGTCTATAGGGTAGTGATGGCGAACCTTGGCACCCCAGATGTTTTGGAACTACATTTCCCATGATGCTCAACTACACTGCAGAGCACATGAGCATCATGGGAAATGTAGTTCCAAAACATCTGGGGTGCCAAGGTTCGCCATCACTGCTATAGGGCAATGGGGTAACATAACACGTTTGCCAGTAGCCTTCCTTGTGTAGCTTGTCAGTACAGTGGGAATCCTATGGTACTATTTGATCGCTCATAGCGAGAGGATTATTTTGTCAGAAGGGAAATATGACTGAGATGCTTTATAAACAGATTTGTTTTATTCCAAGTGAAAGTATTTACCGGTCCTAAAAGTAATTTATTTTTGTTTAACAGACTGTAAAGCATATGGATGTCGTTTCTTTTCTATGAAGGACGTAACTGTTCAGCATATTTGCATTTCCAAACTGGAGTGGGAGCTTCTCCTGTCTGTAGGATAAGCACAATGTACGAGCGTTCCCTACATATCCATTTCAGCTACAGCCACCTTATTATCCCCAACTGTACAATCTGCTGACTGCCAGGCTTTTCCATCACTTTTTTTTTTCTTAAAGGGCCAGAAAATGAAGGAGAATACTTCAGAGTTTTGGTTAAGAGATTGAGATGATTAATGTATATTGAACAGCACACATTTGTTACGGTACGTCATGGGTGCTCAACCTGTGGCCCTCCAGCTGTTGCGGAACTACAGGTCCCATGGTGCCTCTGCCTTTGGGGGTCATGCTTGTAACTGTCAGTGACTTGCAATGCATCATGGGACTTGTAGTTTCACAACAGCTGGAGGGCCACAGGTTGAGCACCCATGCTGTACGTGGTCAGCCTAGTAGAGCCCTTACCCACTAAGCCACACACTTGGGCGTCAGCGTCTTAAGGCGTTTTTGAAGGATTTTTACATGTGTTTTTCATTTGTTTACAGGCAAATGCGTTTTTGTTTAGGTCAATGGAAAGCAGGTTACTAGGAGGAGGCTGGGTATTGGACATAAAAACATCTGTACTATGACACGACAAGTGACGGCACATCACTCAGATGTGAACATGCCATGTAGAATATAATATAGAATATAATGGAAATAATTGTCGCACTTCTGGAAACTGCCAAGGTGTGGACAAGGGCTTATGGTCTGTAAAATATACCATTTGAACCATTTAGGCATTTTGTTATGTGTTTGATAGCTTGGAAATACCTGTTGATCTGCCAGAAATCCAGTGACCTCCTAAGTTCCAGTACTCAGTCAGTGATGCACTGAAATCTCAATTAGCATTTTCAGCCCTGCCCATTCCATCTCTGAACTACAGAAAACTTCCCCTTATGTTATAAAGAGGATTCCTTCTGTTCTGTAGTCCAGCTCAGGAGCAAGCAGCCTAGGGGGACGGCTTTGTTCCTTCAAACACATAACAGTGAAGGAGCGTTGTCACCCTAGGACAGGAATTGTATTGCTGACAATATTGCCAAATAAAGAAAAAAAGCCTGAAAAAATTAAAACTAGTGCAGCCACCATATCAAATTTTTTTTTTTTTGTTCTTGGATCCAGATACCCTTTAAGAGATCAGATCCCCCTCCCCCATCCTGTTGTTACAAATTTATACTCAAAATTGCTTAATGGTCAGCCACAGTGACAAGCTGCACTTGTAAAGGTTCTGCCAGCCATCTTCAAGTATTAGTGAACAGGTATGCGATTTCATGTCTGTGCGTAGGGTGGGAATTCATGGCACTGTTTTATTCAGAGGGTAAAAACTATTGAACAAATATAAAACAAATCTGCAGATGAGATCCATGTAATAGGGCTTTCTGCTAAGGTCTGAGAATTGGTATGGGCATTGTGTCATTCTGAACTTGGCATGGTTAGACGATGAAACTGGTGCTTTATACATAAAGGGACGGTCCATTTTTGGTCCGCCCCTGGCTCCTAGCGTGCACGGGTTTACCAGCTTTTTGGCTTTTTTCTTTTGTAGAGAACAATCGCCTAAAAAGAGCAATGGCTGTTCCTTGTATTTACAGAAAGCCTTCATATTTCTCAAAAATATTGTCCTTTAAATCTCAAGGTGCTGACGTCACCGGTACACATGCCTTTAGCTAAAAATGATTACAAAATCAATGTAGTGCCCAGGTTAAGATGCAAGTAGTACAGAATGAATGAGTAATGGCAAATTCCATTTCAAGTACAAGACAAGCCTACATTAAAAAAAAAACACAGTTGTGTTTGGCTCTTGTGGAGACAAGTCTGATGTATCTGATGTAAAGGTTTCTGAATGTAATACTTGGCCGAATGCCCCTGCTAGCATTAACACTGCTTTCCATAGAGTACCTATAATGGTTGTGCATTGTGGTCCATCTAGCGTAACTGCCGCGACCTGTAATGGTAATCTGAGTATTGAACTGTATATACTATACTACAGTATATACTGTATACAGTTTATATGTATGTATCTCTGTGTGTGTATATCTCTTTTTTTATTACTTATTTTTTTTATGCTGCTGCATATTTTTGTTATAGAATTTATTATGGTAATTTGAAAATTAGCCATTACAAACTGGGCAAATTTGGCTACTACTATAGCTCTGTTCGCACTGCCATGACTTGGGATGTGACTTGTGAGACCCCCAAGTCGCATGACATGTGAAATCTCATGTTGGTCAATGAGATCTGTCTTAATGTGCACTACTGAAGTTGCTCCGACTTCAGAAAAGGTTCCTGTACTACTTCAAGGCTACTTCAAGGTGACTTCTATTCTATACTTCTATCAAAGTAGTACTCAAGTCGCCAGGAAGTCACCTGGCAAAGTCACACGACTTTCAGGTCGCAGCAGTGTGAACTGAACCTAAAAGCTGTTAAGATGAGATATAAGCTACATGTGGAGTGCATTGTTTTCAGTCTGTCAGGAGACCACTAGACTTGCAATGTTGGAAGGAGCAGTAAGGCCTGTTTTACACATGTGGACCGATCGGGTCTGGCTGACAGTTTTTTAGGACTATTATGTAGCAGCGGGTGTCAACGGACATGTGTCCGTTGACACTTGCCATAATCAGATCTGATCCTATCTGCTAAAAACTGACTGATGGGGATCCATGCCCCATCCATCTAGCAGATTGGATGGCAGCCGGTGTCAGGGGCGGACTGACCATTCGGGCACTCGGGCACTGCCCGAGGTCCCCATGCCACTAAGGGGCCCCATCAGGGTTGCTAACCTCAATAAAACCAGGGACAGTATGTAAAAATCTGTGTTTTTTAAAAAAATCCCAAGATTATAGCTGCCCCGCCTCTTCAGTACCATTTCAGTGTGTGTATGTGTATTCTGTGTGTGTATATTGTGTGTCTGTGTGTGTATACTGTGTGGCCCCATAATCTCCTATTGCCCGGGGGCCCCATAATCTCCTATTGCCCGGGGGCCCCATAATCTCCTATTGCCCGGGGGCCCCATAATCTCCTATTGCCCGAGGGCCCCCATAATCTCCTATTGCCCGAGGGCCCCCATAATCTCCTATTGCCCGAGGGCCCCCATAATCTCCTATTGCCCGAGGGCCCCCATAATCTCCTATTGCCCGGGGGCCCCATAATCTCCTATTGCCCGGGGGCCCCATAATCTCCTATTGCCCGGGGGCCCCATAATCTCCTATTGCCCGGGGGCCCCATAATCTCCTATTGCCCGGGGGCCCCATAATCTCCTATTGCCCGGGGGCCCCCATAATCTCCTATTGCCCGGGGGCCCCCATAATCTCCTATTGCCCGGGGGCCCCCATAA
This sequence comes from Lithobates clamitans, assembly GCA_037952925.1. Taxonomy (NCBI): domain Eukaryota; kingdom Metazoa; phylum Chordata; class Amphibia; order Anura; family Ranidae; genus Lithobates; species Lithobates clamitans. The sequence continues at coordinate 1,585,638 of JBBGZY010001280.1, read as the reverse complement.
TCTCCTATTGCCCGGGGGCCCCCATAATCTCCTATTGCCCGGGGGCCCCCATAATCTCCTATTGCCCGGGGGCCCCCATAATCTCCTATTGCCCGGGGGCCCCCATAATCTCCTATTGCCCGGGGGCCCCCATAATCTCCTATTGCCCGGGGGCCCCCATAATCTCCTATTGCCCGGGGGCCCCCATAATCTCCTATTGCCCGGGGGCCCCCATAATCTCCTATTGCCCGGGGGCCCCCATAATCTCCTATTGCCCGGGGGGCCCCATAATCTTCTCCTATTGCCCGGGGGCCCCATAATCTTCTCCTATTGCCCGGGGGCCCCATAATCATCTCCCATTGCCCGGTGGCCCCATGAGTTGTCAGTCTGCCCCTGGCCGGTGTAAACGGACAGGCAGTCCCTTTACATCCATTCGCCCATAGAGAAAAGGCGGCCGTGTCTGTGTCTGCTCTGGATAAACAGAGCGGACACAGACAAATCCTCTGCCTCACAGATTCCCCACTGAGCAGGCTGACTCCTGGTGGAGCCCGACCCATGTGAAAGCACAACCATTGTGTTGCACTGCAAAACAGGGTGGGTGTATGTAATAAGTAAAAATGATGAACTCCATATTTATATATAATTACAAACTATATACCAAGAAACTTTTGAAATTTCTAACCAGGTTGACAATAGCAGTTCCTGCTCAAAATTAGGAAAGAGATGGATAGAAGTGTTTGTGACAAGGTTCTATCTGCTGTCTCCTTGTCATTTTACGTTTGTCTATTTTACTTGTTAATCTAACCCAAGAGTTTTACAACAGCCATAGGTATAATTATATCAGAATAGACGGTACTGTATCAACTTATGTTCTTTTGTTTTGCACAAAGGAAAACGTTATATGCCGAGTCATATACAGGCCATGAAATGCCGTTTTATATCTCTGGAGAACCCATTAGAAAGGTCTTCCACTGGACTTGCTGGCTGTACTCAGCAGTGAATACCATGGATGGAAGAAGCTAGGAACTCAGGCATAGACATAAGCCACCCCAGTCTCCAACATACTGGCTTCAGAAAAAAAACTTGGACAGATCTCCTCTCACTTGTTCAATCTACAGTACAGGAAATGAAGGGAAATCCCCCCCCCTGGCTTCCGTTGTTCAAGTCACTGGCTATAAGAGTATGCAGATTGGTAAATCACTCAAGAGGATACAAGCAACAAGCATTTCCGCAAGGGGGCTGGTGGAACTCCAGGTAAAACATTTTCTTGCTTTTGGTAGCATTGAGAAAGCTTAGAGCCTCTGTCAGGTTTTTAGTGTTGTCTGTGTCTTTGGTGAAATTTCCTACAATTCTGGTTCCGGTGACCATAAAAAAAAGTAAGGAAAAATATTCCCAATAGTGATTCAGGGAGAAAAATAAATATAAGGAAGGGTCCATTTCAATTGGTGGGTCACATTTTTCCCTGATGGATTCTGCTGCATTCTAACTAATGTAGCAGAAGGAGTGAGACCTTCAGGTCAAAACCTGAAACCTATGTGGAAGAATCCCTAGTAGATATTAGAAACACAGAAAAGATGGTCCAGAAGTAAAAGCGAAATCTAAGAGTAACCAGCACGTTTCAGGGGGCTCACAAGTTCCCCTCTCATCATGTCTAAAGGGTTCAACTCTTTAGCCCTGATAAATGGGGACTGGTGAGCCCCTGAAAAGCATTGGTTACTTTTGTGACCTGTCACTTTGGCACATAAAATTCAGCTGGACCTATTACACTTAATTGGCGCTCTACTACTGCAGTGACCTATGTTGTCTATTGTTCAGTGTTCCACCAACACTTCATTTTCTAACAGATATTACAACCCCAATTCCAAAATAGTTGTGTATATAGATATTTGCAAATCTCATTAACCCATATTTTATTTACAAAAAAAAAAATAAGGTAATTTTTTCAATTGATGGCAGCAACACATCTGAAAGTTAAGAAAAGCCCCAAGTTTACTGGTGGTACAACAGCGGTGTAGCATCCTGTCTTCTTTTAACAACACTCTGTCGACATCTAGGAACTGAGGAGACCAGCTACTGCAGTCTTGGGAGAGGAATGTCATTCTTGCCTGATATAGGATTCTAATGGCTCAACAGTCCTTGGCTTTTGTCGTTTTTTTGTTTCAAGATGCAGCAAATATTTTTCAATTGGTAAAAGGTCTGGACTGCAGGCAGGCCAGTTAAGCACCCTGACTCTTCTACTACGAAGCCATGTTGTTGTCATAGGTGCAGTGAGGTTGATTTACTAAAAAAAATGGAGAGTGTAGAATCTGGTGCAGCTGTGCATGGTAGCCAATCAGCTTCTAAATTCAGGTTATTCAGTTTAAGCTTTGAAAAAAAGCTTAAACTAAATGATTTCTATGCAACCCCAGTATGTTGTTTATCATTGCCCTGCTGAAATATACAAGGCCTTCCCCAAAAAAGATGTAATCTGGATGGGAGCACATGCTACTCTAAGAAGAAGCCATATCTGTACATGTTCCAGAAACGCCGCCATCTTCTCTGGACCAAAGTGAAAAAATATACATTCTGTGGTCAGACAAATCAAATTATGACATTCTTTTTGGCAACCATGAGCGTCACATCCTCCAGATTAAAGAGGAGAGGGACCTTCCAGCTGGTTATCAACACTCAGTTCAAAACCTGCATCTCTGATGGTATGGGGGTGCCTTAATGTGTATGGAATTGGCAGCCTGCACATCTGGAAAGGCACCATCAGTGTTGAAAGATATATGTAAGTTTTAGAACAGCATAAAATACGGTAGTACATTTTCTCAGTTTAAAAGTTGATATGTTTTCTATTTTCTTGAATAAAATATTGGTTTATGAGTTTTGCAGATCACTGTTTGTTTTCTGTTTTTTATGTAGTGTAGATTTTATATGGCGTCCCAACTTTTTTGGAATTGGGTTGTAGAAGATAGGGATTTATTCAATCTACTATACAGCACTTTAATTCTGTGGGTATCCAAGTCATCTGAAGGGATTGTAGGAGGACTATTTGTCTGCAGTGCCCGCTCTCTCTGACCTTGTCTCCCTCCCTCGTCCATTGCTCTGCACACATTACTCTTTATATATGCATTTTTCAGCTGGCTGACTCTGAATGGCGGGCAGGTGATGGACGAGACATTGATACTGGGAATGCTGGGGTGATGTGTCTTGTTATTAAAGCATTGCTCTGCGCCACGCTTCATCGCCTCAGCAGCCTGAAAACGCCACACAGAACGAACGTCCATTCTTTGTAAGACAAAGCAAAGGCACTGGCTTGTGGAACGTTTGGAAAATGCCAGAGATGCTTCAAAACTGGCTGAACCCTGAGGTCTAGTAGAAATTTGTATTTAAAGGGGAACTCCAGGCTTGCTACTTTGGTGATCACCCTTTATTTATTTCACTTGGATAGGAATTAAGAAGTACAACTTTTCCTTATTTTTACTTTTCAATAAACCGTTTTTCTTCCAGGAGCTGTGTTTGAAGGCAGGCTCTTGTTGTAACTCACCGGGAGTTTTTAGTTTGAGATGTCAGAATGAGTTGGTCAAGGAAAGCAGACAGTTGGGGTTAAAGTGTATCTAAAGCCAAACTTTATTTTAGATAAAAAATTTTTAGATAAAATTATAAATATTTTCTGACTACTATTAACGTCTGCTGATCACCTTGGAGCAGTGGCTGGAGCAATTAACGGCTGATCTGAAAGAGCAATCAGCTAAATACTTCAAAGTCTGGACCCCTTGGTTCTTATACAGAGATTTTGACCATTTTATGGTCAGTTCTTAAATTTGACACCGAGGCGGTGAGCCCAAGGGACTAACCTCTCTACCCTCTTATTCTGGTACCCTCTCCATATTCCGGTGCCTATATTACTTGCATTTAAAAAAAGAATGAACTAATGATGTCAGATCTGCATTTATGTGTTTTTTTTTTAGTTGCCTGGAGATATAGAAAGAATTGGTTGCCCACAGGAACTATTAACCAATCTGCTGTCACATGTCTATTGTCCATTTGGAAATGGAAGTAAATTTTTGATCTGGTTTCTGCATTTATCATAGCCTTTCTTTTAGATGCATGGATTTGTCTGGCCCCTTTTATAGTTGGGAGCTATTTGTAGTTTATTATATGTTGGGATAATCTTTCCATCTTTTTTATAATATATTCCACTGCCTAGTTCTGAATATAGAATACTTTATTTAGAAATTCCTTCCTACTTGGAACATAAACTGCCCAGAGGCAGCTCCGTCCGCTGCCGACAGTGATGGCCTTGTGGTTTGCCTATTACGACATCTTTTCCAGTCTTCTAGCAGCAAATGATGTCACTGCCAATGACTGTCTGTAATTTGTGATACAAAAGTATTATGTAAAACGACCAGATATGCAGTAATTATACATATGGTCCATACCAATTTTGTAATTCCGATTTTTAACTTATTTTACTCAGGCTCTTTTTGCTTAACCATACAGTCATCTGTCATTCTATCCAAACTCCTGTTTGTCAGGCCTCCCATTCTCCCCCGCCTGTCAGGCTTCCCATACCCCCTCGACCTGTCAGGCTTCCCTTACCCCCTCGGCCTGTCAGGCTCTCCATACCTTTCGGCCTGTCAGGCTCTCCATACCCCTCGGCCTGTCAGGCTCTCCATACCCCTCGGCCTATCAGGTTCTCCATACCCTTCGACCTGTCAGGCTCTCCATACCCCTCGGACTGTCAGGCTCTCCATACCCCTTGGACTGTCAGGCTCTCCATACCCCTTGGACTGTCAGGCTCTCCATACCCCTTGGACTGTCAGGCTCTCCATACCCCTCGGACTGTCAGGCTCTCCATACCCCTCGGCCTGTCAGGCTCTCCATACCCCTCGGCCTGTCAGGCTCTCCATACCCCTCAGCCTGTCAGGCTCTCCATACCCCTCAGCCTGTCAGTCCTCCTATACTCCCCCAGCCTGTCAGTCTTCCTATACTTCCCCAGCCTGTCAGGCTTTCCATACGCCCCCAGCATGCATGTCAGGCTCTCCATCCCCCCTGCCCCCTCCGAAATTGTTGCCCTTAGAAATTCCAAGCAGTTTTTTACTTTTTTTTTTTTTTCCATAAAATTTTAAATACTATTGCTAACAGTGTAAGGGCCGGTTCGCACTTGAATCGCACAAAAACGTGGTCTACGTTCAGGAGCGATTTCTGTACGACTACGATTTTCAGTTCATTAATTTTAGTGGGCTAAAATTGCACCGGATTGCACCAAAAGTCGTGCATGCACTACTTTTCATAAATGCCCTTCAACAAACTTGGCTGATCTGGTGCAGGAAAACCCACACAGCGTTCTGATGTGAACAAGCCTTAAAGGTCAAATCCAGCCAAAATCTTTTTGTTATCAAAAATAGTTAAGCTGGCCATACATGGGGTGAATTTTGGACACTTCCTGATGAACCAGCTGATATTTGTGACATGAAACACATCCACTGTTCAGATATTCTAACAGTCGTATGTGGCTGCTCTCAAATGCAATAGCCAGGAATGGAGATTCCTTCACCAGCGCTGTTTAGCATTGATGGGTGAATCAATAGATTTCTCCTGTTAATGTGAATGCAAGCAATCTTGCAGTGTATGATCTGCTTTAGAAACTGATTTTTATTGTTGTCTGTGAAGAAGATGTTCCTCACTTCCTGTACCTGTAATCTTATGTTGCAGCTGGAGAGATTTCCCATCACCACCACCAGTTTGAAACCCTTGCTCTAATCCTAAAATGAATGGATTTGTTTTTGTTCTGATTGGGGATAGGTTTTTAATGAGTCATCCTATTAGAATTTTCCATTCCGAGTGCTGCTTCTGTTCCCTGTCTGTTTTTTGCTTTTACCTTTACATGTAAGCAGACATTTTGCTTATGTCTTTAATAATTTAAAATAAAGCAGTATTGCGCTATTGGTTCCCTACCTTTCTTTTATTTCTAATGGGAAACCATGGTGGAGAGGAGGATGCAAATATACAAGTCTCCTGATTTATCCCTAAGAATATCCAAGCAAGCCCCAAGATTTTTCATTTAAGCACCATTTGACCGTCTTTTTAAATAAAGAGGTCATTATCTGGTGAGTTAGGACATCCCATTTGAGCACATTGGTTGGGTGGTTTAAATACATTGCCAAGTGGTGGAGGAACTTTTTCACAATATTGGTTCAAGATACTTCACTGATGACTTTATGGACCATCCGAAGGACATTTGAATCATTGTTTATTTGTTTTCAGCACTTTGCACTTCCATGTATCTGTTATATGTGGTCTTATTAGGTATATCCTTTTCAATGTTATCACTGGCACTTTATCACAACTGGTAATATATCATACATTTAGTGCCACCACCTTTTCAATTCAGTCGATTATCTCCACTTTTTGGGGAGCAGCTTTATTTTAACACTAATTTTTGGCACAAGGTTTTTTGTTTTTAAGCCCTCGGGATTATTGCCTTTCGTTCTTTACATTCACATGTTCTTCAGGATAAATGTCTTTTTGTCAGTAGCCTTGTTTTAATGAATGGACTATTAATGCATGACGTATTTGTTTTCCGTCTGTAACGTAGACATACTTGAAAGTTATATAACTTTTATTAGTGTATATACAAAGCGACTGAACAGTGATCTGTCTCGTATGTTACAAAGGTTCTTGTCTTCTAATGTGCAGCTGACCACACCTCATGACTATGGGGAGGTCTACTGGTGCATCACTGCACAATGGGCGAATCCATGACCACAAAATATCTATATCAAATAGTCATTCTGATTTACTAGTCTGCATTTCTTTTGCAGTACTATCTGACACATACAGCCTTATATTATACAGTAGAGATGCACGATTTTGGCTAAAATGAGAATCACGATTTTTTTTGCATAGAATAAAGATTACGATTCTCGTGGCATAACATCATCTTTCACATTATACAAAAAAATTGGGCTAACTTTACTGCTTTTTATTTATTTATTTTTAATTCATTAAAGTGTATCTTTTCGAAAAAAAATTGCGTTTTGAAAGAGCGCTGCTCAAATACAGTGTGACATAAAATATTGCAAAAACTACCATTTTATTCTCTAGGGTCTCTGCTAAAAAAATATATATAATGTTTGGGGGTTCTGAGTAACTTTCTAGCAATAAATATTGATTTTAACTTGTAAGCAGCAAGTGTCAGAAAAAGGTTTAGTCTTTAAGTGGTTAAACTTCCCTCATCTACAGACAGAAGTTCATTCCTTTTGATCGAAGAACAAAATGTTACTTTGTTTATAGTTGCGATGGTGTGATAAAACTAGGCAGGCTACCTGGATTTTTTATTTTTTTTTTCCCAGCTGTCAGAGAACTCTCTGCACTTCTAAAAAATAATCGGGAAATGCTGTTTTAAGATCGGGAAGGGAAAAGAATTGCGATTTCGATTCTTAACTATTAATCGTGCAGCTCTTCTATACAGAGTTCTTAATTATTAAAGGAGAAGTACAGCCAAAGCTCGTTTGGCTGTACTTCTCCTGTGGATCACAGGAGTGCAGATCGTTCTGCCCTCCTGTGACCCGTTTTCACAGACCCAGTCCAGGCTCAGGAAAGATTGTAACCATATAGCTGGGATCTGCTCACATACCTGGACCGGCCACCGGCTCAACTTCTCTGAGAGCCCCCTCCACAGCCCAGCGCTCCAGTGAGTGAGGGGGGGCAGAGCAGAAAGCCGGTGACTGACAGCCACCAGCTCTCTGCTCAGGGAGCTCTGAGAACCGAGGGATCGGCGGTGTTTGATCGCCCGGTTCTCAGTCTTAGAGCCGGCAGCGGACAGATGCAGCATCCACCTAGGTAAGTTTTATTTAAAAAAAAAAAAAGATGGACCAATAAAGGTCTCCTGCGCATTGCAGACATCTGTGATCATAACAGGATGTTCACTAAACAGACCCTAATAGACAATTACCAGATGCCAGACTCAGAACACTACCGGTTTGTCCAATTGAAACATTACCTAAACACTTTATCTCGCAAGAGTGATCTGACGACCATGTCGCCCATGGAATACTTATGTCATAAATATGATAAAATTAAAGGTCATATTTCTGAATCGTATACTATCTCAACACATGTTCCGGTTAAACAAGCTTACATGGTCAAGTGGGAGCAAGACCTCAAAGAAAACCTCAAATTAGAGGAATGGCACTCAATTGCCCAAGCAGCTTCCAAATCACTTATTAACACCTCTATCATAGAGGCAAACTATAAGGTTCTTTTAAGATGGTACATGGTGCCAACCAGGTTGACTACATATGTCCCAGGAGCTTCTCCAAAGTGCTTTAGAGGTTTTGGGCAAGATGGAACGATGTACCACATATGGTGGCAATGCCCCAAGGTGTGAAGATTCTGGATAAGAGTCTACAATTTTATTTTTACCCTTACCCAAGTCAACCTCACTAAATCCCCTAAACATGCCCTGCTGGGGCTCAAAAAAAACAGAGAAGGCTTCTCACTTTCATATTTATCTCTGCCAGAATCACTATAGCCAGAAATTGGAGGTCAGCTGCCATCCCATTTGACCAACTTAAGCACAAGCTCTCCTGGCTCATGATAAATGAAAGGCTCTCGGCAGTCTTGAATGACAAAATAGTGGTCTTCGAAAAAGTCTGGGGCCCGTGGATCAGATAACTAACTGGAGATCCCCGTACGGCTCCGAGCTGAGGAGCCTTTGAGCGGCAGGGACCAGAACTTGGGGTATCCCCCCCCTCTTTTCTTTTCTTTTCTTCTTTTCTTTCTTCTTTTCTCTCTATTTTATATCTTTTTGGTTTCATAAGGAGTTTGACGAGTACTATTTGAGGGCCAAGAAAGAGGTACCCAGTGTTCTCACTCGTATAAACAAACATCAGGTACTCTGCAACTAATATAATGTCTACTTGTTTTGCTATTGTTATATCTGATGTGAAAACACTAATTAAAACATTGAAACGCAAAAAAAATAAAAAATTCCCATAATTCTTCTTTTTTAAAATGTTGCTTCCCCTGGCTCCCCCCCCCCCCAATCAATATGCTAATACATTTTTTTAAGTACGGCAGCACAGTGGTGTAGTGATTAGCACTTTCACCAAGCAGCAAAAAGGGTCACTGGTTCAAATCCCGACCACAATACCATCTGCCTGGAGTTTACATGTTCTACCTGTGTCTGCATGGGTTTCCTCCAGGTACTCCGGTTTCCTCCCACACTCTAAAAGACATGCTAGTTAATCCCATCCTGTCTAAGTTGGCCCTACTATGTATGAATGTGTGTTAGTGACCTTAGGTTGCAAGCGTAAATTGACGGCGCTAATATAAGTACCTGAAATAATAATAATTAAACCTTTCTATTTTGATTACATACCTTATTGTAGACCCAGTGATTTAATCACTGGATTTCAGTGCTTCTCTGCTGACCTCACTTCACGATAGTACACAAAAGTGACATGGAGGTCGGTGGGAGGAACAAGTGAGCTCAGAGAGGGACACAGGAGAATCGACACTCCCGGAAGTGTCATATCTGAGCAGACTTTAGAGGAACATTCTACTGTATCAGAGCCTTAATAACTATTCATATTTCTTTTTTATTGAGCGATTTCTTTAGCAACAGGTACGTTTTTAGGAGATGCTTGGTATTACATGACAGTGTTTTAGGGGCTCCTAGGGCATACTGCAAAGTTATTGATTGTACTCACAGGCATCTCCACATGCTGCTTTCAATGTCTGCTGCCTGTTCAGGACTTTTACAGTGACCACTTTAAGTACAAAAATTGGACTCTCCGACCATTAGAAAAATGTATTGTCTACTTTTCACAGAGCTTTGGGGCAGAGTTTGTATTCTTCATGCAAATTTATGACGTTCTGTTCCATTTTTTTCCTTGTAATAATTTTGAAAGCTTATCTTTTACAGCAGGTTTTGTTTGCAGATGAAGGTAGCCCCTATCTGAAATTGATTGCATAAAAAAAACATAAAAAAAACACCCTACTCCTCTCTGCATGATGCTTCTGCTTAATTAACTGGGTACAAGACTCCTCAAAAGGGTGCTAAACCCAAAAATAATATTAACAATCAACTTACCAATTCTTAGATGTAATGGCTTCATTAGGTTTTCTTTTTTAAGCTTTTTTTTCCCCTTTATTTTCACACATTGATCCTACAGATAAGTGTTTTTTTTTTTTTCTTTTTTCCCCATCTTCCTTTCACAGACCCAAGTTGCCCAGCAAAAGTGAAAGTCAGAGGGTTGAGACCAACCATTTAACACTGACAGTGCTTACAATAATCAGCTTTTATTGATATAAAATCTTTATCCTAAAAGGGTAAAAAAAACTGTTGCTGTAACTGCTTAGAAAATGTTAGCTAAAGTTCAAGTGTGGGAATCTAAAATATGCATAGAAATTGTAGAAGACTCTGGATGGGACTCTGTTACTGTGGGGGGGGATAGGGGTTCTGGAGGGGGCTAGGGGTGTCTGCTGCATACTTGGTGGCCCTGTAGAGGATGAGGCTTCTGGAAGGGATTGGTGGGGACTGTGGGGGGATGGATTCTTTAGAGGAGGGGGGTGAGGGTCTTTCCAGGAGGCTGGGGAATTACAGGGGCATTGTGGGATACTGGGGGGTACTGCAGGAGTTAGGGCACTGCGGGGCTGAAGCATACTACAGTCCAATATGGAAGGTTGGCGGGTCACTATAGGAATGGGTATTTACTGTGAGAGGTTAGGGCATCTGCAGCTGGCTGGGGAAGCTGCAGCCTGACAGCGGGCCACACCCCAGTGGTTGAGAACTGCTGTGCTAGTACATCTAATGCCGCGTACACACGGTCGGACTTTACGGCAGACTTTGCCCAGCGGACTGGATTTCGTCGGACAATTCGATGTGTGTGGGCTCCAGCGGACTTTGTTTTCTCAAAAGTTGGACGGACTTAGATTTAAAACATGTTTTAAATCAATCTGGCGAAATCGAGTCCGGTCGAAAAGTCCGCTCGTCTGTATGCTAGTTCGATGGACAAAAAGCCACGCTAGGGCAGCTATTGGCTACTGGCTATGAACTTCTTTGTTTTAGTCCGGTCGTACGTCATCACGTACGAATTCGACGGACTTTGGTGGATTGTGTGTAGGCAAGTCCGTTCATTCAGAAAGTCCGTCGTAAAGTCCGTTGAAAAGTCCGCCGGGCAAAGTCTGCCGTAAAGTCCGCTCGTGTGTACGCGGCATAACATTTTCCTCTCCCCAGATTGACAATGCTGCTATCCAAATATGTCTTTGTTGCTCCTTCATCCAGAGTAGACACCATAAGACAGGAAGTATGTTAATGGCCAGCTCAGTAAGTAGAACTAAAGGGGAAAAAGCCTGAAAAAAGAGAACTAATGCAGGTGCCACATTTAAGGATTGGTAAGGTGCAACATTTTCCATTTTTGTTTTTGGGTTTAATATCACTTTAAGCTCATCAGAAACTGCATATTTGAAAATGGGTTATATCTGAAAAATGACCATATTGGCCTTCAGCGGAGAAGGGGTTACTATGCTGTCAGAGTTGTGGCATTGCCGGAATGGCATTGGGGTTAAGGGGCTTCCATTTATAGTGCATTTCCTGTGTTGTGATGGTTAGCCAATGGATGCATTGTACTTCATCCCATTGCTCAGAGGATTTATCCTGTTCCCCCCATTAGATAGATCACTCTCTGTAGTTAAAAGACTGCTGTCTCCCTTGTTGCACCCCTCCTCCCTCCTCTTTCCCTCTGACTTGGCAGGACATGAGTTATAATGGTAGCATTCCTGGAGAATAGAAAGAGCATTGTAACTGTGTGCAGATGAATATCACAAATGCTTTTCTCTTTCAGGCATAGGGAAAGAAGTCCACGTGCGTCCTTGTATGATGCTGTCTGGCGCCCATTGCCATCACTCACACCTACTGGAGCCAATTATTTATCGGCTTGAGTCCAAAACCTTAAGAATGTACTTTATCAATTTATTAATTACCAGAGGCTAAGAGTTATTTTCCACTTTTTTTTTCCCACCTTTACTGCACGGTATGGATTGAATATCCAGACTTTAGTTCTGCTCATCCAATGGCTGTCTGCAGTAGTGGTCAACAGGGATGTTGGGGTCTCTGGTGAATTGGGCAGACCCTCTAACACTAGTCACTACATAAGGTACATCATGATAATTCTATACCTTTGTAATTAAAGGAGATGGAGGAGAGCAAAACGATAGTCAAATGAAGAGAAATATCCTGGCACTCCAGAAAAAAGGATTCCATTTTAAATTTGATAGGATATGATGTCTCCAGTGTGGTTGACTGAATATGACATTTAGTAGGGAAATGGGAAAGATGAAAAAATGGAAATTAAAGAGGTTGCAACCCTTAAAAAAAAAAAAAAAGGATCATGTTCCCTTATAGCAGATTAAACAGCACAGTGCTTGTGCTGTCTAATCTGTTCCTCTCTATGATGTAACATACCTGCTTGTCCTGCCTGTTCCTGTGCCCCCCTTCGTGTACTGACCACAGTAATCATGACTGCTGATCTATCATTATCATGGTCATGTTATGTGCCTCCGTCATCCCGCTGCTCTCTTCTCTCCCCCTCTCCCCCTGCCTGTCAGCTCCTGTGTGTGTGAGCCGCCCCTCCCCTCCTGCTGCTTTTAGAAGCTGGCAGTAAAGTTAAAGAAAGATAACTGCCAGCCCCTCTGTTCTATCAACCCATCCTACACTGTGTACATGTTTGTGTAATATGATGCCTCTAAATACCTTATCTCATCTTTTCTGGCCGGTCACGTGACCTCCGGCCGCTCTCTTCCTCCGATCTAAGGGCTACAGCGAGAGTGGCTGAGCGGACAGCATAGCAGTCACGTGACTTCCCTGACTTACGAAAATGGGCTCATCATGGTAAGTTAGTTGGCATGGTGGTCCGGACCACCATGCCAACTAACTTACCATGATGAGCCTATTTTTATCTAATGTCTTGTAAGTGTTTTTAATCCTTTGGCCTATTAAAGTCTTTTATTGGTGCACTTAGAAGCGCCTTTTTTGTTTGTTTGTTTATCCTTACCAGAGATTGTTTGAAGACGCCACGCTGCCTGCATTGTATCCATCTCTATTGCAGACATTGCTTCTGGTCAGTCCTGTTATCCAGAGCGCCCTTTACACTTTATCTTGATCACAACATCATGCCTTGTTCTGCATTGTGTCTTAGTGTAGAGGCGGTCCTCTTGGTAGAGGTAGAGCTTTGCTTCCTCATATCAGAGTCTCCAGTAAGAACAACAATGAGCAGCACCTTAGTGACATCAAATTTCACTCCCAATCTCTTGGGACTAGCAGCCAGAGGCAACAGTGCCTTAGATCTCACACTACAGATATACAACTATGAGGCTGTAGGCACACGAGCACCTAGGCACACTCACATGCCAAGAAGTGATATGCTATTTTTCAGGGGGATATTTAAAGCGAAGGTATTTTTCAAGTATTGCTTAGGCACAATTTACATTTCTAAATTTTAACATGGCAAATCTTCACTTATTGAATTCATTTCTACTTTGAGTGATTAACTGTTAACAGGTCTTTACAACTTTAATCCTTTAATTCATGGTTGTGAAAAACCAGGTGAAGAATTTCAAAAGATCTGGTCATTAAAGTTTAGAGCAGCGGTTGCCAACCAGTGGTCCGTGGATCACTGATGGTCTACGAGAAAATATTGGTGGTCCCCAGGGGTTCTGCCGCAAATAAACATTGTGACGGCTGTATGCCGCCCAATGTTTCCATTGTTGCTCTCAACGCACACTGACAGTAAATACTGTTGGCGTGATTTGATACTCAATGCTACCTAGTTCCGGCTCCTGGCGCCGGGAGTAGTGCAGAGAGTGGGAGGTGAAGGAGGGAACTTCCAATGGCAGCGCTGATCAGACTGTGGGAGGGAGCACGAAACTTGGGCACATGGCTGGATAAAGAGGTGAGATCCAATGATGAGTCTGTTAGGCAGCCGTGTGATGCAGAGTGAGTGTATGTGTGTTTAGGTGGGGGGGGGGGGGGCAGGGAGCCAGAACATTGTGTGTATATGGCAGCAGTGTGATCCAGGGGGAGGGGGGCAGAGAGCCGGAGCACTGTGTGTATAAGGCAGCAGTGTGATCCAGGGGGAGGGGGGCAGAGAGCCGGAGCACTGTGTGTATAAGGCAGCAGTGTAATCCAGGGGGAGGGGGGCAGAGAGCCAGAGCATTGTGTGTGTGTGTGTATAAGGCAGCAGTGTGATCCAAGGGGAGGGGAGCAGAGAGCCGGAGCATTGTGTGTGTATAAGGCAGCAGTGTGATCCAAGGTGAGGGGGGCAGAGAGCCGGAGCATTGTGTGTGTGTGTATAAGGCAGCAGTGTGATCCAGGGGGAGCGGGGCAGAGAGCCGGAGCATTGTGTGTATAAGACAGCAGTGTGTTCCAAGGGGAGGGGGGCAGAGAGCCGGAGCATTGTGCGTATAAGGCATGTTAGTGGTCCGTGAGGTCTAAAAGGTTGGCGACCACTGGTTTAGAATATGGTATCATTATGGAAGATCTAAGCATGTCACAAATCCATGAATTTATCATTTCTAATTGTGCTCTTCAGTTAAAGAAAATGGAAAATGTGTAATTCCGGCCATGTAACCGATTTACCTGCAAGTTGACTGTAGATCTAATTTTGGGGTGTAATGAAACCCTTATACAGTAACATTGCAAACCACCAGCCCTGAAGATTTCAAATTCTATTCTGTGCAAAAAAAATGAACTTTACTGACCATAGTCATGGATGGCCCTTTGGAAGGGTTCATGTTTTGCTTGTCTATGGGTGGATGATGTCTTGGCAAGTTCTTCATTGTATGTAGAACTGCTACATCATAGGGTGGAGGTGACACAAGTGACTAAGCTCCAGGCGTCATAAGGAAAATATTTTGGTAATCACGCAGATAGTCCTGTCTATTGGGTTTCACAGCTGGAAGTGGTTTATGTGGACAAGGGAAGAAGTATTCTATCCCATGGGAGGTAATAGAAGAAGGTGAGGTCCCAGTGTCTGTTTACATATTTTGTTCATGTTATTCTTGGAGAGGAAATTTTATGAGCCTTCCATCAACACACCCTTCAATTTTATCTCTTTCAGAGTTCTTTATGGATCTCCTTTTTGTCCATTATTACTTCTGCAGGCTTTTGTCTGTTAGCTCTGTAAGAGTTTTTGCACTATATACACAATTGCATTTAGTTTTAAATGAGGCCATGTGAATTTATATTTGAATCCATTTTAGTTAATCTTTCATTCTAGAACTGCGAGTCTATACACTGTCTGTGCTGCTCTGTCCTCCTTTGAATCTGTGCACTGTCCGTTTTAAATCTCTGCTCTGTCCACTCTCCCCCTTTGCGTTGTCCTCTCTCTCCCCCTTTGCGTTGTCCTCTCTCTCCCCCTTTGCGTTGTCCTCTCTCTCCCCCTTTGCGTTGTCCTCTCTCTCCCCCTTTGCGTTGTCCACTCTTCTTCTTTGCCAGTGGCGGCCGATGGTGTTTTTTTTTTTTGGAGGGGGGGCAGCAAACAATCCACCAATATTAATTAGCTATTGTCACACAACTGGGTGGGCTTCGGGCGCAGTGCTCTGCCCTCGAGCCCATCCTTTTTTTTAAGCCGATTAGAGCCTCTCGCTCTAATCGCGTGCTTCAAAAAAAAAACCTCTGATTGGAATCCATGTGTCCAGCGCCCTGCATGTAGATCAGGGGGACGAACATATGGATAAGGGGGTGGCACCCGTGAGCCCCTTATGGCCGAGCCGCCACTGTTCATTGCTTTGTCCACTCCAAGTCTGTGTACTGTCCACTCCATCTCTTTGCACTGTGCACTTTTGAGATCTAACTTAATTTTATTTTAAATGGAAAAGCAAATTTAGATTTAGTATATGATGCTGGGGAGAAGTGGGCAAATCAGTTGCTTTGGACAGGGGGATGATTAGAACTTCAGATTTTTTTTTTTTAAGGTCAATGTCTCCACTTCTGAGATACACCATCTTGATTTGTCTCAGTGATCATTTTCAATAGGACTGAAAATGATAAGAAAATACAACATTTTGAGTTGCCACCAGAATAGGAATATAAGGAAAATCTTCAAATGGGAACAGTCAGTTGCTCCAGTAAAAAAAAAAGAAAAAAAAAGGAATTTCTTTTTACTGTACTTTGTAGGGATCTTCTCTCAGTTCATGTGGAAGGTAAAGAAATTCTCTCCAGTGTGATGCAGTCAGCCAAGAAATGACAAGCTTTGCCTATTCTCTCCTAAACCAAAAACAACAATAAGTGCATATGTAGCCCATAGGAGGGGAAAAAAACCCCCACCAAAGCAAAGAATGGGGCTACACCCATTCTCATAAAGAAATCAATGGTCCAGGATGTTAGATTCACCTCTGATTATAAACGGAGCTCTAGTGTTGGACAGCGATCAGCCTGTAGTGGACCATCATGAGACAGGGCAGCTGGGGTGCCCAATGCTGTTTGTTCATTCATCAAATAACTAGAGACACCAGACAGATACCTGATACCACCTAATTAGAAATGTGTAAAGTCAAGAGGCTCGGAGGAAAGGGACGGAAGCAGGCTTTTATGAGATGAGGGTATTTCAGGTCATACTGGTATAACTGGCGCAAGACTTCTTCCTTCTTCCAATTTTTATTTACTAAGCTTGCATGATCCATTAATTTATACTGTAAACAAACCCGCGTGTTCCTGCATGTAGATGTGTACTTTGGTAGATTGCAGCTTCCTTTACCTCCATCAGCATAACCTTGGTGAATCCTAGCTGGCTGGGAGGAAAAAAAGTCAGCAGTGCTGTATTGTACACATTGGCCATTAATTGTGGCATACTTGGCTCTGATGGTGTTTCTTGGTAGTTCATAGGCCTCTGGTGCTGTTGTATTAGTTTTATATTGACTCAAAGGAGATCAATAATCAACTATAGCTCGTCCCTCCCACAGCTCAAGCTATGTGAAGCACAATGATGACGTCACTGCTTTTTTTTTTTTTAATTTTTTTTACCAAAGTAGCAACTAGGTTTGCAAATGCTTTTAGTTAGATGTTAAGTGTTCCTAAACCCACAACAGTAAAACCAGTCTGTATATGCAGTAAAGCATGCTTGTCATACTCATTGTGGAAGCTAAGGTGTTAAAGGAGAAGTACATCCAAAGCTCATTTGGTTGTACTTCAGTTGTGGATCACAGGAGTGAATTTCGTTCTGCACTCCTGTGACCTGTTTTCAGCAGGGAGCAGGCTATAGCCCGCTGTCGGCTGACAACACAGAGCTAGTCCAAAAATCACAACAGTGAAGTTGGGTTCCACCCACATGCCTGGACCGCCACCCGCTGAAAGCCTGAGCCCGCTGCCCCCCCCCCTCCACAGCCCAGCACTCCAATGAGCACGGGGGGGCAGAGCAGAGAGCCTTCGACTGACAGTCACCAGATCTCTGCTCAGGGAGCCCTGAGAACTGAGTGTTCAGCGGTGTTAGATCGCTCGGTTCTCAGTGTTGGAGGCATCGGGGGACAGATGCAGCATCCAGGTACGTATAATCTCTAAGAAACAAAACATACATCTCTTTCTTTTAAAAAGACTGTCTGATCCTGCCTTCTCTGATCCTGCCCTTCTTCCACAGTCCCCAATCTGCTGATAAAAAAGAACCATGGGGGCAAGTTGCACATTCTCAGTTTGGTGTGTATTGCTAGAGTATTTTTTTTTTTTTTTAATGGGAGAGTGCATGTGATCAGCATTGGGCCAATCAGCACTGTCCAGACAGAGGCTCAGAGGTCCTGCATCCTCATAGGACAGTCAGGGGAGAATGAAAACCCCTCCTACAAGCTTTAACTGGGCACTGATAGAAGTCACAAAACTGCTCTAACTGCTGATGGGAAAATGTATTTAGCAGTTTATATTCACTAAAATAATTGCATTTCCATGTTCTTTGTACTATGGGAGACCAGATATAGTGAATGCAGGGTCCTGGGTTTAGTAACACTTTAAATTCAGTGGACATCCTGATTGTAGTGCAGGAGTGATGTCTCCTGGATCGACTCAGCAGTTCACTGAAAGTTTTACTTACCCCCTTTCAATAATTGTGCAGACTGACAACCTCAAAATGTATTCGTGAGGGGTGAGTTTCAGACTAAACAGAACCAACATATAGCTGAGACAGAGAAAGGAGACAGGAGGCCAATTAAAATTGGGCCCCAAAGTGGAACTATCCTTTATATCAACTCTTTGGCTTACTGCCCCTTAACTGTTCATTAACAGCAGAGTGAATACCATAATGGAGACCAGCACGGGGCCAGCCTCATACATCTGTGCACTGAGTTAACAGCATTGGTTGTAGTGTAAACAGCAGCTGTTCAGGCATGCTTAGATCTCCGGTCCCCCTGTCTGTACAATGACATTTCCTGAATGGTTCTCATTTCTGTGCAACACATAGGAACATATTTATAAAGCAGGGAATGCGACTTTCACTAAACATTCACTGGTGGTGAATCAATCACTATCATTTAAAGCTGAACTCCAGCCTTCAATTTAGTCTTTAACGGTGGCACAGGCTCCTCTCCTGAACTGAAATTGCCTGCTCTGATTTCACTGCACACTGTGAGCTTCTCACAATGTGCGTTAGAAGCTGAAGCAAGTCAGATAGGGTTCACGTTTCCTGGCCGGAGAACCTGCCGCATCATCAAGCCGTTTCTCCCCAGCCTTTCTGCAGTTGGCTCGCCTCTTTCATTCATTGGATTCCAGTTCTTTCTATTATGGAGGCACAGCATCACATGTTGGTATTACATTGGGTGGTCTCCATGAAAATACAGCCTTCCTAGGAAAGCCCCTTCCTCAAAACTGACATCCACCTATCAGGACATTTAATACTTGCATAACTCCTCCCAAGGGCTAGCCTCTGCTTGCATCAGGACAAAGGGCTCAGCAAAGGAATACAGAGGCAGAGAGCTGTAGAGTTTTCTGGAGTACCCTGCTTGCCCTTCCTACCAGCCCTGATCATCCTGCATAGAAGAGCACAAAGAATGGTGTATAATGAAGGAACATCACTGCAATAATGAAGCTATCAATCTGCTTACTCTGCTCGGTGTTTGATTTACTGCATTGTACAATATAGTCTTACAGCGCTGCCCCCTTACATTCTAACTCTTGTAAGAAGGAAGGTTATAGAAAACCAATATAATCACAGATTTAGGTAGTTATGAAGTTAAATGTATTACAAAATATTTTAATAAATGCATTAGGTGGGTTATTTTTTTTTTAATGCTCAATTCATCAGACATCTCAGGCTGCAGCTTCTTGTCACATGGCTCTGTGCTGTCCAGCCTTCTTCTCGTGCTCCATTGTTTAATGAGACTGCAACGGACTGGTGCTGGTACCATGGGAAACACGGGTGTGTAAACAGTCCTGTTTACACCTTGCTTTTGCTTGGTGCTTCAATGAGGTTTCCATGAGCCTTTGGTGAGGCTTCGGGGGGGCTTCAGTGGGGCTTCAAGCGAGCTTTGCCATAGACTTCTATGGAGGCTTTGAAGACACTTTGAAGCACCACTAAAGCGACATGGGGTGTCCTTTTTAAAGCAAAAGCAAGGTGTAAACAGAACTGTAAGCTAACCATTTTATTTAGTGACAGGAGCTTTGACTACCGTTCAGAGAGCTTTAACGAAGCCTGTCTGAACCCTTGTTTTGAAGCAAGTGTAAACTAGCTCTTAATGTGCTTTGAAGCTGAAGCAAGTGTAAATGAGCCCTTATGCCGCGTACACACGGTCGGACTTTTCGGGTACAAAAGTCTGTCTGACGGACTTTTGGCGGACTTGCGGCAGACTTTCTAACGAACGGACTTGCCTACATACGATCACACAAAAGTCCGACGGATTCGTACGTGATGACGTACACCGGACTAAAATAAGGAAGTTCATAGCCAGTAGCCAAAGGCTGCCCTGGCGTGGGTTTTTGTCCGTCGGACTAGCATACAGACGAGCGGATTTCTGGGTCCGGCGTAGTTACGACGTAAAGATTTGAAGCATGTTTCAAATCTAAAGTCCGTCAGATTTGCGGCTGGAAAAGTCCGCTGAAAGTCCGGGGAAGCCCACACACGATCGGATTGTCAGCCGTATTTTGTCCGTCGGACTTTTGTAGATGAAAAGTCCGACCGTGTGTACGCGGCATTAGAATCCTATATCGGGCAAGAATGGGACAACATTCCTCTCCGAAAAAACGCTAGCAACTGGTCTCCTCAGTTCCTAGATGTTTACAGAGTTTTGTTAAAATAAGAGGGGATGCTACACTTTGGTAAACATGGCCTTTTGCCAAATATTTTGTTTTGTGTAGATTTTACACAGCGTCCCAAATTTTTTGGGATTGTATGTTCTCAGAGAAACTTTTGTCAAATAGTTTAGGTGAAGTGATTAGTCCAGTGTTTATGTGTTGTCAACGCATTAACATGTTAGCATGCACATTGGGGTGTTCTGCGCTTGCATGTTTACAGAGTGATTTGTTGGCTTTTAGATGAGGTCCACATGTCTAACCGCCTTCTCATATCCATGGTCAGCTTAGCACTGCTTTTTCATTCAAGAGTTTCTTCAATGACTTGTTTTTCAGGCCTTCCATCCCCATAACTGCTATATACACACACCTCATTATATCTAGTCTAAACATAAACAAGACACTTCAAACATAACAAAGTTGGCTAATGTCCTTTGTGAGATTCCATTTAAACTACTTTAAACATTTCACTTTCGCCCAACCTGTTGCTCAGATTAGATGGTTTCTGTTTTTTCTTTGCTTTTTCATGGTCTGCTTGTTATGAATGTTGTCTGCTGAATCTCATACTTTTTTACCCTAAACGGGTTCAGCAAAACATGCAGGCTTGTTTAATAAGGCGAAGGGCGATAACCCATGAAAACCAATCAGCTCATTGTTTAGTTTCAGTCGGGTAGGACTATTTTTTTTTACTCCACGGCGTACGACACATATTGATATGATCATTCAATCCATCATTGAGCTCCCGTTCACATTGGGCCGATTTGACTTGCGATTTTTACATGTCAAATCGCATGCCAAACCGAGTCTATTGCCGGCATTCCTTATCTGTATACATTTTTGGCTTTATAATCATTTTTGTGAAGCAGAAATCTAGGGTTTTGAAATATTTGCATATTAAAAATATTTTTGGTTGTCCAACAAAAGGAATTTGTTCTTTCCCCAATAAATGTTGACTTTCCTACCTATATAGTCGTGCTATAAAAAAAAAAAAATGTCCATGTAGCTTACCTCTGACAAAGAAGATTAAAAAGAAAAAAAATCTCAAAAATGTAAAAATAAATATCAAGAAAGATACAATAAATATAGAAAAAGAACGTGACACTAGAGACGCATTATTAATGCAGCATGTCTGCTTGGGAGACGTCCCTGATGTCATGTTCTATAATAGGAGATCTAACCCTAGAACGGCAGCTGAAGATGCCCTGAGATTTCCTCTCCAAGCGTTGCAGCGACCCTTCAGAATATCTGAGCTGCTCTAACATCTTCCACCATCTCTTGAGAATTCCATGCCCAGTGCCCCGGAGCGGTCATCCAAGGACGGTCTAGGAGCGTCTCACATAATCAGCATCAAGGTCTGGAGACAAGACTCTTGCTATTCCTATGGTCCAGCTGTTCGATATTTCCGAACACATCCAACAAATGTCGTCAGAGACAATATTTACAAAAATTCTAGTTGTATCTAAAATAAATTTACAAATGTTTGTAAATATACAATGACCTTTCAAAGCACAGACGTGGACAAAGCCGTATTCTAAGAGCTACTATGTCCCACACCATAAAAAAAATAATAAATTAGGATAGCTCTGTACAGACTTTTTTAGGGCCCTTTTTTATTTTTATTAAAAATAACCACAGGCTTGCTGGCTCCACTGAGTTGTTTAGTTTTGCAGGAATGTCACTGAGTGTTTTTTTTAATCTAGGGGTGGGGGCTCCCAGATAAACACCACAAATGTAATCAAATGCAACCAAACCATGTAGCGTGAAAGGTCAACCCCAGCCAAAATGAATATTTAAAGGATAAAGTCATGGTAGACAATCCCATAAAAGGCTATGGGGACTGGCATCGCAGACACAAGTCAAAAACATTGTGCCAGCCAAGACCATGGGATGCAGATCAGTTTACATCTGGGTCAGTAGAGGGGGAAAGGGGGTTAGTTTAGGTGACCACATCCTCTAGAGCAGGGGTGTCAAACCCAATTTCATTGTGGATTGCAACAGCATTATGGTTGCCCTCAAAGGGCTGGTTGATCACCCCACCCCCCCTTAAATCACATGTCAAGAGCCCCCCACCATCCCTCATATAATAGTGCACCCTAGCTTGTGCTGCTGCCGGGAAGAAGCTGGGGGCAGAGCTGGGAAGCAGAATATGCAGGGTCGGGAGGAGGACCAGAGAAGGGCTGAAGTTAGCTGCCTGATCAATGCTGAGACCAGGGGAAGTGGAGACGAGGGGGTGCTGCGGATGCACGAAGAACCGCAGGATCTGGTAGAGGAGTTCTGTCCTCTTCTCTGATGCTGACTTCTAATTAAAGATTCTAAATGATGTCTGTTGCAGCAAAATATGAACAATTGGATCAGAACTAGAATAAAATGGGCAAAAATAGAAGTTTATACTGATATTTAGATGTACTTTTTTTTTTTTTTATATATTTTTTCCTACATTTCTGAAAATCTACTCAAAAGCACGAAGCATGTTACAAACCTGTAATTCGAGTGGTGTACTGGGATACTGCAGTTTGGTTCATCCTCAAATTGTGATCACCTCTGGCCTTCAAATGTGAACAGAGAAGCCAATAACCCATAAGTAATCTTGAAGAGGCTTTAGAAAGCTCTTTTTAAGGTCAAATCAAGCTGCCTGGGGAGAATTTCATTATAGGTTAAAATGTTGGCAAGTGAAACTTTTAAATGTCTTATTGCGAAATCTCCTACATGGAAAGGACAGACGTAATGGGCCTTGTATAAAAACGGCCTGCAGCAACCAAAGTGTTTCTGGGATTCTAGAATCTGATTGGTTGCTATAAGCAACACACCATTCCTTCCTTAAATTCTTACACAACTGACCCACCATATGGATATTCTGATTAGTAATACTAAAAAACTAATATTCATTTAATTAGCAAGTCAAAACGCAAGGGCAATAACCAATGGCAGCCAATCAGAATTCATTTTTAAGTGGCCAGGACTTCAGTATTGGGAAATTGGATTAAAATGGCTCTAAAGTTAAAAAGCTTTTTTACCCTAATGCATTCTCTGCATTAAGGTAAAACATGCCCCACTATCCATCATATCTGCCCTCATCCTTCAAACACTTACCTGGCTCTTGTCGTTGATCCACCGCTCTCCCGGCTGCAGCAGCGCTCCTCTCGCTTTCTGGTTTCACAGAAGACACAGAGAGCAGTGGGAGCCATAGGCTCCTGCTGCTGTCAGTTAAACTCCTGTAAGGAGGGAGTGGGGGAATGGCTAACTAGCGTGGTATATGTCTATGGACAAACAGCCCGGATTGGTAGCGCGCATGCACGGGTGCTTCCACAGCACTCAGCTTGCTAAGGAGGTAAACAGAGAGGATTAAACTCCCTGGCGGTATGATTATGTCAGTATTTTTGAATGTCAAAGTGGTACATTGTTTTGCATGAAAATTTGTTTTATATTGTAGGCCTGTAATTCTTAGGAATAACTCACTTAAATCTGTCCAAACAAGAGTCTAGTAGACATCCCGAGTATGATAAAGTTTGAAACACAAAATCATAAATTATAATATAATAAATAATTATAAAAAAATGTATAATATATTAATTTTTTTCAAGAATGTAATCAAACCAAAAACACTGAAATGTGTCCAAACAAGGGTGCAATGTTACTAGTCATTGTAATACTAGACACTGCATAATGGTTTAGTAAACAAATTATCTTTAGTTTTGGTGCTGAATGAGTAGTTTCATCAAATTCTTCCTTGTTTTCAAAATGTAAATATTTCATGATCAGTGAAAATCTGTACTCTGACATGACCGTGCCAAAGAATGGAGTGGCATGTCCTTTATTAGTTGTCCAATGCCACTTCTGCAGGGGTTTGCTCACCACATCCTGAAGTTTTCAGATGTCATCTTTGGTCACTGGTTCCCACTTTCTGCTTCTTGGAAACTTCTGATGCATAGTAGCTAATTGTTGCTCTTTGTACCGGTTTGTCTCAGTAACTATTTTTTCAATAACCTCATCGGTCAGAAATAATTGTAAGTATGCCAACGGGTTGTCGTGTTCAACGTCTACTTTCATACCAGATGCTCTAGTAAATGGTAATCTTGGGGGCGCCATGTGATCCGTACCACAGTCAATAGAGCACCAAGTTCGCACATCACTGAGCTCAGACGCAGAATCGTCGCTGTTGTCACTTTCAGTGTCTGATGACGAATTTCCCCACAAATCACTATCTCTCAATTCTGCCAGTAATTTGAATTCACTATCGCTGTTTTCTGGCTGGTCTAAAACCACTTTTGACCTAAAAGGGGCGCTTTTTGGATGCCATGGACGTTCTCATGTTCCAGGCAGAAAGACCGGTAAAAGTGCAGGCAGGGCACTGGACAAAGCACTGGGGACAAAACTGAGGTGAAATTGTTTGATACAGTAATGTAATCTGCAGATTACAATGTATTGACTGTATGTTATATTTTGAACTTTGATTTCCCGCTGGCTCCGCCCCCATGCGTTGCAGCACTCTCAAGGAACGAAACAGGGAAGACGGATGCATCGGTCGGAGGATCGTGGGGACAAGGTAAGTAACATTAGGAGGGATAGTACAGTGTAACCCCGAGTGTGGCTCGGGGTTACCACTTTTGGTACTGAAAATTAACCCAGAGCCATACTCGGGATTACCGTCAAGGAGGTTAAGGAGGATAGCACCAGCGGGAAAGTAAGGGACTTCTCTGTGCAATATTGTTGCACAGAGCAGGCAAGTATAACATCTTTTTCTTTTCTTTTAAAAAAAAATAACCTTTAGTATCACTTTAATTACGATCACCTACAGTAGTTTACAATTTTTCTTTTTTTCAGCCACACTAATTAAAAAAAGTGTATCTAAAGCCAAACTTTTTTTGCTTTGAGTAATTAAAGTTTAGAGACCCTAACAAAGGTAAAAATTAGAGGGCTGAACACAGATTTTCAATGGGCGAATCGAACAATCCCTGGTCACACTAGCTCTAGTTCAGCAGCATGCTACAAAGGAGGAGCACCCCTCAAAAACAGGGGAAAACAATTACATACAGTACAATGAGAGCGCCAAACAAATGTGCAAGAATCCAAAGTCTTAAATGATAAAATTGGTTCATAGCAGAAAAAAACACAGTTGCATTTCAGGGGCCAAAAGGGCATTCCCTTCATCAGTGCTCAGGAATTTTTCCTGTGCTTAAATGGATAGTGAAATATGTAGATACCAGATAGATCTGTGGTTTTCTGCATGAAACAGTTTCAGAAGGCAGGTTATCCTAGTGTTCTTTTTCATCATTTTATCATGAAAAACGTTGGAATCATGGACCTTTGTTTGGCACGCTTACTGGGCTGTAAAAAAAACTTGGTCAGGTTTTTTATTAATGTGGTCTGTGTTCCCTTTGGGGAAATATACAATCTCTACCTGTCCAGGTGACCACTATCATTGAGAAAGTGAGGAAAAATCCAAAATTTGGGGTGGTCACCAGATCAGAAACAGAAAGAAAATCTTCCAATGAGGACACTTGTTCGGTTGACAAATGTTAAAAGGGGGGGATTCCCCCGACTTCCTGTTGTGTCTGCTGGACAGTGAATGAAATTTCCTCAAAAGGAAACAGATGGCTAAAAAATATTGGTTTCAACCATTGCCTACTCTATCCAGAAAGAAAACCACTTTGGCTTTAGACATACGGTACTTTAAAATAATATATACAGCTAGACATATGTTAACAAATGTATGGCTAAAATATAATAACAGTAATACATAGTTGCACATTACATGCCAAATGTTTGGATCATATCTAATGAATTATGCCACAAACCTTTCAAACTGTGCCCAATGACTTAAACTCGATATAAAAATTTGTGCCAATTTGCATCTTATTTTTTCCTCTCTAGTCCATGGCTTTATAAACAGAATTCCAGTTACAACTTCTGTCTGGATAGCATGGAGAAGGACTGCAACCTTTGTCACATTTTAACACATAGGTGGCACCTAGCTCAGACATGGGTGAAAAGGTTCTCAAACGTCTAACAAAAAGCATTAAAAACCCACTAGAGGTTCCAACCTCTGCATAAAAAAGGTATTATTGGGGTCTACGTCTCTGGTGGAGAGAGAGTTCCTTCAGCTTCCTGTCCAGGTCACATACCAGGAAACAACTGAAAATTCTCAAGCTTGACTCCAAAAATTAGTTTAAAAAAAATCGAGCAATCATTTCTCACTCTACCACAGATGATCAAATCCCAGGAACCAGGCCATGTGAACAAAGCATGGCCATAGATGAGACCACTCAGCATTGACAATGAATCTCTAGAGATTTCCTATCATTTTAAATAACTTGTGGGTTAGAACTACTCCAAACTTTTCCATCCCAAAACCACAGAATAGATGAGGCATTCAACTGGGGAACTTGTTATTCCCTTTTTCTTCAGAGGAAAACTGAAGATTGGTGATCGCCCATGCAAAGGTTTTTTTATGAAGTCAGGAAGTTTCAAAATGCTGAAACAAATGGTTCAGACACTTGGAAGAACATATCATTTCTATGGTCTGATTGTTTGACTCAGTGCTTCAAAACAGTAGCTTAAATTCAGAGTTACATTGCCAAGTTAATAAATGAAGATGATGGGCACCTGGTAGTTAGTATGGCAGAGGCTCTTCCTTTCATACAGGAAACGGAAGACGGATTAGTAATTGTTGAATAGGTGTGCCATGGTATGAGTCCATTGATCCTGATGACATCAAGTAAAGGTGGTCTTTGTTGATGGTGATATCAAAGAGAGTTATGAGAAAGGAATGAAAAAATTGAAAGCTGCAATAAAATAGGCAGCTGTAATTGCAGGCACATAATCCTGCTGGTACCCCGTGAGCACCTAACAGGGACATCATCCAGCCAGATGACCTCACAGCAACCAGATATGGACAAGTGTAAGGCAGACAAAACCAACACCAAATGGGAAACGCAAAGGAGTCTTTAAGGTGGCCATATACATACGGATTTGTGATTAATATAGGTTTGAGTGAACACAATCAATCGATTAATCAATAAAAGATTCGACTTTCATGCAACTTGAGGGATAGACTTCAATGTTAACCCTCAAAAGTTGCATGAAAGTCATACCTGAATGTTTTAAATGCGACAGTGGGTCAGACTTTGCAGAAGGACAACAGGTCACATCTAAGTCGCATCCATCCAAAGTTGTGTCAAAGTTGCACTACAAAGTCGCCAGACTTTGGAGTGGTAAAAGTGTGAATGGAGCCTTAGAAGACATAATTTAATTGATCTGCTGTGGGATCGATTTTTGACACATAAAGGTGTTCATTGAAAGCGTTTATTTTATTTATTATGCTTGTTTTTTTTTTTTTTTGTTTTTACCACAACACCATTATCCCGTAGTTTTTAAGATCAAAGATACAACTATGTTGGTGTCCCTTGTCAATTTTACATTGTATTTTTTTAAATGTAACTGCCTACTCCCAAACTGTCATTTGAAGTAAAACACTTAGTCAAGTATTATTCTCCACAATTTTTTTATTCTGCATTAAAAAAAGAAATCATATTAAATTAGACCTGCTATCTGCCAATAGAACTCAACCAAAAAGTGCATTCTTTGCATCCAAAAATATAGAAAATATACCAAATCAAATCATTATTATTATTATTATTCAACCAAAAAATAAAAGCCTCATGCATGTGTCCTGCTTCTTAATATAGGGGGTCAACAATGTCAAGAGTTGATAAAAGGGGTCCGCCATCCAGAGATAATTCCGAAAATCATCCGGATTATTCTCCTGGAGCTCCCGCAGCAAAGGCATATGACATAATTGGTCACGATTATTAAAGCAACCAATTTTTGGTCCAAGAACTCCTCTTCCTCCTGTTCCTGGACTGGACTTGGGTCAAAGCAATAACTCCAAGGCCAATAATAAATAACACGTTATCTCCTCCGATTCCGCAGCATGTCTGGTTGACGAATGGCCTTTCAGAAACTAACTGAAAAGCGCTAAATGAAAAGTGTGAATCAACACTCACCAAACTTCTACTAACAGGAAATTAGCAGAAGGAGCCCAAAGGGTGGCACTAAAGAGCTGAAAAACCACATAGTACGTCACTACATTCGTGTTTGTTGGCCGACAATTCCTTGCCGTTTGTATGCAAGACAAAATCCAGGCACACGCCTTCGGACAAAAGTCTGAGGTTTTGTCTGCGGAAAATCAGATCGTGTGTAAAATCCAAAAAAATATAAAAAAAACTACTCAGATTTTGTGGGTGTCTGCAAGACACCAACACATACAGTCCCCGTGGTCACCGTGTATGTTAATAGTGGAAGCTGATGAGTATATAGGAACAGGTATGGCAAGACAGCCGTGTTTCAATGCATTTCGTGGTGTTCGCATCCTCAAATACCTGCTCCCACTTCCCACTCACCTAGGCGATCAATCAGCATGTGTCCTCCTTCCCTCCCCGCAGTCTTCTGGGACAGGTCACAAATCACAGTGGGCAGTTGGCTGCAAAGCCGCAACCTGTGACAGCCGGGTGTGCACAGTTAAGGCCTGGTTCACACCTATGCAGATTGCAGTTTATATACTCCAGGTGCATTTTGCATTTTTCAATACACGTTTTTGATCTATGGAACAAAAAACCAGAAAAAAGTCCCAGGCCCTTTCTATAAAATGCATAGATGTGAACGTGACCCATAGTAAACCATGTTAAATGGACTGTAGTGTGTTTCTGTGCGCAAAACTGAAAACGCACTAAAAAATGCAAAGGTGTGAACCAGGCCTAAGATTCCGGCTCCAGGAACTGAAGACCGGAGGAAAGAACGGCTCGAGTGAGCACAGCGCTGGATCCTGGGACAAGTGAGTGTCTGCTATTAAAATTTAGCTGCTACAATTTTTTTTAGCTGCTGACTTCTAATTTCCAAAAATATGACTAGAGCTCCTCTTTAATAAATCAGAAACGATCGATAAAATTCCCCCCGCGCCGTTCGGCTTGTAGCATTGAAATCAATTGGAATCTCACTAGATTGATCGAATGGAGGGTCTATGATGGTTTATCATTCTTGGTTTAGTCACATTGGGAGAGATTTACTAAAAGTGTAGCGTGCAAAATCTGGTGCAGTTCTGCATAGAAACCAATCGGCTTCCAGGTTTTATTGTTAAAGCTTTTAATGAACACTCTGAATTGAGAAGCCGATTGGCTACCATGCACAGCTGCACCAAATTCTAAGTGCTCCAGTTATTAGTAAATCTCCCCTTCGGAGTCCATGTTCACACTGAGGGCAAGTTTATTGCAAACTGGCATTTCAGTCCGACTTCGGGGGCAATTTGAGACACATCTGTGCGGGTTCATACACAGATGTCTATTGAAAATCACCCCACGAAGTCACCAAAAGTAGTGCAGAAACTGATTTTGTAAAGTTATTTTAGATACAACTAGAATTTTTGTAAATATTGTCCCTGACGACATTTGTTAGATGTGATCGGAAATATCGAACAGCTGGACCATAGGAATAGCAAGGGTGTTGTCTCCAGACCTTGATGCTGATTATGTGAGACGCTCCTAGACCGTCCTTGGATGACCGCTCCGGGCCACTGGGCATGGAATTCTCAAGAGATGGTGGAAGATGTTAGAGCAGCTCAGATATTCTGAAGGGTCGCTGCAACGCTTGGAGAGGAAATCTCAGGGCATCTTCAGCTGCCGTTCTAGGGTTAGATCTCCTATTATAGAACATGACATCAGGGACGTCTCCCAAGCAGACATGCTGCATTAATAATGTGTCTCTAGTGTCATGTTCTTTTTCTATATTTATTGCATCTTTCTTGATATTTATTTTTACATTTTTGAGATTTTTTTTTTCTTTTTAATCTTCTTTGTCAGAGGTAAGCTACATGGACAATTTTTAGTCCATGTAGCTTACCTCTGACAAAGAAGACAACTATATAGGTAGGAAAGTCAACATTTATTGGGGAACAAACAAATTCCTTTTGTTGGACAACCAAAAATATTTTTAATATGCAAATAACTCAAAACCCTAGATTCCTGCTTCACAAAAATAATTATAAAGCCCAAAATGTATACAGATAAGGAATGCACATGAAATTTTGTTCACAATTTACTTGCGGACTTTGCAGACCATGTAATCGAATGTGACCAGTTATGCCGCGTACACACGATCGGAAATGCAGCCAGCAAAAGACCAATGAGAGCTTTTGGTCGGAAAATGTGACCGTGTGTATGCTCCATCGGACTTTTGCTGGCAGAATTCCAGCCAGAAAAAGATGGGGAGCGTGTTCTCTATTTTTTGTCTGTATGCAATTCGGACGCGCAAAAAATCACGCATGCTCGGAAACAATTTGACGCATGCTCAGAAGCATTGAACTTTCTTGGCTCTTCGTAGTGTTGTACGTCACCGCGTTCTTGATGGTCAAAAGTTCCGAGAACTTTTGTGTGACCGTGTGTATGTACGGCAAGCTTGAGCGGAATTCCATCGGAAAAACCATCCAAGTTTTTTTTTCTGACGGAAATTCTGATCATGTGTATGGGGCATTACACTCATCAGTCATTAGTGCAGTTCAGAAGAGCCGGTATAATAATGGCTCCAAATGAATAGGCAGCTGCAGCCAAACAGCTTAATAAATTAGGGAAGCATATGTATTGTATAGAAATTTTTATACATACTCTTGTAGTCCATCCAGAGCTGGATCTTCCACAAGGCAACCTAGGCAGCAGCCCAGGGCCCAGTACATGTCCAGGGTGCCCAGTTACAACTTTCATGCTCTGGCAGTAAACCAGGGGGCAGCACAATTAGTCAACCTGTGTCCATGCCTGTCACTTAAAGCAGAAATTCAACCAAAAGGGGAATTCCACTTGTTTGCATCCTCCCCGCCTCCACTGTCACATTCTGCACTTTTTTGGGGGGAGTGGGTACCTGATTTTGACATGTACATGTTCCAACTTCCCACTCACCTAGGCGATCCAAGCGGCAGTTCTTCTCCCTCCCCACGGTCTTCTGGAGCACGTCACAGGTCCCAGAGGGCTGTGGGACCATTCCAAAAGCGCAGTGGTCTGCTGCCTGCTAAGCCACAACCTGTGACAGCCAGGTGCCCACAGTTAGGAAGTGGAAAGAACAGTTTGGGTGAACACATGGCTGGATCCTGGGACAGCTGGGTGTCTGCCACGGCGATCTGAGGTAGAATTGTTACCCCCCCCCCTTCCCCACAGTCTTCTGAGACACATAACATGTCCCAGAAGGCTGTAGGACCATTCCAAAAGCGCAGTGGTGGTCTGCTGGCTGCTAAGCCACAACCTGTGACAGCCAGGTGCCCACAGTTAAGATGCCGGCGTCAGGGATTGAAGACCAGTGGAAAGAACAGCTTGGGTGAACACAGCGCTGTATACTGGGACAGGTGGGTGATCTGAGGTAGAATTGCAGCCCCCCTCCTTCCCCCGCAGTCTTCTGAGACTCATAACATGTCCCAGAAGACTGCGGGGACCATTCACAAGGTGTAGCATGGGTCATGCATGCGCAGTAGGAAACTGGCTGTAAAGTTGCAAGGCTTCACTTCCTGTTTCAATTACTAGAGATCTTGGCGCCTGCACCCAAAGCCAATTGAAGAATCAGCTCCGGTGAGGACATCGCTGGATCCCTGGACAGGTAAGTGTCCTCACATTAAAAGTCAGCAGCTCCAGTATTTGTGCTGCTTAGTTCCTTCCTAGCTACTGAGCTTCTGCCCTTTCTTCTGCCTGCTCTTTAAACTACTAGTGGACATTACTAGACTGGTAAAGATTACACTGCACACCATGCAAACCTGCATATCATCGGAGCAAAAAATACAGTTGTATTCATACTTTTATATTTATTACTTTGATGTGCAGTGCAGTGACCTCCAATCATCATGAAAAATCAGATGTACAATATGTAAACTGCTCTTGACAGCTGTCAAAGTTTGCAGAGGACAGAAGTGAAGATTAGGTATCTCCATTCCCAAATAAAGGGAAGTATGGAAGATAAGCCCTCTACTGTCTAGTCCCCTGACATCCCATGGTTCTCTGCTCACTGTGGCCTTCTTCAGTACTCAAGACTGTTGCTGATGTCCTGATGTTAGCGCCATATTTTGCAGTATTGTCCTACACGCTGAGGTCTATGTGGTGACACCCCCTGGAGGTGTGTCGAAGACAACCTGGGCTCAACAGAAGTGGGTTAAAAAATGATTCTGGCTGATTGAATGATGCTAGACCTTAAAGTGACGAGTCTGCGTAGGACAAAGTCAGAAGGGAGTAAAGTATTGCTTCTAAAGCTGTATTTTTTTCATCTGTTTTTTAGCATGCTGATTAGGTTCCTGATTTTTTTATTAAAGCGGGGGTCCACCTATCAACCTTTTTTTTTTTTTTTTTTTTTTTTTTAGTTCATTCACAAACTTTTTTCTTCTCAGCATTACATACTCACATATTGTGTGTAATATGTCCGCCTGTGTCAGATTTCGTCTGAAAGAATACTTTATTCACTGCAGGCAGTTTCCATCTTCATTGTGGGCATTTGAAGCCCACAAGCATTTATTTCCTGGATGTGGTGAATGCTGTGCTCCCAGCATTCACCGCTCGTTCCCGCACATGCTCAGTGGCATCCTGGGAAGCCTGAGACTAGCTCCCAGGAGTCTGGGAGAGGCTAGAAACACGCCTACTCCCACGGGAGGAGAACCAGAAAGTGCAAAGAAGAATAGAAAAATAAAAGGTAATTACAGCGATTTAAATTTTTTTAAACGGCATGTCAGCATCTAGGCAAGGAAGAGAATACATACAGATATTGTTCAAAATTTAGGGGGAAACCCCGCTTTAAGTTTTTTTTTTTTTTTTTTTTTTTTTTTTTACTTGAGTTCCTTTTAAATATACAGTGAACTAACATAAGAGCCTGATAATAACCATCTGTATTCCTCTGGACAGTAGCATACTAAGGCCTCTTTCACAGGGGTGGCCAGGGGGCGGTAAAAACAGTCAGCTGAGCTGTGGTTTTGACTCCTACCTAAAATGTAAAATCTACCCAGAGAAGACTGTTGACGTGCTGTGATTAAAAAAAAAAAAAAAAATTAAAAAGAGCAGGCATTCAGGGGGTAGCAGGATCGCCACCTGAATGCCTGACTGCGGATTGCTTCCCGGAGCATAAGCTAGTGTGAACTTGGAGAAGGAGGGACAACCAATCAAAACCATTTTTTTTTTTTTGATTGCTGAGCAGCAGTTTTACATTCCGTGCTACCCTGCAACTGTGAATCAAGCATTTGGCTCGTGGTTGCAGTGCCGACCCATTGATCTCAATGGATACGTTTAACATGTGGTGCTGCCTGTTGAACTCTGCAGCTCATTGTTAAAATGCAGGACGTGTGTACAACCCTGTCCGGCTATATTGTTAGAATTCAGGTGGCTGGCTAGGAAGAGGTAAAACCGTGGTTCATCTGCCTGTTTTTACCTTAGGCCTCATGTACACTGCAGTTTTTTTTTGCCAAAGCCCTGAACTCAGAACAGAGTTTAGGGGCAGTTAAGCATGCCTTTCCTGGATGCCAATGGATCGCATTTTGGCAAAAAATGTAAATGCAGCAAAAAAAACGCTTTTTTGCCACGTTTAGCATTTTTCTGCTGCCAGGAGAGTTCCGTTTAGGGGTGGCCAGTCTACATGTACCCTCAAATGTATTTCTGCATTTAGCTGCTTTCCTGGACTTTTCTTTAATGAGGACAATTAGGACAATAGAGTGCTGGTCAGAGATGCTTTATTAACAACACATAACAAAGTGAAATAAACCGGATATATGTATGGAAATTGACTCTAAAAATTCACAAATGCAGGAAGAC
Source organism: Lithobates clamitans (assembly GCA_037952925.1). Classification (NCBI taxonomy): domain Eukaryota; kingdom Metazoa; phylum Chordata; class Amphibia; order Anura; family Ranidae; genus Lithobates; species Lithobates clamitans. The sequence continues at coordinate 1,551,588 of JBBGZY010001280.1, read as the reverse complement.
AGCGAAGGGATTTTGCTGGCTAAATTAACAGTTTACAAGATCAGATTGCAGAGATAGTCTGTGATTATTCCTGGCATATTGATGCCTGGAGGCCAGTAAGCTTTTGTCTGATGACGTCCTTCTAATATTTCCACTAATACCATTGCAACCAATTTTCTGTGTGTGTCACTCCAATTACATCTGTCCGCTACTGAGATTCTAAATGACAATGGTGCCGGATTAATATGACGGCAGGAATTATGGGTAGTATTTTAACATTCACATATGAAAATGACTAAATATAAAACAATGATTTCTATGGCTGACCTATATTTGTAATTACCATTTCTGCCTTTTTGGGATGGGGGCAAAAACTAGAGGTATTATTCTGAGTTTATTGTATAAGTCAGTGATCCCCAAACTTTCTAAACAATGGGCAAGTTTACTATACTTCAGACTTGAGGGGGGCCGGACCGTGGCCATTGGGAGTAAAAATTGTCTTGACGACAGTGGGAGTTAAACCGCGCATCTTTGGTATTAGGCTAAGGAATTCCTCCCACTGACACCCATCATTGGTGCCAGTGGGAGGAATAGTGCCCCATCGTTGGTGCCAGTGGGAGGAATAGTGCCCCATCATTGGTATTAGTGGGAGGAATAGCACACCATCGTTGGTGTCAGTGGTTGGAGAATAGTACACCATCGTTGGTGTCAGTGGTTGGAGAATAGTACCCCATCGTTGGTGTTAGTGGGAGTAATTGGAACACCAATGTTGGTGTCAGTGGGAGGAATATTACCCCACCGTTGGTGTCAGTGGGAGGAGAAGTACCCCATCATTGGTGTCAGTGGGAGGAATAGTGCCCCATCATTGGTGTCAGTGGGAGGAATAGTGCCCCATCGTTAGTGTCAGTGGGAGAAATAGTACCCCATCATTGGTGTCAGTAGAAAGAATAGTGCCCCATTGTTGGTGTCAGTGGGAGGAATAGTGCCCCATCGTTGGTGCCAATGGAAGGAGAAGTGCCCGATCGTTGGTGTCAGTGGGAGTAAAAGTGCCCAATTGTTGGTGTCAGTTGGAAGAATAGTACCTCATTGTTGGTGTCAGTGGAAAAACAGTGCTCCGATGGTAGTTACAAATATAGGTCAGCCATAGAAATCCTTGTATTATATTTAGTAATTTTCATGTTTGAATGTTAAAATACTACCCATTGCTATTGGTGGGAGGAATAGAGCCCTATGATTGGTATTAGTGGGAGGAATAGTACCCCATTGTTGGTGTCAGTGGGAGAAATAGTACCCCATCGTTGGTGTTAGCCGGTGAAATAGTACCCCATTGTTGGCGCTAGTGGAAGAAGTGCCCGATCTTTGGTGTCAGTAGAAAGAATAGTGCCCCATCGTTGGTTTCAGTGGGAGGAATAGCGTCCCATTGTTGGTGTCAGTGGGAGGAATAGTGCCCCATCGTTGGTGCCAATGGAAGGAGCAGTGCCCGATCGTTGGTGTCAGTGGGAGGAAAAGTGCCCAATTGTTAGTGTAAGTTGGAAGAATAGTACCTCATTGTTGGTGTCAGTGGAAAAACAGTGCCCCGATGGTAGTTACAAATATAGGTCAGCCATAGAAATCCTTGTATTATATTTAGTAATTTTCATGTTTGAATGTTAAAATACTACCCATTGCTATTGGTGGGAGGAATAGAGCCCTATGATTGGTATTAGTGGGAGGAATAGTACCCCATTGTTGGTGTCAATGTGAGAAATAGTGTCTTGTTGTTGATGTCAGTAACAGGAATTATCCCCCTTTGTTGATTTCAGTGAGAGGAATAGTGTCTTGTATCAGTGGGAGGAAAGTGCCCCAAGTGCCAGATAAAGGCAAACAAAGCTCTGCAGTTTGGAGACCACTGGTGTAAGGCAATCTATGATGTAATAATGTTCTAACACATAGCGGCCAATTCAATTTCAGGGTACCACTCATAGGTTTGACATTGCTGTGCAGTAAAGTACAAGCCCCCTCCCCCCCGCCGATCTTGTTCAACCTACATCAGGTTGCTATGGGCAGCAATGATCCCGGCATCACACTGTCCACAGCACTCATCCACAGGCACCAAGGTGATATCCAGGGAGAGCCCAGCAACTCGTGATTGGGGGGTTGTTGGGGAGAAGAGGACGCTGTTTTTTTTTGGGGGGGGGGGGGGGATCGTATTACATGGAGGTCGGTGGTTTTGCTCTTATTTATTATTCTTATTCAGAGACAGTCTTGTCCTTTTTTTTTTTTTTTCAATGAACACGAGGCATCCTATGATTGGATTAGGTTAGAGGAGGGGCAGATGATGTCATAATGTCTACCCCGTTAAATCAGAGATTTCCTTGTATTCATTGGAGAAAAAATCAAGATGTTCTCTGAATGGCGGAGGTGGCCTGTGAGTGACCTCCTGTGTTCAGTATACAATGGGCCAGTTGCTCGAGCAGCACCTGGAAGAGACCTTCTCTGACTACATATAGCACAGGCTACTACAGGGAAAGTCTGCATCCCCGAGGTCCCTCTGGATGTGAGATATGAAGAAGTAGATGTAGCCAGGCTGGACTAATGTAAGCTTTTAAAGAAAACTATAATTCCAGGGGTTTGGCTTTAATTTAATCATCCAAAAAAAAAAGATTACACATATAGGTTTACTTGTGTTTTATTTACTGTAGATATCTATACAGCGCCAACAATTTTTCATAGCGCTTTTCAGGTATTGTACCTTCAGATCATCACTTTAATGTCCCGTGGTTTAGTGTCCCCCTTTAAGGACACTGAAGGAGACGATTACTTTGTCCCTTTGTTTTACTGACTATAACACCACACGAATTCTTATGATTAATGCTGTGTAAGCTGGGAGATCTTACAACTTACTTCTCCGGTGACAGCAGAGAAGGACTTTAAAAGGGCTGCATTAATGAACTTTTGCCGTCTCTCTCTGCTGGGTGACATTGCCATTCAGTAAGAAGAGAACGCATTCACTGAGCGTCTTCCCCAGGGAAGGCTGAAGCTGCAGCTGGTCCTGGAGGTCTGGGGACTTCCTGTGGGCCGGAAGCAGATGGGACGCCGATAACAAAAATGTCTCTGTAAGCGTTTTGTTCCCTAGTTATCCTATTCACAGGAACTTCTCTGACTTTCTTTTGGCTGTTTCCTTATCCTTTCTCCCATTTTATTTTTGTGGAAAGGGTTTAAAGCTGAACTCCAAGCAGATCTACAAAAATTAAATATGTATACAGTATACATCCATTAATACATCCATAAATGCATCTGCAGTTCAGTACCTTAAAGTGGTTGTAAACCCTTTGTAATAATTCCCCCCCCCCCCCCCCCCAAATAAAACCTGCAAGATAAAGGCATAATGAGCTAGTATGCATAGCATACTAGCTCATTATGAATTACTTACCTGAGATCGAAGCCCCCGCAGCCGTTCTCGTCTCCCCCTCCAGCTGGCGACATCTCTCCCAGGGGTTACCTCCGGGTATCGCGGCTCCGGTGATGTGATTGGCCGGAGCCGTGATGACGTCACTCGCGCGCAGGAGCCACCGGGAACGACACAGTACAACTGAACTGAAAAGACCTCGGCACATGCAAATACAGGGATATCTCCTAAACCGTGTACTTTTAGGAGATATCCAGTGTAGCTACAGGCAAGTCTAATTATAGGCTTGCCTGTAGTTTAAAGTGGTAGTAAAGGGTTTACAACCACTTTAAGACCCCTTTCACACTGCCGACGCCTGGGCGTCAGCGGTAAAGCGGCGCTAGCGGCCGAGAAGGGGTTAAATCCGCCCGCAAAACACCGCCGGAGCAGCGTTTTGCTGGCGGTATCACAGCGTTTCCCCATTGATTTCAATGGGGAGCAGCGGTGGAGGAGAGGTGAGTTCACCCCACCTTCACCGCTCCAAAGAAGCTGCTGGCAGGACTTTTTCTGACGCCCCGCCAGCGCACCGCTCCCTCGGGCTTTCACACTGGAGTGAATGGAGCAGCTGTTTTGGGGCGGTTTGTAGGCGCTATTTTTAACGCTATAGCGCCTGCAAAGTGCTCCAGTGTGAAAGGGGTCTAAAGGAAACATGAGGGCCAAGCAACAGATTTGCTTCAACCACTTGCCGTCCAGGCTAGTTTTGACATTTCTCTCATACATGTTAAAATCAGTATTTTTCTTGCAGGAAAATTACTTAGAACCACCAAATGTTATTGACTTTCTGAAAGCAGAGGCCTTGGAGAATAAAATGGTGGTTCTTGCGGTTTTTTGCGTTACATGATATTTGTGCAGTCATGTATCAAACACAATTTCAGAAAAAAATGCATTTTAGTGCACACAAACACAATTTTTTGGTCAAATATAAAAGATGATGGTGTGCCAAGTAAATAGATAACAAACATGTCAAGGTTTAAAATGTTGCAATGCATGTTGTGAAATAGCAAACTACAGTACCTAAAAAAAATGTCCATAGGCAATGCTTTAAAAGCATTTACAGGTCACTAGTTTAGAGCTAAAGTGGAACTTCAGGGCCCCCCCCCACCCCATTTTTTTTATCAATTATCAAAATACCTGCAAATGTTGGGGGGAACCCATGTTGCAGTGATCTTCAGGTTCTTATAGGGTGTTCGTGGACTTTAAAAGAGTCAGTGTGTCCTAGAAGCATCATTCATTTATAACTGGTGTGTGGTGGGTTGAACGACCTTTAATGCGTTCTTTAAAATTCCAACTTTGATTTAAAGTACAACTAAGGCTGGGTTCAAATATGATTACACTCTGGTTCACAGCAGGAGTCCGGTGCGTCTCCATTCACGGTTTCAGGTCCGATTTCAGCCCAAATTTTCGGCTGAATTCAGATCTGAAACGGACCAAAAGTGCAATTCGCACCGGAGCCGCTGCGGAGATGTGTGAACCGGCTCCATAGAGAGCAGGGCACAATCTCTTGCTATGCAAATTGGATGCGGGTAAATACGCATCCAATTCGCACTGGTGTGAACCCAGCCTTAAGACCCCTTTCAGACTGGGGCGGGGGGGGGGCGTTAGCGGTAAAGCGCCGTTATTTATAGCTGCCTATTCAGCAGCGCTGCCCATTCATTTCAATGGACAGGGGCGGTGGAGAAGCGATGTATATACCGCTCCCGCACCACCCCAAAGATGCTACTTGCAGGACTTTTTTTCCTGTCCTGCAAGCGCACCGCCCAGAAGTGGCAGTCCCACATTTTGGGTTGTCCCCAGAAAAGTAATAGTGGGGAAATCTTCCAATGGGGACACTAGTTCTGGTGACCTGGGGTCCCCAAAGGATTCCCTTAATTTGCAGGGATTTTCTCACTTCCTGTTTGGCTGTAGGACAGGAAGTGAAGTGAAATCTCCCCAATGGGACACAGACGGTGGAAAAAAAAAAATTGACACGGGTTATAACCCTCCCTCCCTTACCCTATCCAAAGTGAAACAAAAAAAGTTTTGGCTTTAGTTTTACTTTAACTTTGAACTCTTAAATATCTCTTTGAACGGAGCGACCCTTCAGACAGAACAAACATTAAATAGTTACACCTGAAAATCCAGGGGATAAACTGCAATGCTAATGGTGCACCGGTGTTTTCTTTTGAAATATATCAGTTCTGTTTCATGTCTCTTGTCCTGGAGCTGCCTTTTAAGTAACATTTCCAACATGAGCTCTTTGGACATTGTGCACAGTCATGTTGTTTTAGCTAGCTTGGCCTGGTGCCATGAACTTGGCTTGGCTTGTCTTGCACTAGACCTGCATTTGGGAATAACTTACAGGCAACTTTTTTATTTTTCAATCAAATGTGTAAACCTGCAATCTTCAGAGTTGGCAATAAGGGAGACTTGGGGTGTAAATGACTCCCAGCTGCTGGAGAACATTAAAGGGTTAGTTTAACCAAAGAAATGTGCCCCCTGCGAAGAAGATGGTAAATACTCATATCTTCTGCTGCCCATTATCAGTGTATTAAAGAGAAGCTGTCACTTGCAGGATCTTCCAGGAATGTTGGATTCCCCTGTCCCCATTGCCTTCAGTGGTCCCTACATCACTACTGTACCCTATGGGGGGGACCACAGTGCACAGTCTACCACAACCCCCAATCTGATACTCCCAGAAGTGTCAGATTCTGAAGATTGTACAAGTGATGAATTCTCTTCAATATGAGATCATTTATATTAGCGCCAGTAGTGGGGAGTTCTTCTTTCTGTCTTCACCTTTTCTTTATCATTTATTTTGTTGCATTTTTTTGCTGCTTATCTCATCCAGTCTCTCTCAGCAACTTCTTGGCTACATGCACTCTCTCCAACATCGACTGCATATCATTGGTACCATATGTCAGGACTGGGCTCAGCCCTTTCTTCTCTGAGCTGGCCGCTCAACTGTCGGCTAATTGCCAGCTCCTATTTCTCCACAGTTACTCAACTGTTGATGATATCCTGCTCGTCAGTCTTGCCTACTTAAGCCGTCCAGTCCAGAGGTTCTCTGCCTTTGCCTTGGTCAACATCACAGAAACTGTCTCCTGCAATCCTGTTCAAGACTTGCTTTGCTGATATCCCTTCTAGCTTCAGATCCTGCTTGCTGTTCTACTACATTGATCTCTGACTTCTGGCTTGGCTGACTATCCATTCCGGTTACTGAACTTTGGCTATGTTTTGACTACATTTGTTCTTTTTACTTTTATTATTAAACAAGTGTGATTTAACTGTAATTCTGTCTCGGCCTGATTTCATGGTTTCTGACACCATGTTCGTGATGGTGACAATGGTGGGCCATGCCTGAGCATTGTGTGTCAGCTTGGCACTTTATAGGCTCCTCCTGGAGTACATGTGACAAGGTTCAATGAAAGGGAACAATTTGGATATTGTTATCAAATAAGTGGCAGAGCAAGGCCCTTCATGGCAGGATCATTATGTATTATTTTAAAGTGATCCTAAACACACACGATTTCATTAACATTGTCCCTTCTATTTCTTTATATGGATGATGACACTGTAATTACTGTATATTAATTTTAAAAAAAGGAGGAGCTTCTAGTCTGCCCATATGTTCAAAAAAAAGCCTTTGAGATACAGAGTATAAATAAATAATGCATATACACTGTTTTAAATTGGTATACAAAGATATATATATATATAGAGAGAGAGAGAGAGAGAGAGAGAGAGAGAGATATGTAGAGAGATATATATATATAGAGAGAGATATATATATATATATATATAGAGATATATATATATATAGATATATATATATATATATATATATATGAGAGAGAGATATATATATAGAGAGAGAGATATATAGAGAGATATATATATATATATATATATATATATATACATACACACAGTGAATATAAAAAGTTTACACACCCCTGTTAAAATGTCAAGTTTCTGTGATATAAAAAAAAAATCAGACAAAGATAAAGCATTTCAAATTTGTTTCCACCTTTACCAACTTAAGGACCGGCCTATTTTTCAGACTCTGTGTTTACAAATCATTTTTAAAGTAATTTTTTTTTTTTTTTGATAGAAAATTACTTGGAACCCTCAAATGTTATTTTTTTTTTCGAACACCCTAGACAATAAAATGGCGGTCGTTGCAGTACTTTATGTCACACCGTATTTGCGCAGCGGTGTTACAAGCGCACTTTTTTTGGAAAAAAATACACCTTTTTGACTTAAAAAAATAAAACAGTAAAGTTAGTCCAATTTTTTTTTATATTGTGAAAGATAATGTAAATTGGTACCATGTCATGCTTCAAAATTGCGCCTGCTCATGGAATGGTGACAAACTTTTACCCTTAAAATCTCCATAGGCGAAGTTTAAACATTTCTACAGGTTGCATGTTTAGAGTTGCAGAGGAGGTCCAGGGCTAGAATTATTGCTCTCTCTCTCTAACGATTGCGGCGATACCTCACATGTAGTTTGAACACCATTTACATATGCGGGCGCGACTTGGGTATGCATTCGCTTCTGCATGCGAGCTCAGCAGGACAGGGCGCTTTTAAATTATTTTCTTATTTTTTTTCTTATTTATTTTACTTTTTATTTTTATTTTTTTACACTGTCCTTTTAAAAAAAAAAATGTTTTGGTCGCTTTTACTCCTATTACAAGGAATGTAAACATCCCCTGTAATAGAAAAAAAGCATGACAGGACCTCTTAAATATGAGATCTGGGGTCAAAAAGACCTCAGATCTCATATTTACACTAAAGGGCAATAAAAAAGAAAAAAATTCCCCTTTAAGAGCATTGGGCGGAAGTGACGTTTGACATCGCTCCTGCCCTCCAATGCTATGGAGCTGAGCAGGGGCCATCTTTCCCTCACTCGGCATCCAGGCAGTGAGGGGAAAGGACCCGATCATCTCCGTCGCTACCGATTGGCTCCTGTAAGCGGCCGAGACAACCGGAGCGCGGCGTAGGGGGCGGGTAGGACAGCCTCTCTCACCCCCGATAAAAGTCATCTCGTGGCGATTCCGCCCCGAGACCACTTTTATCTGAAAGAGGACCGGCGGCTGTTTTTTAAAAATCCTGGGGTTATGCCATAACAACGGTATTTAACGTCCAAGTAGCGACATATAACCACGGCGACTGGTCCTTAAGTGGTTAATATGACCTATAAACTGTAAAACTCAGTTGAAAAACAAACTCAAATCTTTTAGGGGGGGGGGGGGGAGTAAAAAAATAAAAAAATAAAATAATGTTGCATAAGTGTGCACACCCTCTTTTATAACTGGGGATGTAGCTTTGTTCAGAATTAAGCAAGCATATTCAAACTCATGTTAAAAAGGAGTCAGTATACACCTACCATCATTTAAAGTGCCTCTGATTAACCCCATATAAAGTTCAGCTGTTCTAGTAGGTCTTTCCTGACATTTTCTTAGTCGCATCCTACAGCAAAAGCAATGGTCCGCAGAGAGCTTTCAAAGCATCGGAGGGATCTCATTGTTAAAAAGGTATCAGTCAGGAGAAGGGTACAAAAGAATTTACAAAGCATTAGATATACCATGGAAGATGGTGAAGACCGTTATCATCAAGTGGAGGAAATATGGCACAATCGTGACATTACCAAGAACATCACCAAAAGAACACCATACCCACCGTGAAGCTGTGCACAGGCTGTGCACAGGAGAGGTCCTCGAAATTTGACAGATTTGGAGTGTTTTTGCAAGAATAGTGGGCAAATATTGCCAAGTCATGATGTGCCATGCTGATAAGATTCATACCCAAAAAAGACTGAGTGCTGTAATAAAATAAAAAGGTGCTTCAACAAAGTATTAGTGTAAGGGTGTGCACACTTATGCAACCATATTATTTTTATTTTTTTATTTTTACTTCCCTCCACCTAAAAGATTTCAGTTTATTTCAACTGAGTTGTACAATTTATGGGTCACATTAAAGGTGGAAAAAGTTCGGAAAAAGTTAATCTTTGTCACATTTTTTTATTTTAACAGCGGTGTGTAGACTTTTTATATCCATTGTATATTTGAAATAAAATCTTTTATTATTATTTTCTGGAAATAAGATGGTGTGGGTGGATTTCTGCCAGTCACAGGCTGTGTCAAGCCCCTCCAGCCTGTGTCTTAGAATAAGAGGGAGGTGAAGCCTCCATTAATCTACATGTAATATCCCTCCCCCATTCTGTTTAGCTGGTTAATGGGCATGGAGAAGGAGCGGGGGTTGGGCTGTCATTTACCACTGTATATATGCCCACATTTTGTGACTCTATAGTCACATGAGCTGCTCAGATGTGAGATGAAATGCTCAGCATAGAAACTCACTAAAAACCTGAGCATGTGCAGAGCTGCCAACACTGATCTGCAAAATCCCTCACTGAATTGGGGACATGAAAAGAAGGTGGAAGTGGAGAACAGCAGGATCAAGCAGGTTCTTTGCAGAATACAGAAAACAAATTTCATAAAGTGTGAACAGCATGTAATAAACCATTTATTTATAGTTTTTTTTTTTTTTTAATGTGGGGTTAGCGACCCTTTACTGAAAGCGGCAGATTAAACATTTTTATCTATTTTTTTTTTTTTTTTTTTATATTGCGTTAATGTGTTAAAGTATATGTGAAATTATGATTGGGGTTTTAGGAGAGCATGCTATCTAAAGACTGGAATAATATGCTGTGGCTTTTCGTTCTTTCATGATTGCAAGCCTGGGTTTTGGAAGTGCCTGAGATAATGTATAGCTGTTCTGCATTTGTAAGTCGCAGATATAAAGGCTTAATACATTTTTACATTGCAGTGTACAGTGTTCATGTCAGTTACCCATTTTACTACAATACAATACATTGTGTTGGTGAAGGCTTCCTTCCTGCTATGTACCGTCATCTTTGAATGTCTGTTATCCCATAATCTTCCTATATGTGTGCAGGAAATCTAGAAATAGAACTTGTTTCTCTGCCTGGAATAGTTTGTCCATGCTGTGCTCTACCTAAAGTATGTAGATCTGCTTTCCGGTGGGATGAATAGGTCTGTCCATGCAGAGGGGTTAGTATGACCGCCTCCTTGCTGAGCTCAAGCAGAGGGGTACTCAGGGAATTTCTACATGGATGATCTGATTCTGGGGGTGCACACTGTCACACAACGCTGTACCCCACCTCTTCCACTGCTGCTCCATTATAGAATAGGGGAATGTATTAAAACACAACACATACTGTAGACCATCACATGTTCTTGTCTCGTAGGCCATTTTTGCAGCAGTTTTTTTTTTTAATTCTGCCAATTTAAAATTAATGTTAAAGCGATTGTAAAGGTTCGTTTTTTTTTTTTTTTTTAAATAGCAAGCATGTCATACTTACTTGCTCTGTGTTAGGGTTTTGCACAGAGTGGCCTCGATCCTCCTCTTCTGGGGTGCTCCAGTGGTGCTCCTGGCTCCTCCTCTTCATCGGGTGCCCACATGGAAAGCCGCTTTCCATAGGGGCACCCGTGCGGGCGCACTCATGAGTCCCGCTGCTGCGTCCATTGACATAGACTCAGCCCCCCGCTTTCGTGTCACTGGATTTGATTGACAGCAGTGAGATCAAATGGCTCCTGCTGCTATCAATCTATCCAATGAGGACAGAGACAGTGGCTGCAGCCGCTGGGCCCGTGCTCGTCGCTGGAACGAACGGGTTCAGGTAAGTAAAAGGGGGGCTCTGGGGGGGCAGCTGCAGCACAGAAGGTTTTTCACCTTAATGCATATAATGCATTAAGGGGAATAACCTTGAGACTTTACAACCCCAAAGGAAGGTAACATTGTTTGTGCTTTCAGTTGAGCCCATAGGAAGTTACAAGGGCATTGCATTTATGGTAAAATCAACAAATATTTTGTGTACTGAAAAATGAAAACTAATGCAGCCAGCACACCCAAAAACTGGTAATCTTCAGTATATAAATTTTTTTTTCTTGGGTTTGGACCCCTAATTGGCTTTCCTGTTTGTGACCTGCAGGAAGTAAAAGGAGAGCTCTCCAACTTTTAGAGCCCTCTCACACTGCCAGCATCCGGGCGTCGGCGGTAAAGCGCTGCTAATTTTAGCGGCGCTTTACCGTCGTTTTTGCAGCGATCTTAACCCCCGCTAGCGGCCGAATAAAGACTTGAGGCTTTTTTCAGGTGCTTAATGCCCCGTACACACGGTCGGATTTTCCGACGGAAAATGTGTGATAGGACCTTGTTGTCGGAAATTCTGACCGTGTGTAGGCTCCATCACACATTTTCCATAGGAATTTCCAACACACAAAGTTTGAGAGCTTGCTATAAAATTTTCCGACAACAAAATCTGTTGTCGGAAATTTCCGATCGTGTGTACACAAATCCGACGCACAAAGTGCCACGCATGCTCAGAATAAATAAAGAGATGAAAGCTATTGGCTACTGCCCCGTTTATAGTCCCGACGTACGTGTTTTACGTCACCGCGTTCAAAATGATCGGATTTTCCGACAACTTTGTGTGACCGTGTGTATGCAAGACAAGTTTGAGCCAACATCCGTTGGAAAAAAATCCTAGGATTTTGTTGTCGGAATGTCCGATCAATGTCCGACCGTGTGTACGGGGCATTACAAGCGCTATTTTTAGCGCTAAAATGCCTGAAATACTCCTCCAGTGTGAAAGGGGTCTTAAGGGATATCCAATCCCTTCTTAGATAGAGAGATGTCACTAGAACAAATTTCCCCACTAAAAGATTGTAATTGCCCTTGCTTCCTGTTCCCGAGACAACTGTAAACTGTTGGATTTTTCATTGTTTTCTGCACTAAAAATAATTTTTAGTACAGAAGATTATCAGGACTAATTGTGAAGGGTAAATGTCCCTAACTTGGAGAAAAAAAAAAAAAAAAAGCTGATAGGAGCTCCAAACCTTACATACTCTATCATTGAAACAGAAAAAAATGTTGGCTTTACATACTCTCCCTTGTTCTACTTTTAATTTGTTGTGTTTACCCCATCCAATTTTGTATAATTTCTTTTTCTTTCCTCTTTTTTGTTTTGGAAATTATACGCATATTACCAATACATTAGTGTTCAGTGTAGTGCCCCAGTAGATTAGTGTTCAGTGTAGTGCCCCAGTACATTAGGGGGCAGTGTAGTGCCCCAGTACATTAGGGGGCAGTGTAGTGCCCCAGTACATTGTCCTATGAGGCTGCAGGACCCCTGACCCTCTGTCTGTACAATGCTGATGTGCCCTGCGCTCATCACATGCACTCTCCCAAAAGAAAAATCTCTAGCAATACACTCCAAACTGAGCATGCGCAGATTGTCCCCAAGGCTCTGTTCTATCACCAGATCGATAGATTGGGGACTGTGGAAGAAAGGGCAGGATCAGAGAAGACAGGATCAAACAGCCTTTTTTGCACAATGTGAAGGATTAACCCCTTAGGTTCCATATTGAGTATAACAAGCATGCCGTCCTGCATATACAGACTGATTTTACTGCTGTGGATTTAGAAACCCTTTAATATAAGGTCACCTCCCTGTCCATGGATCCCGCAATGTCCTCACACGAGCCGATTCTTCGGTCGGCTTTGGGTGCGGGCACGGCATCTCTAGAAACAGGAAGTGAAGCCTTACGGCTTCAAAGTCTGCTTCTTGCTGTGCATGCGCAAGTCATACTGCGCCTTGTGAATGGTCCCGTGGTCTTCTGGGACTTGTGATGTGTCCCAGAAGGCTGTGGGGGGAAGGGGGGGCGAATTTCTGTCTCAGTTCACCACGGCGATGTGAGCCTGAAGTAGGATCCAGTACCTGTTAAAACCAGGTACCCACTCCCCCCAAAAAAGTGCCAAATGTGGCAGTGGGGGGTGCAAACAAGTGGAGCTTCCCTTTTGAGTGGAGCGTCCCTTTAACATATCTGTAGCTTGAAGTAACCCTTTAGCTGGGTTTTCCAAACTCTTCTGCTGCCTAAAAGGTACAAAGTCCCTTAAAGAGGAAGTAAACCCTGATGCGCTTTACTTCCTCTTTATTACCCTGAAAAGTAAAAGTATAATGGGCTACCTGCAAACGAAGCTCCGCAATGTCCCCAAGGTCCCCCGCTGGTGGCCACATCCATCTTCACCTCGTATATGGTAAATATCTCCTAAACGGTGCAGGTTTAGGAGATATTTCCAGTACCTACAGGTGAGCCTTATTATAGGCTTACCTGTAGGTAAAAGTGGTGTGTAAGAGTTTACAACCACTTTAATACAGTCAGTGCTTACATTATGCATTCAACATTTCCTTTTCAACATTTCCAAGCTGGAGCTGTGTTTAAAGGGCTTTATATGAAATGACTACATCTAGTTAAACTCAGGCATTACAAAGCACATATAAAACTTGTAAGCACCCACCATCAGATAAGCTGGCTTTAAGGATCATTAGAGGTCATCCACATTAGCCATGAGCATCCCCTACCGCGTACAACTCTCTAATTTCCCACTGGCAATTTTTGTGTGTATGTTGACTCGTTCGTGACTTTACTGCTTCCTGTGAGAGTTACTGAAATCTAAAACCTGTTCTTCTCATCCATCCTCTGGATGGTAAAAGGAAACACAGTGGGGCACAGGCTTGAATGGAATTTGGGAAGCGAATTACTAGATTGGACATGCTGACATTTTCTCATGGTAGGTCGAACGGTTCCATAGCCCACGGAAAAGCAGTATAGAATTCTAACGCTTTAAAAGTTTCTTATCTGTGTAGTGAGAAACCAAAAATGTGCCCGTGTTCACATGTGGCCGTCACATGGCGAGGGCTTGCATGGGAATGTTCCTGCAGGCAAGGCAAACAAAAAGGAATAGAAGATGTATAGCACAATTAATGTTGCCTGACTCAGATAAAGCAGAATAAAATGGCCCAAGGGAAATGAAAAGGAAAAACAGGGAATATAATCAAAAACATAAAAGCTTAGGAAAGCTCCATACATCATTAAGGCCGAGGGAGTAGAAGCCATATATGTGACACTGAAAGAAGCTAAAAATTAAGTATGCAGTTTTTATCTATTTTAAAATATAACTACATTTTAGAGATAGCTGTGTTATGGTCTTTTCCGCTTATTATACATATCAATTGCAGAATGTAATTCTGAATTCCAGGCACCTTAATGCAATAATGCCTGGTGCACATTAGTGCGATGAGTTGTGAATGCAATTGAAGTGTGAGTGCTTTGCGATTATCGTGCGATTTGACTGCTGTCTGTTTTTGTATCTTATTTTATGGCTTGGGTAGCATTGCCTGCTGCCCCTGTCCAAACTGCATTTACATGCATGTCCATTGAATGCTGTGGCCCTCAAAATTGCACTGCATTGCAAAAAAAGTAGCACAGCACCCTTCCCAAAAGTTGCATCGCACCTGTGTTGCATTGTCGCTGCATGTCTGTTTCCATCCAATTGACATCTGATCCGCCCGACGGATGGCGAATGTATACCCAGCCGTCTGTTTTTAGCGGATCGGATGCCGGACCCAATTGGTCCGCTGGTGTGAAAGGAACTTTAGAGAGATTTTTCCTTGCCTCTGATTGCCTCTGAGGAGACCTGAAGTGAGGGGAAATCTGCAACATGGAAACTCCCTACAGTAAAAAGCTGACAGAGGTTCTAGCATTCCCCTTAACGTTAAAAAAAGGCATTTATACTTCTGTCTGTGGTGTTGTTAAACTTCCCCTTTTCCTGTCTTGGGGACAGCGTTTTTTTACTAGTCAAGAAGTGAAGAACTTTCTCCAACAGAGGCGTTGACTACAATAAAACTTGACAGCAGTTCTAATCTTTCCACACGCTATCCAAAATGAGAAAAACAATTTGGTATACATACGTTTTAAAGCATAGTCATCTAGAAGGAGGGACGCACACAGAAGGGGCTTGCAATGTTACAGCAATGCCATATTGCTGCGTGTGTCTACACTAGATTTCCCAGAAATCATTGAAAAATGCTAAGAGTGGCATCAGTCCAGAGTGGGGCGAGATCTGAGCCACAAGTGGGAGGGTGATGCTGCTTAGGTTATTGCTGTGTACTCCTATTAACCTGGAAAAAACACCAGATTTCCTTTTCTTTTTTTCCCTTTTTCCTCTTCTTTTCTTTTCTTTTTTTTTTTTTCTTTCTCTTCATTTCTTTTTCACTTTCCAGTCGTTTTGCTTTCCCTTTTCTTTTTTCCTTTCCTCTACTTTACTTTTCCTTTTCCTAACCTTTCCCTTTCCTTTTTATTTTCTTTTTCCTTCCATGTTCTTTTCCTTTCCTCTTTTCTCTTTTTTCTATCTTTTTTTTTTTTTTTTTTTTTGTCTTTCCACTCCTATTTTTTTTCTTTTCTTTCCACTTTTCCTTTCTTTCTTTTCCTTTGATTCTTTCCCCTTTTCGTTCCCTTTTTTTAATCCCTATTCCTTTTCCTCGTTCCTTTCCCTATTCTTTTTTCGTTTCCTTTCCTTTCCCATTTTTTTTTGTCTTTCCCCTTTTATCCTTTTCCTTTCCCTATTCCTTTTTCCTTTCCTTATTCCTTTTTTCCTACCTTTTTTTTCTTTCCTTTTTTTTTCCTTTCCCTATTTCTTTTTTCTTTCCCTTTCAATTTTTCCTTCTTTTTCCCCCTTCCTTTCCCTTTTCCCCCTTTCATATCCCTATTACGTGTTCCTTCTCTTCTTCTTATGCTTTCACCTTTTTATATGAGGAGTGATCGGACCCATCATGACCATTCTTTATTTGCTCACTAGTGCATGTTTTCTGGTTGACCTTGACCTGCAGCCTTGGTCTACCTGTGCCATCTGAAGATTGGCCAATCTTTCTCGCATACAGATGGCTGCACTTTTCTTTTGCGATATCTTTGTGTCCATACCGAGTCGGATCATCTCACAGTTGAAGTAGCTTGTCCTGACAATTTGATCCCGCCACATGCGTATGTATATATATATATATATATATATATGTATAGGAATATTGTATAATTCTGATTGGACTCTCTATGGTCTACTCTGCATATCACTGCACTTTGTGTTGTTAAACAAAACCAATAGAGTTTATCCTCACTATTCATCCGCTGGCATTATTCCTCCGAAGGCCGAAGAAGATTTTCCTTCCTTATTCCTTCACCTCTGTATGAAGTGCCTCAATCGGCCTTGGGTCACAAGGGAGATAATGATCTGGTCATGTTGTTTTCCAGGAAGTTTGCTCATTTTAACAACTTTGAATGGGAAAATGTGTTCCAAAACATCGAAACAGAACAGAATAGGAAGGCAGCTCTTGGTTATAATCAGGAATGCATATATCATCCAAGTAATACATTATCGTGACATGAGGAGCTTAAATTGCATAACATTTTTGTATGAATTTGAAGCTGGTCTCTTGGCAGCACATACATTTTGGAGGCCATTGGATTTGGCCAGAAAAGGATCTGGAAAGAATTCCATTGAGGACATTTTTGTCTTGATGAATAACGTAGTCGGACCAATTTTCCTCTCATGCACAGCCCTCCCACCCCCTCCTCAGAATGATTAACTGTGGCCTGGAACAGTGAGAATCTATCACACTGGGCGATGGGCTTTTACAGCTGTGAGGGCCTTAAAACCGCTCGCTGGCTGATGTGCAGGGTTTTTTTTTTTCTTCTCACTTTCTCTTAAAGGAGACATTTGAAGGTCCTGAGTTGTCCATAAATTGCTTTTGTCTCCTAAACCTTAAAGTGTACCTAAACCCGAAACCTAAATAGAATAAATTACAGATTACTGACCCATGGTATGGTAGCTGCGTCAGTTGTAATGTTTTCCCGTTTTATTTTCCTTTTATAATCATCTGGTTATCTTGCTAATAATACACTTCCTGTCTTTATATCACAGGTACGTTGGTCCAGCTTTGCACAATGTAAGCATGTATATCTTATACCTAAGGGACCGCTGTGGAAGGTGACCATCACTGTTGTGCACTCTGTGTGTTCAAATGAAAAAGGTTGCAGGATCTGCATCTTCGTTTTTAACTCTTATGCCGCGTACACACGGTCGGACTTTTCTTCTACAAAAGTCTGACGGACGCCGACGAACTAAAGCTGGCTGACAATCTGATCGTGTGTGGGCTTCCCTGGACTCAAATCTTTACGTCGTAACTCCGCCGGACCCAGAAATCCGCTCGTCTGTGTGCTAGTCCGACGGGCAAAAACCCACGCTAGGGCAGCTATTGGCTACTGGCTATCAACTTCCTTATTTTAGTCCGGTGTACATCATCACGTATGAATCCGTCGGACTTTTGTGTGATCGTATGTAAGCAAGTCCGTTCGTAAGAAAGTCTGCCGCAAGTCTGCCAAAAGTACGCCAAAAGTCCGTCGAAAGTCTGTCGGACTTTTGTAGACGAAAAGTCCGACCGTGTGTACGCGGCATTAGGGATTATCCTTCCAAAACTGAAATTCCTATTGCAGAGGAGGCCTAAAATGTGACTTGTATCTTAGTGCAGACTTCTGGGTGAATCAGTGAGCCAATCACACAAGCAGGAAATTACATTTCTGGGGGCATTCTGTACATCTAAACTGTACAGAACACCTTCAAGTTGCCATATTGCATTACCTTTTACAGAAAATTATAGCAGCTGCAGATTGAAAAGGAAAGGTCTTTTTTTTTTTTTTATAACATGATACTAAAGTCTTGTGTTTTTTTTTTTTTGTTTTTTGTTTATAACAAACGTTTTACTTACCTGCTCTGTGCAGTTGATTTGCACAGAGCAGCCCGGATCCTCCTCTTCTCAGGTCCCTCTTTGGCTCCCTTCTGTTGAGAACACCTGAGCCGCAGCTCCCTGTGTGCATTCAGACATGAAACTGCGACCTGGCCCCGCCCCCTCTCTCCTCATTGGCTCACTGACTTTGACAGCAGGAGGAGCTAGTGGCGCTTCACTGCCGTCTCAGCCAATAAGGAGGGAGTGTCCCAGACAGCCAAGTCTCTTGTGCAACATCGCTGGATTGAGATGGGCTCAGGTAAATATGAGGGGGGCTGCTGCACACATAGAATGCATTAAGATAAAAAACATTCTGCCTTTAAAACCACTTTAAATTAAAACATAGTAATTGTATATGCTATACCAGTGTTTTTCATCTGGGGTTCCTCAAAGAATTCTCAGGGGTGCTGTGGCAACATCTCAGTCTTTATGCAACCCTGTGTAAACTCCCGTGCACAGAGAGGAGAGCGCGCACACCCCGCACCTCCTCCCGGATCTCTTCTCCTCTCTACTTCTATGTGTATTATTGCTGGCAAAACAGAAAGCTGTGTGTGCCACCTGCCCACATCCTACCAATCAATGACATCATCGGTTTCTAAGGCCATGTTGGGCAGCACACACAGCTTTCTGTTTTGCCTCAATTAGTACACATAGCAGTCGGGAGGAGGAGAGAGTCGGGAGGAGGTGCGGGGTGTGCTCCCCCTCTCCTCTCCTCTCTGTGCACTGGAGTTAATACCGAGTCGCACTCACATCTCAGTGTGCAGGGTTTGATTACTGCCCCCATCTCCTCCCTACACTGCTCCTGTACTGGCATTATAGGAGGGGGGTTTGTGCTAAGAGGGAGCGATTTGGAAGCAATGGGTTTGTAGTAGGCGGGAGGATTTGGGGGGGGGGGGGTTGTCCTGGGGAGGGGGGGTTTGGAGCGGGTTTTTGCTAGGAGTGGGATTTTGGGAGTAGAGAGTTTGTGCTAGGAGAGGGGATTGGGGGGTGGGGGGGTTGGTAGTTGTGGTAGGAGGAGGAATTTGGGGGGGGGGTTGTGCGCAGTGGAGGGATTTGGGGGCTTTGCGTGAAGAGGAGGAATTGGGGGGGGGGGGGTTTGCTCGGAAGGGTGGTTGGTGCTAGGAGAAGAAATTTGGGGAGGAGGGTTTGTGCGAAGAGGATAAATTTGGGGGGGTGGGGGTTTGTGCTCGGAGGAGGAATTTGGGGGGGGGGGGGTTTGAGGAGAGAAGAGTTACAACCTAAGATCGCTGAACTCACAGGACTACATTAGAGGGTTTGTTCACACCGGGTGCAGTGCGGTAACTCACGTGAAATTTCATGTTTTCCTGTACGACAGAAAGAAGTGCTACTTTTTGCAGTCATGTGTGGGTGCCATTAATTCTTAATTATACTCCCATGCATCTAGCAAATGCATGCATGTGTGTTCTCACCCATTAAAAAATGCAATATGCAGGAACATGCAAAAAAGCATGTGCTGCTGTGAGCGAACCCCATAGACTGGTAAACCCCAGGATTATGCACAGTTCTAAAGGGTGCCTTGACTGAAAAAAGGTTGATAAACACTGTGCTGTACTACTTATTTATTTTCTATTTTTTCCCTGATAAAAGTTGAATTACCCTTTTAAAGTCTTATGCATACGCTGGCCTTTACTCCAGCTGAGAATTCTGCATATAGCAGAGGCAAATGGCAGACAATGAAGTAGAATGCGACATGGCAATGTGTCTGGATTCAGCCTATTTTATACGCATGCCCCTAGGTATCTGTGCTTATCTCCAATATATTGTACTTACTGACAGTACTGCTGATGCGGCGGTAGAGGACAGAAGGCCCCTGTTACATTATTGGGTATACGTTTTTTGTGTCACATAGCATGGCCCTGTAAAGGAACAAAAGATAGCGATTTCTGGTGATGGGCTTAGCAGTTAGCGCAATGCTGATGCCATACTTTTTCTTTTTTTGTAGTATAAGGGAAAAGGCTGTATAGTTTAATAATGTTACAGGTTATGCAGTTAGATGTAAATAGTTTTTAAAGCTGAATTCCAGCCTTCCCTTCAGTCTTGCACCGTTGTATGGGTTCTTCTCCTTTTTTGAACTTGTTTACTCTGATTTTAGTGCACATTGTAAACTTCTCACAGTGTGCGTTCAAAGCTGCAGCCAGTCAGATAGAGCCTGTGTAATTGCCTGACTGGATGTCCAGCATCATCTAGCCCAGGGGTCTCCAAACTTTTTAAACAAAGGGCCAGTTTTTTGTCCTTCAGACTTTAGAGAGGCTAGACTGTGGCCAGCGAGAGTGGAAATTTTCCTGGCATCAGTGGGAGTAAAAATCACCACATTTAGTATTGGGGGGAAAGAATAGTGCCCCATCGTTGGTATCATTGGGAGGAATAGTGCCCCATTGTTGGTATCCTTGGGAGGAATAGTGTCCCACTGTTGGTGTCAGTTGGCAGAATAGTGTCTCGTATCAGTGGGAGGACTAGTGCCCCATTGTTGGTATCATTGGTAGGACTAGTGCCCCATCGTTGGCGTCATTGGGAGGAAATAGTGTCCCATTGTTGGTGTCAGTTGGCAGAATAATGTCTCGTATCAGTGGGAGGACTAGTGCCCCATTGTTGGTATCATTGGGAGGACTAGTGCCCCATCGTTGGCATCATTGGGAGGAAATAGTGTCCCATTGTTGGTGTCAGCTGGCAGAATAGTGTCTCGTATCAGTGGGAGGACTAGTGCCCCATTGTTGGTATTATTGGGAGAAATAGTGCCCCATCATTGGCATCATTGGGAGGAATAGTGTCCCACTGTTGGTGTCAGTTGGCAGAATAGTGTCTCGTATCAGTGGGAGGAATAGTGCCCATTGTTGGTATCATTGGGAGGACTAGTGCCCCATTGTTGGTATCATTGGGAGGACTAGTGCCCCATCGTTGGCACCATTGGGAGGAAATAGTGTCCCATTGTTGGTGTCAGTTGGCAGAATAGTGTCCCGTATCAGTGGGAGGAATAGTGCCCCAAGGGCCGGTAAAGGAAAGCAAAGGGCCGCAGTTTGGAGACCACTGATCTAGCTCTTTCCTCCCCAGCCTCACTGTCTTTAGTCTGCCCCCATCATTCAGCATCACATGTCAGTGTTGGCTAAGGCAGCTTTCAGTCACATACAGCCTGATCCTCCAGACTGACACCCATCCATCAAGGCATTTTGATTTGCTTGACCTACTGCTGATATTAATGTGTCTAAAATAAAGTATTCATTGAAAACTGAAAAGTTGGGGGGAAATGAAGGAACCAGGGAAGACAAAATAGAAGCTTAAACTTCAGCTTTGATGGAGTTGAATATTAAAAAGATAAAAGGCTGCACAAGGATATTGTTTGCTGCAGCTTTGCATCTGAGACTGTAATTAGCGTATAGTAGATGCAGGCATTTAATCTTTAAATAACAGAGCAATATGTTGCTGATCTGGGAGAAGAGAAGATGATTTTGGCTCGGGGCATTCTCTGTCACACAATCTGTTTTCTTCAGCTACTGTCCTATTAATCGAGTGTGTGACGCACATGTACACACAAACCCAAGGCAGGCGTGCACGGTTTTCCGCTGTAATAATTATAGACTCAGGGATATGAGTACATGTATAGAGATAAAGAAAGGAGATATTTAACCCTTACCATGAAGACCGCAGAGATTCCATGGAAAGAATTTCCATTGAAATGTATAATGTGTCTGTTGTTGGTGTGTGCTGAGATTATTCTTCAGACAAGCGGCTAACTACACAGTTGAGATGCAGTACATTATATATAAATTGTTCACCTGTCAAAGCATTTTTTTTTTTTTTTTAGCGAGCCTTGTGATCCAGCCAAACAACATAGCCAGGTCCTTGACCTCCTCTGTAGCAGCACAGCCAGCTTAGTCAGGAACACACCCCCACTTGCTGATTGGACAGTGAAGGAGCAGCTCCTTGATGAGTCATAATTCTGGTCACATTGTCCTCTGCACATTGGCTCCTAGGGCTGCCCCTCCCTCTCTGTGTAAGTGCCATTGTGCAGAGGTTTACATGAGGCTAATATCTTAACAAATTCAGATAATTGGAGTAGTTGCATAAAAAAAAAAAGGTTTCTTGATTTAATGAATACACAATTGTGTTTATTTCATTTCTGCCGAGGTTAATGAGGTTTATACTCAGGATCTTGTTTACAGAAAGATCCTGAGTAAAATGTTCTGTAAAGACCTTGTGTAAAGGTGTGTATGCATGTATAATAATTCTTCATCCTCTTCTAGTTGCCAATGTTGCAATATACGTGCGTAAAATTACTGCATTCAAATGCACAATTTTCTTTTTTTATTTTACTGCTCTGTACTTTTACCCGTATTACTGTGCTTTAAGCAGCTGTGTGTATTGTTCCATAGACAACAATACACCTGTGTTCAAATTGGTAAAAAACTTACAGTTGGGCGGGAGGCGCTAAAAATAGGTGGTTGCTGCCCACCTTAAGTTGCCATGGCAGCAAGACGTTGGTTGTACGTAAATTATATACCCACTGTGAATGCAATTCAACGCAAATCACTTTACAAAGGAGCAAATAAGGGCTGCCGCAAAGGAAAACTAGACCTCGGGGTCATGTGTTAAAGGTACCAAGATACAACGAAATACTAAAACCAATCTTCTATTATACAATATACATAAAACCATTTGGCATAAAAATGATATAGTGAAAAGAAGTTGTATATCATTTACAAATTCTCCCATTTAGGTTTTACTATTATATGTATTATACTACCCTGTTTCCCCGAAAATAAGACCTAGCGGGATTGTCGGTGATGGCTGCAATATAAGCCCAACCCACCAAAAAAGCCCTAGTTAAAGTCCTTGTCGGTCTTATTTTCAGGGTAGGGCTTATTTTCGGGGAAACAGGGTAGGGCTTATTTGGGGGGTAGGGCTTATATTGCAGCCATCACCGACAATCACGCTAGGTCTTATTTTCGGGGAAACAGGGTATGGAACTCCACCAGTTTTTACAGCCCTTTACAGATTAAAGGGAGATCGTACCATTGCAATACAATTCAAGACAAGAAGGTTAGAATCTTCCCTCTAAGGCTTGGTTCACACCTATGTATTTTTTAGCGCGTTTTCAGTTTTGCAGAAAAACACTACAGTCCATTTACCGTTGTTTCCTATGGGTCACATTCACATCTGTGCATTTTATGAAAAGTGACAGAACTTTTTTCTGGTTTTTGGCTCCATAGACTTCAATGGATCAAAAACGTATATTGAAAAACGCAAAATACACCTGGAATATGCAAACTGCAACCTGCATAGGTGTGAACCAGGCCTCAATGCCACCTCCTCGTTACTACAGTCAAGCAATTTCAGTCGTACACATCCATGTTGTGTGTTTCTCATTAAGCCACATGAAGCTGTCAAACATGGTGGACTAACAAGGGTCTGTCATTAAAACCACCCAGTCCTCTGATATATAAGTGGAAATATTTAGAAGATGATGTGCTCTTAAGCAAGGGGAGACAAAGGAAGGGGGTCCTTTGCCCGCAGGGGTAATTTAGTAAAAGACCAACCACCAGGGTTCCCATTTGATATTTGTACATATATGTTTGTGGTACCATACCTGCCCACTATATTTTATATTAGCTACTGTCTAAAATAGGGTTGACACTTGTACATACATGGATGTGGTACCTTACCAGCCCACTATATTTCATGTTAGCTACATGAGCTGCTTACTATTTCCAGGTCAGTGACATCACTTGTAGTAAAGCTGAACAGGGTGACCTACAATGCCTGGTCCCAGGGTATGGCCAAGGTGTGAGAACAAAGCTGTTTCTATATGGTGATTCTTATGTAGGAATTTTATTTCTAGACATCCTCACTTTGAAGCTTTAGTCCACAGATGGGTAATATTTAATCTTAGGATAGTTGCTTACATGCTGTAATATTTTATCTCTGGGTAGGTTTGCTGGTGGGATCCTAGTATATGAACCCTCAGCTCTGTTCAGCAGTAGGAGTAAGGCTCCATGGTGGGTATCTAAAGCTAGACAATTTAGCTTCCGGCTCAAGTCTTGTGAATAATTTGGCCAACAAACTGTTTTCTAAAATAAAGTGTTACTAAACCCACAACAGTTAAATCAGTCTGTATATGCAGTAAAGCATTCTTGTTATACGCACTGTGGAACCCAAGGGCTTAATCCTCTGCATTCTGTAAAAAGGCTGTTTGATCCAGTCTTCTCTGATCCTCCCCTTCTTTTACTGTCCCCAATACATCTCCTGGTCGTACAGAGCCTTGGGGACATGCTCAGTTTGGTGTGTATTGTTTTTTTTTTTTTTTTTTTTTTTTTTTGTTATTTTGGGAGGGTGCATGTGATCAGCACAGGGCCAATCCGCACTGCCCAGGCAGGGGGCCAGCGGTCCTGCAGCCTCATAGGACAGTCAGAGGAGAATGAAAACTCCTCCTACAAGCTTTAACCAGTGCTTGGCCAGAAATTTGCATTCTTTTCACCCCACAAATAGAACTTTCTTTTGGTGACATTTGATCACCTCTAAAAATGAAATTGTGCGAGTTCAGCTGAACTCGCATGATTTAATTCCCGCGGTCAGTGTGATTCCAGGGTGAAAACATTAAGTGGCATTTAAGTGGCACAGTGTGAGGTTGTCACCCTACGCAAAGTAGTGATGTCCAGGCAAAGTTTCTAACAGAATCAACAGGTGTGTATTCCTACACGGAGCACTCACACATACAAATTACTGAGCTCATTGTGAAAGGTATGGAAGTGTCCTATGACACGTGGAAGGTTTGGTTTACACGTTAGAAACCAACGATCATCCTCTAAGGACGTATCTACTCTCTGTATGCAGAAAAACCTACAATAATAGTATTAATCATCATTTCTTGTTTAAGTGGTACACCTCCCCTATATTAAGAGTAGGCTTTTCAGATGTTAGCGCAGTGCAGATTGCAGTTAATCATCATGGTAGGTGGGCAGTCATGAGCTCATCTTGAGCAGTGGGTGGCTCATCACCTTTCTTATCTGCCAGATGCAGCATCTGTTATCTATCATGACTGTGTGCTCTTAATAATAACAGAGGATAGTGAAAGTCTTTCAGGACTGGAAGAGTGGGGCCATCTGTGAAAGTCAGGGACCCTCATGTGACCCTCCTGTGACTGCATGTACCTTCCAGGCTGTTCCTCTGCTCCCTGAGAACCCCAAAACCCGGGGTGCTCTAATATGCAAATGATGACTGGCTTTGTGATCAAATTTCTTAAAGCAGAACTCCGGGATTTCAAAAAATGGGTTTTATGGGATTTTTAACCCAAGTGGCTTCCTCCGTTAGTTGACAGTGCAGTCATATTCAGACTTCATTGGACCTCTTACTTTTTACTTTCAAGCTGTCCAACGCTGACTAAGTACATAAAAGGGAGCAAATAAAAGGGACCATACTGCTGTAACACTTCACTGGCAAAGGAATGAGAATTTGTAAAGAAAAGAATCAGGGGGGATAGTCCAGTCATGTCACCTCTCCTTCAATCATAGAGCTCTCTTTGCTGTGATAAGCATAGAGACTTCCATGAAGCATTGCAGGTTCTACATTGTGGCCCATTTTGAATAAATGGGCTGTAAAATGTTTGCTGTGGTGGACCTTAAAGTAGAACTATAGGTGAAGCTGTTTTTTCATTGTGGATAGAGTAAGGGAGGATTATAACCCCTGTTGGTTTATTCTTTGCCATCTGTGCCCCATTGGGGAGATTTACCTTCACGTCCTGTCCCATAGCCAAAACAGGAAACGAAAAGAAACCACTGCAATTTAAGGGAACCCCTTGGGGACCCCTCAGGTCACCAGAACTAGTGTCCCCATTGGAAGATTTCCCCTCAATTCCTTTCTGGGGACAACCCAAAATTTGGGATTTTCTTTTACTGTCACTCTCAGTGATAATGGTAAACAGGACAAAAAGAGGATGAATCTGCTATATGGGGGCACAGGCAGCAGTAAAAACTGACAGGTGTTTTAAGCCATCTCCACTTTATCCAAATCTAAAGAAAAAGTTTTGCCTTTAGTTATACTTTAAAGCGTGATGAGAATATCAGACAAATGATCGTCCTTTTTTTTTATTTTTTTTTTGCAGGCTAGTATCATATTGAAAACCAATAGGTTACTAGTTAAGAAAAATACTCGTATGACCGAATACAACTTCGGAAGTGATTTATTATTATTATTATACAGGTTTGTGCAGCACTTTACAGTATGTATTGGATTGCAATGTATTCTTTCATTTCCGAGCATGCGTGGTCTTTGTCTTCCAATTTTTTTCGGACGTATACTGTGCTGATTAAATGAAAATCGTTAGTTCTGGTATCATACAAGAAAAAAATTGAGTTTGTCCATTCCGATATTGTTGGATGAACTGTCGTGATCAGCTCTCGAAAGCTGTGTACAAACGATCAGATTATCGCACAATCGATTGAAAAGCAGTATTTTTCATCCTATTTTCTCATTGTGTCTACTAAGCCTAACATAGAATGGATAATGTTACTTGCTCTCCTTTATAAATTTTCCCCCGGTCTTGATGTTTCTGAAGTAATCCTGCATACAGGACGTTTGCAGCATATTTAGACTTTGCAGACATTAAGGCTGGGTTCACATATGTGCGAATTGGATGCGGGTTTCTCATGACAGGCGAGTGTGACCGGGGCGGCCGCGGACCGCATTCAAAAAGGGTCCTGTGCGTCTTTGGTTCTGATTCAGGTGCGAATTTAGGAAAAAATTTGGACCTGATTCTCACCTGAACCAGTGACCAGGAATGCTCTGGACCCCAGGTATATATGTGAACCCAGCCTTAAATTCCAGTCTTGACTGGTTCTCTTTTACATTTTTTGCAAGTCCAACGTTTTTACAGATTTTACTGAGTGTTTGGTATGGCGTTATGGTTAGCAGTGGGGTTTATTTTTGGAGCACGAGTGACTTAGTAAGTGGAGACAGATTCCCCCACGTCTGGCTCTCCGCTGTGCAGATAATACATGCTGGATGGAAAGCCATCTGTTTATAGGGGTCATAGCCTTGCTCATTAGTGATCCAGTGAATGTACTTTGGATAATAGTCATAAGAGAAGTGTATAAAGATAGAATAAGCATCGTCTCTTCATTATGGGTAGTGATTTCGCTCACAGCTGGCACAGGGATGGCGCATCATGGTCATCTATATGCAAAGAATAGAACTGTTGGGAGGAACCACACAGGCCAGTGGGAGCTGCATGATTCTCACACATGGACCATTAGACAGAATTGGGAATTGGTATTCATAAAATCAGATATTTTCAGATGTGTATTTTTAAGAGGTATGGTTAAGGTGTACCTGTACTTGGGGGGGGGCTACCCCCTTTTTTAATTGTGTGTGGACCAAGAAGAAGGCTTTAGCCACCCCAAAAAGCTTGTATCAAAGACGATGCTTAACTTTGTTGTTCAGAGGAATGTCAAGTTTATATGCTATCCTTGCTGTACATTCCTATCTGTCAGGTGGTCCTGTGTTATTTCAAAATATAATAGCAAAAAAAAAAAAAGTTAAACTAACATTGAAAGGGAGGGTGCGGTACTCGGGAGACAACACTTAACGCACAAGCAGTACTGGATTTCTACCATAATGACTTACTGCCTGGAGGTGTCAAAGGGGGTACTTCATAGAGGAAGATGTATATGTGTGTTGGAGAATCTGGGTGGGAAGAGGCAGGAAGGTCATTACAGATGATTCTGCACTATCTGTAAAGAACTCCGCTAAACACTATTTGCATCTAAAAGCATTCTTTTTTTTTTTTTTTTTTTTTTTTCAAAATTGTATTTTATTGGGTTATAAAAGGACAAATATAAACCTGTTACATAATGCACAAAGCACTAATAAAGGAAACATAATGATAACAGAAAAAAAAAGTAAAAAGAAAAAAAGAAAACAATATAGAAATAGTAAATACAGATGAACAGTGTCCATAAATACAGAGCACAGTGATCTGTATAGCTTATCAGAAATACCGTATTTAAAATAAGCAACTCAGGTAAATAATGGGATTCAAAACCAGAGAACAGTCATAAAGATAAAAAGACAAAGGTTTTTATGGAGGGTATATGATAAATAACATAAAATCCCAGAAGGCACCAAATGATATATACATAAATGGGAGTTGGAGAAGGGAATATGATCAAAAAAATAGTGTAATGTTAATACAATTTAAGATGTGGCAGTTGGCATAGGGGTCCCATATTCCGATAGATCCCAAGGTTCCCAAACATTATCAAATTGGGAGATGGAATCGTGTACAGAGGCCGTTAAACATTCCATCCTCCGAATCTCAGCCACTAGGTGGAGGAATCTGGACCACAAAGTAGGTGTGTTGGACAGCCAGCACAATGGAATAAGCCTTTTGGCAGCTAACAAAATATAAGGGATTAACCGATTGACTTTTTTGGTTAAGCCTGAAAAAGGAAGACCCAACAGACAATTTAAGGGATCCAGCGGAAGGGACACATACACCACTTTCTGTATGAGTAGCCTTACATCATGCCAAAAAGGTTGAATCAGGGAACATTGCCAAAAAATATGAAATAGTGAGCCTGTGTCAGTTCTGTAACGCCAGCAAAGGGATCATATTTGTGAATGACATCGGGAGTTTTATACCAAAACATGAGGATCTTAATGGACGTTTTTCTTTGGGTTACACATTTGGAGGACTTAAAAGTAGAGGACCAAATCCTATCCCATACCTGGACCGTGATGGGCCAGCCCAATATATGGGACCACCTTTTCATATAGTAGTGTGTGGTCTCAGTAAGAGGGATCGACTCATGGAGGATACAGTGGATAGAGGATATTAAATGTAGTTGATGGGGGCCCTGAGCGCATAAATATTCAAAGGCGGTTGGTTTATCAAGAGTCAGGGTTGGAGATTTGGAGTGAAAGAAATGTCTAACCTGTAAATAAAAATGAAAAAGTTGGGAGGGTATATCAAATTTCTCACATAGAGTATCTAAAGTATGTAATCTCTGCGTGATAGGATGAACCAAATTCCGTAGCTGAAAAAGAGAGGCGTTAAGCCATGGGAATACCCTACCCTGGGACATACTGTCTGGTATGATTGGGTTAAACAGCACATTCACAAGGGGAGGGCAGGGTGAGGCAAGAGAATAGCCAGAAATTCTGAATATGGGGGCAGGACCACACAACATGCATAAAGGTACCAATCTGATCCTGGCATTTAGGGCATTGGTCAGAATGAGTGGGATATGTTCTTGAAAGTCTCTGAGGGGGTGTAGTATGCCCTGTGAATAAATTTTAAGCTGGATATGTCTATCTCAAGCTGATATCAGCAGGGGGATATATAGTTGAAGCCCTTGGTCCCAATCCTCAACAGTATGGCTAGGTATGTCTTCCAGTTATGAAATAGACGGGTACTCTGTCCAGTCTCTCTGCTAGAAATTCTAAGCTACAGCGATGACAAAATATGGTCTGCATTATTGGTAATAAGGAAGCGCTCTACCACATGTGGGGTCACTGTTACCTCAGCTGAGATCTAAACTGATTCTTAGTGTCCCAGGTCTGCTGTAACCATTTAAAGAGGGTCCCAATCCCAGTGTCTGATGTTAATTTAATACTGTGGAGAGTAGAACAGTTAACAAGAGATAAGTGCACCCCTTTTCTAGCAGAAAAAAATTAGACTTCAAACCCAACTGCTACAAGAACGTTAAATTTAGTTTGGGATATAATGGGGAAGGGTCAAGGGTTTGGTCAGGTTTTGTTGTGTGTCCCTATTGGAGAGTTTTTAATATGTCACAGGAAGGGATTAAACGTACTCTTGAAAAATGGTGCATTGTGGTAATGTGTGTAATAATACAACGCATGTTAATTCATGTATGCCTTGTGGTGGTGGTAATTTATAAAGGCACCCCAGCACACTAAGGCAAGGCAGCTCCAACTACAATTCATGGTATTGCACTGCAGTTCATTGTGGTGTACTGAGTTGCTAAGTCTCCCTCTGAGGCCCCGCCCAATGATGTCATGACCCAGTGATGCCACCGGGTGACTCCGCCCCCCTATGACGGCACAAGGTTACCCTTGGGGACCCCATATTATGTCATCATAGGGGTGTGGCCACCCGGCAACATTGCCATGTGATAGTACCCCTTTGTCATTCAGTAAGTGTTAAGTCAAGCAGCGCTCATGTTCGACGGGCGGCAGGGTTTTTTTTAGTGTTGGTCGGGGAGTATCATGCATCGCGATTGACTATGGATTTACATCAGGGGACGTTTTTTCTTTTTTTTTTAATCAAGGTCTATTTAAAGGGACTTCATTACTTAGGATTCCAATAAGCAACCACCTGACCAGGGTTTTTGGGAAGAGGCGGCTTCTCTGTGTAGGCGGGTGCAGAAGGGGCAGCCGACAACAGAAACCCCATAGTAACTGTATGGATGACGTCACTTCCCATGCATTTCCCAGCCATTGTGGGTCCTATCCTGTGCAACACAACATCCACCACTGGAGACCGGACCGGACCGGCTTCAGAAAAGATATGTACAGTGGTTTTTGCTTTTGAGGGTTATATAGGTTAGTTTTTGAATGTGGTTGCGAGTAGATATAGAGTTGGTTCTTGTCTGAACTTCTACTTTAAGTCTTTTGAATTAAATCCATAAAATGTAAACCCAAACACTTATCTCTCTCATATGCTTTAACCTGTTATTTTTAATTTCAATGGACATTTTTCAATAGTTTTTAATCTGCAGCTTTTATTATAATATTAGGTGATACTTTCATGAAGGTCTTTTTGCAGGCACTTCCTCTTATAGGGTGACGGCATTCTGTCCCCATCTCCCAACTGTGCTCCTGCATTGTAACTTTGTCATACAACTTTCCAAACGTGACGAGTGTCTGTGCCAGCACAAGTTACAAAGATATGGTATAAAACAGAGAGGTAATAAGGGCGCTCTGGTGGAGGTGGGTAGCTGGTCAGAGGGATGATAGTGATGAGATGGCACTTCTGGCAGCACTTTGGTTAGAGGAGAAGCAACTCTGAAGATATAAAAAAGGAAAAGAAAGGCGCCTCTAAGTGCAGTATGTAAAATTTAATAGAGTGCACAAAGGGTTAAAAGCACTTACAAGATTGTTGAGTGTTAAAAGACATGATAAAATCAGGAGTCCTCATCTGTGGCATATGTCCATCCTCAGCACGGTGGTAGAGAGCAGTGTAGAGCCGTCCAGCAGCTGTAAAGCGTTCTGACGAAGGAGCCGCACATACTCCGAAACGCGTTACCGCCCCCTTCTCTCCACTGACACCATCAGCCTTGTGTGTCCCGCAGTGAATACAGGCTTCCCTGCTGCCTCCTCTTTTCAACACGCATGAGAACGCTTTACAGCTGCTGGACGGCTCTACACTGCTCTCTACCACCGTGCTGAGGATGGACACATGCCACAGATGAGGACTCCTGATTTTATCATGTCTTTTAACACTCAACAATCTTGTAAGTGCTTTTAACCCTTTGTGCACTCTATTAAATTTTACATACTGCACTTAGAGGCGCCTTTCTTTTCCTTTTTTACAAAGATATGGTACACTGTTGTCAATTTTAGTAAACTCTTCATGAGAAATTACTTGCAGCAGTTGTTGGGTTGCATATAGACAAGTAGCAGCTGCGATCCTGCAGGAGATCAAGCAACTCTGAGAGGCATCAAAGGTGAAACAGTATTTTATTTATTAGAAATGTCACAAAATACTTTTGAAAACTTATCCAGTTACAGCTTTATATCTATGGCAAATCAAAATAACACACATCAACACATGTAATGCACCGCAGTAATTGTGGTAAACCAGATTTTTTATTAACTCCAGCCTGGTAACTCTGAGTCTTGAACCATTGTATTTTACAAATGTTGACCCTTCCTGTCGGGCCAATGAGTAACCCTGGACATTCCTGTTGACCCATCACTATGAAGGTCATCTTTATTAAAGTATAACTAAAGGCAAAACTTTTTTGGATAGAGTGCAGAGGGATTAGAACACTTGTCATTTTTCTATTGCTGTCTGTGCCCAGTTAGGAGGATTCACCCTCTCTATTTGTCCTGTTTACCATTATCATTGAAAGTGAAAGTAAATCCCAAAATTAGGGTTGTCCCCAGAAAAGTAATAGAGGAGAAATTATCCAACTGGTGACCTAGGGGTCCCCAAGGAATTCCCTTAATTTGCAGGAATTTCCTCTCAATTCCTGTTTTGCTATGGGACATAAAGTGACGGGAAATCTCTGCAATAGGAAACAGATGGAGAAGAAAAAATCTGACAGGGGTTGTAACCCTCCTTTACTCTACTCTATCCAAATTGGAAAAACGTTTTGCCTATAGTTCTACTTTGATCAAACCTTTAAGATTACAGTGACCTGGAATTCAAGGCTCCTCGGCTGCAGGCACCACTTGGAACCCTACAGGGTTTAAGGAAATGGGTTCTTTTAAAGGGACCAGAGTGTTCAGTGTCTAAAACACTTAGGCAAGTGAGTATTTTGACAAAATCATAATTTTGTTTTACATATTGTCCAACTCCAAGCTGTATAAACTTGAATGCTTATTGGATTTAAGCATATCAGGTGA
This sequence comes from Lithobates clamitans, assembly GCA_037952925.1. Classification (NCBI taxonomy): domain Eukaryota; kingdom Metazoa; phylum Chordata; class Amphibia; order Anura; family Ranidae; genus Lithobates; species Lithobates clamitans. The sequence continues at coordinate 1,518,901 of JBBGZY010001280.1, read as the reverse complement.
TGTGTATTTGTGTACTGAGGGAGGGTGTGACCTAAGGAGATCAACACTCTATATCAAGGTGTGCATGATTATTAGGCAGCTTTTTTTTTCCTCTGGCAAAATGGGCCAAAAAAGAGATTTGACTGACTCTAAAAAGTAAAAAATTGTAAAAAGTCTTTCAGAGGAATGCAGTACTCTTGAAATTGCTAAGATATATTGAGGTGTGATCACAGAACCATTAAACGTTTTGTTGAAAATAGTCAACAGGGTCACAAGAAACGTGTTGAGAAAAAGACGCAAATTAACTGCCAAAGATTTGAGAAGAATCAAATGTGAAGCTACCAGGGACCCATTATCCTTCAGTTCTGTCATATGCCAGAACTGCAACCTACCTGGAGTGCTCAGAAGTACAAGGTGTTCAGTGCTCAGAGACATGGCCAAGGTAAGGGAGACTAAAACCCGACCACCACTGAACAAGAAAAAAGTTGAAATGCCAAAACTGGGCCAAGAAATATCTGAAGACATATTTTTCAAAGGTTTTATGGACTGATGAGATGAGTGACTCTTGACTGACCAGATGGATGGACCTGTGGCTGGATCAGTAACGGGCACAGAGCTCCATCCTTTTATCTCCACTCAGATGCCAGCAAGGTGGAGGTGGGGTACTGGTATGGGCTGGTATTACTAAAGATGAGCTAGTTGGACCTTTTCAGGTTGAAGATGGACTCAAAATCAACTCCCAAACCTACTGCCAGCTTTTTGAAGACACCTTTTGAAGACACCTTCTTCAAGTAGTGGTACAGGAAAAAGTCTGCGTCTTTCAAGAAGACCATGATATTTATGCAGAACAATGCTCCATCACATGCATCTAAGTACTCCACTGCATGGCTAGCCAGTAAAGGCTTTAGATGAAAGAATAATGACAAGCCCCCTTCCTCACCTGATCTAACCCCTACTCAAAACTTGTGGGCCCTCCTTAAATAGGAGATTTATGCTGAAGGAAACCAGTACAGCTCTCTGAACAGTGTCTGGGAGGCTGTGGTTGCTGCTGTACAAACAGTTGATCGTCAACAGGTCAAGCTAACAGACTCCCTGAATGGAAGGCTTCTTGAACAGAAGGGTGGCTATATTGGTCAATGTTTTTTTTTTTTTTTTTTTTAAATGTCGGAAATGTTTATTTGTAAATTTTGGGTTGTTTGTTTATTATTCTCACTTTAACAGATGAAAATAAAGTGAAATTGGAAAATTTTCATTTTTCATTAAGAGCCCTTTCACACTGGGGAGGGGGGCGGCGTCGGCGGTAAAACGCCGCTATTATTAGCGGCGTTTTACCGTCAGTATGCGGCCGCTAGCGGGGCGGTTTTACCCCTCGCTAGCGGCCGAGAAAGGGTTAAATACCACCGCAAAGCGCCTCTGCAAAGCGCCTCTGCAGATTTCAATGGGCAGGAGCGGTATGCACACCGCTCCTTCACCGCTCCGAAGATGCTGCTGGCATCTGCCGTCCTGCCAGCGCATCGCTCCAGTGTGAAAGCCCTCAGGCAAAATGCCCCTCAGGGCTTTCACACTGAAATACAAGCATCGGCACTTTCGGGTCGGTTTGCAGGCGCTATTATTAGTGCAATAGCGCCTGCAAACCGCCCCAGTGTGAAAGGGCTCATAGTTAATAATGAAATTATTCCTCAAAAATCCAACTTGTCTAAAAATTGTGCACACGGTGTATATATTGGATATATAATATATAAATATATTGGATTTTATGCATGAAAGTGAGTGAAGGGGAGAACAATTGCCTTTCTTATAGTGACTCAGACCTTTCCCTTTGTACTCTAGACTTATAAAATCAGCATTGGATTGACTACATTGGCCAATATTGTGGCTTCCTCTTGAGATATTTTCATAAATGAGATGCGATGTATTTATCCTAGAATCCTGGCGGTACAGGATTGTCCTTCGTACCGTCTTATAAATAACCCTCCAGTGGCGGCTGGCTCTATAAATGGCTGCAGCTGCTACTATTTTCAGCATGTCTCTTCCAGTGTGCTGACTATTCCAATCACATTCACAGTCACGTGACGAGGTAAAGGAAAGGCTGCAGTGACATCACAGAGGCTTCCGTCAGCTGTCACTGCATCCTCCAGGGTGAATGAGACCTGCTAATTCATGATGAGCTTTCCCCTGATAAATGTGGAGAGGTGCTCGGATCTTCAGCAGAGTCCTCTGAGCCTAGTATCCATCCTAATCCCCATCTCCCTGCCAGCTGCACCTGCGTCCAGGCCCTTGATGTCCGCGGATCCTTTTATCTCCTCTCACCCATCGCCCAGTGTAATTGGCAGGTTTCATACACACACGCTGCTAAACTGCTCAAGTGGGATTCATTTGTAAGCCTCTCGCTGTAGTGAACAATGGCAACACTGAACAAGTGGACATGACTTTGACATGTCTGGCGGATACAGGAGAAGCAATGAGTCTTGTTTTTTTTTTCATTCTCTTATTGGACAGACTGTCCTAGTTTTATGCTGTGTTTTTTTTATGATGAGTCTTTAACCCTATCACAGCATGGATAGTTTTTGCCTTTGCTAACTGTCGTTTTATAGGGAAGGCTTGTGGCAACATTGCTTTGCAGGTGATCAGGGAAGAATGACAGCTGTGATAGCTTTTAGTTCCTATTCTCTAAAACAGGGGTTTCCAAACTTTCTAAACAAAGGACCAATTTACTGTCCTTCAAATTTTAGGGGCCGTTCTGTGGGATTAGAGATTGTCCTGGCATCAGCGGGAGTAAACAATGCATCTTTGATATTAGGTGGTGGAATAGTGCGCCATCATCTGTGTCAGTCGGAGGAAATAGTGTCCCATCATTGGTGTCAGTGGGAGGAATAGTGCCCCATCATTTATATCAGTGGGAGGAATAATTCTCCATCATTTTATATCAGTAGGAAGAATAGTGCCCCATCGTTGGTGTCAGTGGGAGGAATAGTGCTCCATCATTTATATTATTGGGAGGAATGGTGCCCCATCGTTGGTGTCAGTGGAGTGAATGGTGGCCCATTTATATAAGTAGGAGGAATAGTGCCCCATCATTGGTGTCAGTGGGAGAACTAGTGCCCTATTGCTGATGACATTAGCAGGAATTATGCCCCATTGTTTGTGTCAGTCGGAGGAATATTGCCCCGAATGACAGATAAAAGCAAGCAAAGGTAACAATTTGGAAACCACTGCTCTAGAACATGCATTCTCAACCAGGATTTCATAGAACCCTAGGGTTCCTCCAGAGGTCGTTAAGGATTCCTTGAGATGTGTTCGATTGACCCTCCCATTTGATGATGCCTGCATAGTCTTGGGACCAGCAGCATGACATCAATCATCTTCTTAGCTGTCTGTAAGGATGGCAGTCTAACTACCACTGTATGTGGGGCATTCTTGCTACTAGCCAGCAATGTAGGGGGAATTTTTCACACTGACCACCAATGAATTGGTTATATCAAGGGTTCCCCAAGATCTTGAAGACCCAGAAAAAAAATTGGAAAAAAAAAATTTCTGTGGTTTTTATTTATTTATTTATTTTCAAATCGATTTTGTTTTTGTTTTTTTGGGAAAAAAAACTGTGGAATATGTTTTTACAATGATAAATAATATATATATGACATTGTATTCAAACTATATAACATGAAGACTTTAATGAAAGATTTTATGTAAAGCCTTAAATTATTGCAAGTTTTCTCAGCTGAAGGCGAGCTAATTCTGGAATACAATTCAAGTAACACTGTACTCCTTAATGCAGTTCTCAAACAAGACAAATATGCATTTTTGCCACTAGGGGGCACTGCAGGGGAAAAAACGCAATACACAATCCCTTCATTTATAGATAAAATGACACCTGAAAACCAGAACATCGATCAAGCTCTTGCAAGAGCAAAATATGCTTCTGGATCAGCATTGTCCAGAACTGAAAATGCATATTAGCAGGAAGATTTTAAAGGAAAGGTGGGTGGGTGGGGGTGTTACCTGTTCTCATGTATAGGTGAAACGTTCCTAACATACAGTCCTTGTTATTCTGTTTGTAATAAACAAAATTTGCTTTTTTAAATTGTATTTATTTACTGAAAAAGCTGTAGTTTTATTTTCAGCATAATACTTTTATATACACTGCATTTCACCTTCCCGATATAACAAAATGACTTTCAATTCATTCAAGCTACTCCACGCATTTTTTTTTTTCAGTATTTTTCCAAAATGTATATTTTTTCTGGAAAAAAAATAGAGGAAAAAACTTTTTTTCTCATGGCTTCAAAATTTCTGGAAATGTTACATTTCTAGAACCAGCAGTCCTGCATTGTGAGGACGTACAACCTGGAGCATCAAAGGGAAGAGAAAAGTGCCAGTTGCCCGGGTTGCGAAGGATAAGGCAAGTAAAACTGGTACCCTAGGCAAAATTGAGCATTTAATTCTTGCTTTGAAGGAGGAGTCCCAATGAAAGGGGAGTTCTAAAATGTCCTTGAAGTTCAGCTTTAAGAACTGAGAGCTCACTTGTCTGTCCTAGGTTGAATTTGTTTCCCCACCCGAAATTTCAGAGAGGCTGTTTACTCTTAACTGGAGTCTATTATCATACTATTAGTGTACTGCAGCTGCTGGTATTATGAGCTAACTGGTGAGTGTGGGCTGGTCTGGCTGCGGGGGATAGAAGTGAGACCAGCATTAGGTGCTTCATTTGTAGACTGTGAATCATTCGCATCCAGAAAGGTGAAGCAGATGAATGTACAAAGGTTGCATTGTCAGCCATACCTGCACTGTGTAATTGGATGATCTTATGGAACTTGTAGAGCAAGTGTGCCGGCAGTTGAGCACCCCTATGCACGCAGGCTTTAAGAGGATATTATTACAACTTTACAGAACGGAAAAAGAAACAACCTAAAACAAAACATTTGACTGTGCTCTCCCTTGATACCGAAGGAATTTTGTGCTGTTATCAAAAGCAAATACTATAGTAGAATGAAAGTTGAACTCTAGCTAAATTTTTTTTAATTTTTTTTTTTTTTTAAGCATTGAGCGATCAAATGGTGAAACTTGCAGAAGCAGAAAAAAATAAAATATGTAAAAAAAAAAAAAAAGTTATAAAAAGATTTGCTTGTTCGTTTTAGTCTTAAAAAAAGATATACATATATATATATATATTAGTTATATTATTTTTTATTTATTTTTATTTTTTTTGTATTATTTAAGAAGTATTGATATTTTTTAAGGAGCAACTCCAAGCTACAGATAGGGTTACTAAACCCTCGTGTTTTTTTTTTTTAAATAACAAACATGTCATACTTACCTCCGCTGTGCAGTCAGTTTTGCACAGAGTGGCCCCCGATCCTCCTCTTCTGGGGTCCCTCAGCGGCGCTCCTGGCTCTTCCTCTTCTCGAGTGCCCTGTCAGAGAAGAGTTCTCCTTCGGGACGCCCATGTGGGTGCTCTCCCGTGTCTATTGACACAGTAGGACTCTGCCCCATCCCCTACATCATTGGGTTTGATTGACAGCAGCGGGAGCCAATGGCTGCGCTGCTATCACTCTATCCAATCAGGACACGAGACACTGGCTAGAGCTGGTGTGCTTGTCCCCGGGGCGAGAAAGAACGGGTTCAGGTAAATAAAATGGGGGGGTCCGATGCATGACAGAAGGTTTTTTTCCCTAATGCATAGGATGCATTAGAGGAAAAAACATGAGGGTTTACAACCACTACTCATAAGGGGTCAGAGAGTTCACTCACTTTACTCTATATTTTATGTCAGCTGCTAGATCCAGCAGGCTTTTCGCAGGGCTTCTGGGAGGGACTGCAACTTCTTGGCAGATGTTTCTGCCCTATGCCATCTCCTTCTCAGAGAGCTATACAGGGTGATGCTTGAAAATAGAGGTCCATGCTGGAATTGCATTCTTTCTGTTTTAAATGTAAATGCCAGCTTCAGGCTTTGGAAGTCCCCACCCCAGTTAGAGCTCCTTGCCCATCCGCCCCATATTCCTTTTTTTTTTTACCCATTGCCCTCTGTCAAGTGATATGACATCTGGGGTCCTCTTCTCCCTGCGATGGTGGTGGCCAGTCCTCTACGCTATAGAGAACATTGCTCATGTAGTGATTTGAGAGCCATTGGTTTTGGTAGGAAGGTGCTGGCAGGGTCACCCCTGGAATACATTTTATGTGGCTCATCAGGAAACTGACAAAATTTGCTCTGTGTATGCCCAGCTTTAGAACAAAGTCAGAACTTCTTCCACATGCTGATTGCCAGTAGCAGTGCAATGCCTCGCCAGTTTGGTCAGCAAGGGGCAATGCTGTAGGAGCAAATGAGTGTTCTCTCTTCTCGTAGGCTGCCCGTAGATGTGTCCTTTTTTTTATCGTTCAACCAGCGGGTTGAATAAAAAAAACTGACTGGATTCCCCCCATCCACACATTCGAGGTCCGAATTCACTGATCAGCTTTGAAGGCCGAAGGGATTAAAAGAAGGAAGCACATCCCGCCCTCCCATGTCGTGGCTCACAATATGAGGTTTTTTGTCCTTTTTCTTTGAAAGGGGACTTTAAGTTATTATTTTATTAACTTGAGCTTTAATAGCCAAGCTAAAATGTGTGGTTGCTGTTGATATATTTAATATCATATGCTGTTAATATATGCATTATTTATACCTATAATAAAAGGCAGCGGCTAGTTAAATCCACACAAATATGAGTCTAGTGTTGTATCTCATATTTACAAGTTTAAGTTTTATTGAAATGTTCTGCCTAGCATACCATAACTGTCACTCCAGGTATAATCAATGCCTTACAATCGACGTGGCCATTGCACAGTGCCGATCTGTAACGTGTTGAATGTGTTGCTGCAGGGAGTATTTAGTAGCCCCTGCAGTATGCAAATGTTGACTTTACTAAAATGCTGGTAATAAGGACGGCCCCCAGCACTATTCACAACACCCTACTGAGAGGCACCTCCGCTTTGCATTGTGGGATGTACTGAAAGTGTTCCTCCACATCAACAATGCTGGTGGCATGCCTGGAAGTTTTGAGATGCGTGATTCCAGGGTGGGCCTTGCAGCAACAAATTAACTAGCAAAAAATACTACTTACGGTCGTTATTTGTATCTGTCACACTGGAGGATAATGGCACGCTGGACGCTGACTAATCGTAAAACCTATACGTCACTTGATTCTCTAAAGGGCACATATCAGTACTTTTTTTTTTTTTTTTCCTTCTATTTTTTTAAGAAATTTGGTTTCAAAAGTAACAAAGCTAAGGTTTCTTATACATGGTAGAAATAGAATGTCCTCTGATGTATGAATGTTAGCTGACGCACTTCCAAATCTCTCCATTTCAGGATTTAATGACACTGTTAAAGCTGTGTTAAACCGCCATGCTTTTTTTTTTTTTTTAAACCTGCATGGTAAAGTTATAATGTGCTAGTATGCATCGCATACTAGCACATTTTTACCATCATATTTCTGTGTTTTCTGGTCCAAAAAATAGGGTTCCTTTAAAAACACTTATAAACACAAATGCGGCTAAATGCGGTACCGGCACGTTTGGCGTCTGAAACGTGGAAAACTTTTGCGTCTGAACCAATTTTTTTGCTTCTGGAAAAACGAGTTTAAACGCAACTGCCTAAAAACGCCAAAAAACGAGACCATGTACATGGACACATAGGATAACAATGAATGGGTTCAGGGGCAGTTGAAAAAAAGTGTCCAACTGCCTCTGAACGTGAGTTTAACAGCGTCTCGTGTTCATGAGGCCTTAAAAGGAGCTAATAGGAGAATTTTATGTTTAGGGTTTTTTATACACTTTAAGAAGAGCAATTAAATCCTTGGGCCTAACTTGTCATAAACTGATGTTTTGGATACACCACTAGTTCTTATATTCTACAATAAGACCAATGTACTCTTTTGGCTTATTTAGTAAGGAAGTGAAAGGGACAGTTGTGAAAAAAGTTCAAGTGTACGTGTCTGCAAAATGCTTTGGGTAGAGAAGAGAAGGATTAGTACCCCTGTCTGGTTTTTACTGCTATCCAGGGATATGTTAGAGAGATTTACCCTCACATCCTGTCCTTCTGACAATGTTTACCAGATAGGAAGCGAGGGATTATCTCTAACAGAAACAGACAGAAATAAAGAAGTTATTTTCTGTAGTAGAGTAAGGAAAGGCCAGAAAGGCTAGATTTTTTTTTTTTTGTTTGTTTTATTTTCATTCTTGTCTGGTAAAACCATTGTTAGCAGAACAGAGGGTACTTGTCAGACAGCTAGGAGGCGACGTCTGCTTTTACCTTTGAAAGCCCGGACATTCTCTCGTTTGGTGGCAGTACTGCCCGACGAATGTGACATGGGGCATAATTCTTTCTGCAGCTGAAAAGCAAGATCTCGTGGCTGTGGCATCTGTACCACCCCCTGGCTGCAATGTTGGCAACAGGAGGCAGCAAAACAGCAGCCCAACTGCCTATTTTTACCACCTTCTAGCCACAAATGGGGAAAAGCCATGCATGTTCAGATAACCTTAGAAACTGGTTGGTTGCACTTCGATATGCTGACCAAATACATACAGATACTGGTCTGAAGAAGCAGTTGCCTATCTAGTCAGATGTGATGGGATGGGTCTGAGCATTTCTGGTCATTTTTCAGACATTGCGGTGTAAAGAACAAGTGACTGGAAGGAAAAAAAATAAATATTTTTTTGTTTTGTTTTTTAAGGAACTATTGGAATTGAAAGTTGTCAGATTGATGAACACATGTGCCTATTGTCCTCCCTGGGAGAGGACTTTCCCAGACTCCGCAGTAGAATGGCTCCCAGATTGTTCTATGTGTTGCCTGAGTTCTGTCATTTTCTACATCTCTAGTTATTAATGATATCACTCAATTGATAACATTTAAAAAAAAAATCTGTGTTGACTCCGTACGGTTTTTAGATGGGATTTAATATTCTGGCTCACAATGATGAGAACAGTATTTTATAGTATTGAGGGTTCCCAGTCAATAATCTCTCCCTTGACATCAGCTTTTACTGACGGAATGAGGCCCGGATGCCTTATTTCTTGGAAAGGAAGGCGGCCCAGACAGGCAGAAGTTCAGGGGAAACTGGCGGGAAGACAGGGATCCCGAATTTCTTACATGGACCTAGATGTTCCAAAGAAATGAGTCCAAACACTCGGAAATAAAGTGTCTAGTTTGCTTTTTGATCCTTTAATCCTCTGTAACATAGCCGTATTAGGCAACCGCTCACTTGTGGAGGCTTCAATCATAGCAGTAAATGTAGGCCAGTTCTGGACATAAGGTTTTGGTCTCAAGAAATGGGCAATTTTGAGCTTAACATTTAATCATCTAAGAATGATTGTTTGTATGAAAGATCTTTCCAGCAATGAAGTTCACCAGAAAAATAGATCTGCGGAAGGGGATTTTATTTTTTTGTTTTTTGGCAGACAAATATTAATTATGCTTGTTCGTTTTAGTCTTAAAGCAGACCTTGTACCTAAAAACCAAGGCCGTTCTGGTCATCGGAGGAACTGTGAACAGATCCATTGCTGAATCAGAATGGATGTCTCTATCTGACATTTCTTTTTTTTCTCTCCAGCCTGAACCCAGACTCATGTCGGGTCTATGGGTAGAGAGGTGTAAATGGACATGCGTCTGTTTACATCCTTTTACCTCCAATTTAGGTCCAAAAACATAGAAAAGGTACAAGCCTTTTTTTTTTTTTTCACCTAGACAGTCTGTTCACATCTACCTGTCCATAGCTTAACACTGAACTTCTGTTTAGGTCTGCGTGAAAAACTGACAGGTGGGTCTGATCGGACCACCTCTGTGAAAGGACCCTTAGCCCAGGTTCACACTGAGCTGCGGGAATGAAGCCGTGCGAGTTCAGCTGATGTCAGTCGCGATTTTGGTGGCGATTTCAGTGACATCTGTGCAGGTTTCTGCATAGATGTCAATGGAAATCGCAAAAAGTAGTACAGAAGCTACTTTTTGAAATCGGTGCAGCGCCGCAGATGTGGTGTCACACCGATTAGGACGGTGCCATTGACGGCAATTGCCGCCGATTTGACATGTCATGTCATGACTTGTCTCATTTAAGAGGACTAATGCCCTGTACACACGGTCGGAATTTCCGACGGAAAATGTGTGATAGGACCTCGTTGTCGGAAATTCTGACCGTGTGTAGGCTCCATCACACATTTTCCATCGGATTTTCCGACACACAAAGTTTGAGAGCAGGGTATAAAATTTTCCAACAACAAAATCCGTTGTCGGAAATTCCGATCGTGTGTACACAAATCCAACGGACAAAGTGCCACGCATGCTCGGAATAAATAAAGAGATGAAAGCTATTGGCCACTGCCCCGTTTATAGTCCCGACGTACGTGTTTTACGTCACCGTGTTCAGAATGATCGGATTTTCCGACAACTTTGTGTGATCGTGTGTATGCAAGACAAGTTTGAGCCAACATTCGTCGGAAAAAATCCTAGGATTTTGTTGTCGGGATGTCCGAACAAAGTCCGACCGTGTGTACGGGGCATTAGTGTAATTTCTGTCTGCTGCCTCGTTCCTCTGCTATGAGATTGAATCATTTCTGACAAGTTCTCCTGACACCAAAAGAAAGAATATGACAGGGGAGGGACAGCCTCAGCTTTGTTCCTGTGTGCTGGGTGGAGGGGGGTGGGGTGTCTCTTCCCTCCAGAGCTCTCCTTGCTGAGTTCTGCAGAGAGTCATTTTAGCTCTGCACCTCCCTTTTTACCTCTCAGGCTTTATAAATTCAGCACTTTGAATGGATCTAGGGAAAAAATGGCTGCAGAGAGACAGGTACAACTATTGTAGTAGGATTTGTTTAATTTCTGTGTATCGCCTGAGGCCAGTCACTTAACTTGGGATATGCAAGGGTTTACTACCATTTTAAGCTTAAGAGCCCTTGCACACTGGGGCGGTTTGCAGGCGCTATTGCGCTAATAATAGCGCCTGCAAACCGACCCGAAAGTGCCGCTCCTTGCATTCCAGTGTGAAAGCCCCGAGGGCTTTCACACTGGTGCGATGCGCTGGCAGGACGGTAAAAAAAGTCCTGCCAGCAGCATCTTCGGAGCTGTGAAGGAGCGGTGTGTATACCGCTCCTTTACCGCTCCTGCCCATTGAAATCAATGGGACGGCGCGGCTATACCGCCGGCAATGCGCCTCTGCAGAGGCGCTTTGCGGTGGTATTTAACCCCTTTTCGGCCGCTAGCGTGGGGTAAAACCGCCCCGCTAGCGGCCGCATACCGGCAGTAAAACGCCGCTAATAATAGCACCGCCGCCCCCGCCCCAGTGTGCAAGGGCTCTTAGAAAAAATAACACAAGTAGGTGGAAAAAAAGTTAGATAATATGCTTAGAGTGATGTCATTCTGTATTCAGCGAGTTTCCAGGGAAAGTTTAATAGACCAAATCTTGTTAGAAGATGATCCTTTTTGCTTCTGAAATACTCTGCATTCTTGGGTGTCTTGACGGAAGGATGTGCTATCACTCCCTGAACTCTAAAAACTGGCATGAACCAAGATTGAGTAAAATTGTGTTGTTTGATCTACAAAATTACTGTCCGTTTTTTGTTTTTTTTTGCTGTGTTGTACCCATTAGGGAAAATACCTCTCTCCAATTTTCCTGATCATCAGGAATTAAAGTGAGAGTAATTCCAAAATTTGAGTTGCCACCACAACAAGATTAGAAGGGAAATCTTCCAATGGGAACACTTGATACCTTGACATTGGAATAAAATCTAACAGAAGTACCATTGCCTTTGGCTACCATTCAGTTTTGGTTTTAAGATGAAAACCAATTTGTTGCTCTTTTTTTTTTGCATAAAACGTGTACATATTTTAAAGCTAGTTAATGAAAATGGGAGCTAAAGTGGAACTTTTTGCTCAAAGTAGCCAATAAAACTCTAAAAGAGCAACGCCAGGACAGATTTACCAAAAGTGTGAAGTGCGTAGAAGTAGGGCTGGGAGATTTTCTAAAAAAAAAAATCTTCGATTCTCTTAAAAAAAACTCGATTCACGATTCGAATCAAGTTTTTTTTTTTTCTTTGGAAACAGCGCCGGTCCCGAGGCACTGCGGGCACGAGCTTTTAGGCGAGACCGCGGCTTCGGCCTAGTCCACGTCGTCCGGCCTCGCGGACTAGGCCGAAGCCGCGGCCTCACCTAAAAACTCCTTGCCCGCAGCTCTTCAGGCCCGGCGCGGTGTCAGCGCTGGTCCGGAGGCGCTGCAGGCATGATTTTTTAGGCGAAGCCGCGGCTTCGGCCTAGTCCGTGGCGTCTGGCCGAAGCCGCGGCCTCGCCTAAAAACTCATGCCCGCGGCGCCTCGGGACCGGCGCGGTGAAAAAAAAAATCTAAAAAAATCGATTTGCTTAAATTTTGAATCGATTTGACCTCTTAACTCGATTCAAGATTTCAATCGATTTTTTTCCCCAGCCCTACGTTGAAGTTAATCTCCAGAAAATTTAAGGAAAATCCTACTTTTTTTTGTTGTTAACTTTCTCTTTATGGCCCCTTTCACAGGGGGCGGATTCTCTCCACTGATCCCCGCTGAGCATGCAGATGACAGGTCCGTGACACGGACACAGACCGCTTATCTCTATAGGGAGGTCGGATGGAAACGGACTGCCTGTCCCCTCTGGGAGGGGGGCTCTTGAGGGGCCTGAGGGCACTCTGGGTTGTTCAGGGGCATGGAGGGCCACTATAAAAGGTTGGGAGGCACTAAAGGGGCTGGGAGGCAACTGGGTGGTGGCCCAGGAAAAGGGGGCTGCAGCCCGGTGCTTGAGAATGACTTTTCTAGAGGGCGCCAGCATTGGCAGAGTCTCCTTTTCGGTTTATAATGCCTTGCCTACGTTTTTCATAATTCAGCTCTGGTGCTTTTTCTGTAATAATTCCCAGTATGATACAAAGTCATGATGTTTATGACATCCATAAACAGGATAATGCATGCAGTATGCTGAGGTTTGCTGCTGGCAACCAGATAATTAGACAGAGTGAAACGAGGAGCTGGTATGATCTAAAGGAATATGGATAAAAGTAGGGATGGGGGGATAAAACGGGGCAATGATTAATAAATTCCCTTTAATTATTAGCTTGAATTATTGTGTATGCCATAAATGGTGTCTTTTTAGATAAAAATTCCAGGACCCGCATTGTATATGCAATTAAAAGTCATTCTGCACTGGGACGTTGGTTCACAGCCTCGGGTTCTTATGTAACTAGTGATTTAGGTCTCTCTGCAAATACAATGCATGCTGCTAGATAATGATATTAATTAATGCCTCCTGGAAACTGAAAAAAAATTAAAAGAATTGTAATTAAGGTTCTAGATCCCATTACACGCTGAAGAATCGTTATAAAGTAGGTCACCTTAAATCTGCATTGAAAGTCAGATGCTGTGCTGGCTTATTTGGGTAAAAAAAACAAATCTGTGCATGTTCCTTAACCTACATTAGTCAGCTAGCATACACTGATCTGTTAGGAACTGAGTTTTGAAGTTTTTATGTGCGTGTGACAGTACTCATCTTGTAGGTACAGTACGTTCAGGTGGAAAAATAAAATGTAAAACTTTAAATGAGTACAGTGTCAAACCACTCCCTTGTCAGTAATCTGGTGATTTGAGAACCCCTGCTTGTGAAGACTTATTCCCAGACACACCCACTGCAGGGTCCTTGCTGTCTCTCCAGTAGTGAAAGTCTGATCCAACAGAATCTTTGTTCTAAGAAGTTTCTGAGCCACCCCTTCAATACTGTCTCCAGGTCTCAGGCTCTCATTCACATCAGTCCCTGCCCTCAAGGAGCATACGATCCAAGGTCCCTAACTCACAGTCATACATACACATATTAGGGCCAATTTAAAGAGAAGCCAATTCACCTTCCAGCATGTCTTTGGGGGTGGGAGGAAACCCATGCAAACACAGAAATAAATACTATATCTACAGGTGATGCTACATTGGTGTGGTGGTTAGTAATAAAAATGGGCCTTTCATTGGTGGATAGTGAGAAGAATGCTCTTTACATTGGTACTAAGGGGCTGATTTACGAAAGCCGTCAGTAGAGGTGCACGGTGAGGAGCAACGCACATTTTCATATTTACGAAACGGTGCGCCAGGAACAGAGCGCGAATCCCCCATTTACTATAGCGACATGGCACACGGCATCTTCAATTCAATATTAACAGAAGATGGAGGTGCCAATATTATGGGGTGATGTGAGGAAGTTTAGTAACAACTGCCCAAGTAACAAATATGCCCAAAATAGAATGAGAAAGTAACTTTTTCAGAGAAAGCCTGCTCTGCCCGCAAGTACATTTAGAACTGCGTGAGATCATGTAAGCAGTGCGCATGCGCAAGCGGCTCTTGCGCTCATTCAAATGCGTTTGTTCACTGCGTGGCCAAAATCTTCAATTGCATGGGTTGAACAGGCGCACCTTTAAACTTGAGCTTTGCACACAGGTCATGTTAGCATGTTACATTGCCAACATGTTGCCAACTTGTTAAAATTATGTAAAAAGACTCTCGCTCCTCTAGCTCCTCCTAAAAGGGCATTTAACACCCCCCCCCCCCCTAATGCATATGAATTCCTTTGGCTAGCTTTTGCTTTTAAAGGGGGACTCCACACTCCATTCTGCAATGCTCTTGTCTCCCCCCTCTAACCCCTTGGATTTTCAAGGGTAAACTTTTGCTTTTAAAGGGAAACTCCGCACTCCACTCTATTCTCCAAAGGCTGTGAGCTGCTTTCACCAATCCAAACCACATCCTTTTTCAGAGCATACAACAGGGCGAGCTAGGAAAGGGGCAAGAAGAGCGATCGCCCAACCCCCTCCTGAACCATACAAGGCCACATGCACTCAACATAGCTGGCTGCCTTTGGGGCATGTTGAGGTCAGCCCAATACCAACCACAAAGCACCTTGTACCCACTAGTTTAAAGGGGCTTTCCACATTCCGTAAACTTTTCTGTTGACTTTTGGGGTGCCCCAGCCCCTCCTACCCCCAAGCATTCACCCCCCTGGTTGGCTTGCTGTGTGTTTGGCTAGGGGTTTGTTAGTGTGTGGGAGGGGCACAATATTTTTTGAGTTTGGGGTGGTATTTTTCTTGTGGGGGTTCTCATTTTAAGCCTTAACATCCCCAAATTGCCTTGTATGTATTGGGGGGGGGGGGGGGCGCTATTCTCTAAAGCCATACATATTTGAAGCAGCATTTTGTATACATGCTACAGATGCACCACTTTACAGGCAGAGTAAGCCCCCCCCCCCCCCCCCCTCAGCTTACAAGCTTTTAAGCAATCTAGCATTTTTAAAGGCACTTCTCCTTGTTTCGTTTTTGGGGTTGTCCAAATTGGTGACATTGATATATGTCCCTCAGGGTGGGACTTGGGCCCCCATACTCATTTTAAGGCCAATAACTAGAATATAAACCAGCCAAGTGGGGACTAGCAAAATAACCAAGTCAGTTCCCATAGACTGCAATGGTATTTGTTGTATAACTTTTGACCATGTTAGGCTCTTTGTTTGCCCCCCTGGACCGGGGGGTGTTTGTCCCATCTGTAATTTTGTAGCATGCTGGATGATGTGCTTAATTTTGGACAGGGGGGTGGCTTATTTTGTACTAGCTGCATTTGGGTTGGTCTGGGCATGCTCAGGGACTTTGGTTTTTTGCTGTGGCTTTTTGTGTGTGAACAGCACTTGGATTTTTGTATTTTGTTTCTTATGTTTTTGCAAAACAGATGTGTTTTAGAGCAAGTATTTTATTTTTTTAATTTTTTTATTTTTTGGGCCCGAGGGCTTTCACACTGAACAAACAGCGGATGCTGTTTAGGGCCGGTTTGCAGGCGCTATTTTTAGCGCAATAACGCCTGCAAACCGCCCCAGTGTGAAAGGGGCCTAAGAGTGTTGCATGTCAATTGCCCATTTAGACCTTGTTTAACCACTTCAGCCCCGGAAGGTTTTACCCCCTTCCTGACCAGAGCACTTTTTACAATTCGGCACTGCGTCGCTTTAACTGCTAATTGCGCGGTCATGCAATGCTGTACCCAAACGAAATTTGCGTCCTTTTCTTCCCACAAATAGAGCTTTCTTTTGATGGTATTTGATCACCTCTGCCGTTTTTATTTTTTGCGCTATACGCGGAAAAAGACCGAAAATTTCGAAAAAAAATGATATTTTCTACTTTTTGTTCTAAAAAAAATCCAATAAACTCAATTTTAGTCATACATTTAGGCCAAAATGTATTCGGCCACATGTCTTTGGTAAAAAAAATGTCAATAAGTGTATATTTATTGGTTTGCGCAAAAGTTATAGCGTCTACAAACTAGGGTACATTTTCTGGAATTTACACAGCCTTTAATTTATGACTGCCTACGTCATTTCTTGAGGTGCTAAAATGGCAGGGCAGTACAAAACCCCCACAAATGACCCCATTTTGGAAAGTAGACACCCCAAGGAATTTGCTGAGAGGCATGTTGAGCCCATTGAATATTCATTTTTTTTGTCCCAAGTGATTGAATAATGACAAAAAAAAAAAAAAAAAAATTACAAAAAGTTGTCACTAAATGATATATTGCTCACACAGGCCATGGGCATATGTGGAATTGCACCCCAAAATACATTTAGCTGCTTCTCCTGAGTACGGGGATACCACATGTGTGGGACTTTTTGGGAGCCTAGCCGCGTACGGGGCCCCGAAAACCAAGCAACGCCTTCAGGATTTCTAAGGGCGTACATTTTTGATTTTACTCCTCACTACCTATCACAGTTTTGAAGGCCATAAAATGCCCAGATGACATAAAACCCCCCCAAATGACCCCATTTTGGAAAGTAGACACCCCAAGCTATTTGCTTTGAGGCATGTTGAGTCCATGGAATGTTTTATATTTTGACACAAGTTGCGGGAAAGTGACAAATTTTTTTTTTTTTTTTGCACAAAGTTGTCACTAAATGATATATTGCTCACACAGGCCATGGGCATATGTGGAATTGCACCCCAAAATACATTTAGCTGCTTCTCCTGAGTACGGGGATACCACATGTGTGGGACTTTTTAGGAGCCTAGCCGCGTACGGGACCCCGAAAACCAAGCACCGCCTTCAGGATTTCTAAGGGCGTACATTTTTGATTTTACTCCTCACTGCCTATCACAGTTTCGGAGGCCATGGAATGCCCAGGTGGCACAAACCCCCCCCAAATGACCCCATTTTGGAAAGTAGACACCCCAAGCTATTTGCTGAGAGGCATGGTGAGTATTTTGCAGCTCTCATTTGTTTTTGAAAATAAAGAAAGACGAGAAAAAAAATTTTTTTTTTTCTTTTTTCAATTTTCAAAACTTTGTGACAAAAAGTGAGGTCTGCAAAATACTCACTATACCTCTCATCAAATAGCTTGGGGTGTCTACTTTCCAAAATGGGGTCATTTGGGGGGGTTTTGTGCCACCTGGGCATTCCATGGCCTCCGAAACTGTGATAGGCAGTGAAGAGTGAAATCAAAAATTTACGGCCTTAGAAAGCCTGAAGGCGGTGCTTGGTTTTCGGGGTCCCGTACGCGGCTAGGCTCCCAAAAAGTCCCACACATGTGGTATCCCCGTACTCAGGAGAAGCAACAGAATGTATTTTGGGGTGTAATTTCACATATTCCCATGGCATGTTTGAGCAATATATCATTTAGTGACAACTTTGCGCAAAAAAAAATAAAAAAAATAAAAAATTGTCTCTTTCCCGCAACTTGTGTCACAATATAAATTATTCCATGGACTCAACATGACTCTCAGCAAATAGCTTGGGGTGTCTACTTTCCAAAATGGGGTCATTTGGGGGGGTTTTGAACTGTCCTGGCATTTTATGCACAACATCTAGAAGCTTATGTCACACATCACCCACTCTTCTAACCACTTGAAGACAAAGCCCTTTCTGACACTTATTGTTTACATAAAAAAATAATTTTTTTTTGCAAGAAAATTACTTTGAACCCCCAAACATTATATATTTTTTTTAAAGCAAATGCCCTACAGATTAAAATGGTGGGTGTTTCATTTTTTTTTTTCACACAGTATTTGCGCAGCGATTTTTCAAACGCATTTTTTGGGGAAAAAACACACTTTTTTACATTTTAATGCACTAAAACACACTATATTGCCCAAATGTTTGATGAAATAAAAAAGATGATCTTAGGCCGAGTACATGGATACCAAACATGACATGCTTTAAAATTGCGCACAAACGTGCAGTGGCGACAAACTAAATACATTTTTAAAAGCCTTTAAAAGCCTTTACAGGTTACCACTTTAGATTTACAGAGGAGGTCTACTGCTAAACTTACTGCCCTCGATCTGACCTTCGCGGCGATACCTCACATGCATGGTGCAATTGCTGTTTACATTTGACGCCAGACCAACGCTTGCGTTCACCTTAGCGCGAGAGCAGGGGGGACAGGGGTGCTTTTTTTTTTTTTTTTTTTTTTTTCTTTATTATTATTATTTTTTTATCTTATTTTTAAACTGTTCCTTTCATTTTTTTTTTTTTTTAAATCATTTTTATTGTTATCTCAGGGAATGTAAATATCCCCTATGATAGCAATAGGTAGTGACAGGTACTCTTTTTTGCAAAAATTGGGGTCTATTAGACCCTAGATTTCTCCTCTGCCCTCAAAGCATCTGATCACACCAAGATCGGTGTGATAAAATGCTTTCCCAATTTCCCAATGGCGCTGTTTACATCCGGCGAAATCTACGTCATAAAATGCTCGTAGCTTCCGGTTTCTTAGGTCATAGAGATGTTTGGAGCCACTCTGGTCTCTGATCAGCTCTATGGTCAGCTGGCTGAATCACCGGCTGCATTTTCAGGTTCCCTGTTGAGACAGGAGAGCCAGAGAAAAACACGGAAGATGTTGGGGGGGGGGGCATTCCCTCCCACTGCTTGTAAAAGCAGTCTAGAGGCTAATTAGCCACTAGGATTGCTTTTACATGAAAGCCGACCGCTGGCTGAAAAGAATGATACCAAGATGATACCTAAACCTGCAGGCATCATTCTGGTATAACCACTCAAAGTCGTGAATGGCATACCTGAAGACAAAAAAATGGTTAACAATAAAGCACAGTAAACGGTAAAGTATAAATAATTACATACCTGAAAAGCAAACGTGATAAAACATAACAACAATAAAACATTGCAGAATAGAATACAGTAAAAAAGAGCAGAACAATAGAGAGAGAATAGAGAGAGAGAGAACAATAAAACGACAACTATTTTTATTTTATATTTTTGTTTGTGTTTTTTTTTTTTTTTTTTTTACACTTTTTTTTGTAACTAACTTTTATAACTGTAACCGGTTCCAGGTTCGGGTCTCTCAAAATGCGATGGCATCTCGGGAGACCCTGTGAAAGTGTGCCTAGTCTGTGCAATGCTGTACCCTACGCTAATACTCAACTAGTGCATGGTAGCGTTCAAAACATTCACCAATGCAAAGACCAGGATTGTCAGGACAGGAGGGACAATAATAGCGGGTGTCACGCCTATAACCGTGCTTGCTGCAGACACAACATCTTTTTTGGGGGGTTCGTTGGGTAGGGGTACTCGGGAGGACATAAAAATGCCTCTCATGCAGCCGACTGCATTTGGTCGGGGATGTGAATGGGGGAAGTACGGGCGCTGCAGAAGCGGTGGGTTCCCAATTAGGATTGGCGAATGCAGCAGGAAGGGCACTATGGGCACAACGGGCCTGTGTTTGTCTTTTTGGTGGCAGCGGGACACTACTTGTGCTTGCCACCTCACCAGCTTGAACTGCACTTATGTGACTCGCCACGTCACCAAGTGTTACTGCAGTGCTGGTTTGACTACGACCGGGGTGTACTAGGCCGCTGGCGCTTGCCAGTTCACCAAAACGCTACAAAAAAAACTGTTAGCGATCACAGGGATCCGGCCTGACTCTGCGAACGCTGCAGTTATGCGTTTAGTGTTTTGTAAGTGACAGTGATCGATCGATACTGCACTTGGGTGGGCTGGGCTGAGCCGGGCGGAGGGGCAAAACGCAGGTGCTAGCAGGTATCTGGGCTGATCCCGCTAACACTGCGTTTTTGGGAACCCTAAACTGCTGGGGACGCTAGTATAGATCTGATCGGATCAGATATTGATCCGATCAGATACTATACCACTAAGGGAGGCGTATGCTGCGTGCGTGGGTGTTAGCGGTACTGGCGCTAATCTGACGCTGCCTGGGGCTAGTGCTTGCCAGTTCACCAAAACGCTACCAAAAAAACTGTTAGCGATCGCAGGGATCAGGCCTGACTCTGCGAACGCTGCAGTTATGCGTTTAGTGTTTTGTAAGTGACAGTGATCGATCGATACTGCACTTGGGTGGGCTGGGCCGGGCGGAGGGGCAAAACGCAGGTGCTAGCAGGTATCTGGGCTGATCCCGCTAACACTGCGTTTTTGGGAACCCTAAACTGCTGGGGACGCTAATATAGATTTGATCGGATCAGATATTGATCCGATCAGATACTATACCACTAAGGGAGGCGTATGCTGCGTGCGTGGGTGTTAGCGGTACTGGCGCTAACCTGACGCTGCCTGGGGCTGGTGCTTGCCAGTTCACCAAAACGCTACCAAAAAAACTGTTAGCGATCGCAGGGATCAGGCCTGACTCTGCAAACGCTGCAGTTATGCGTTTAGTGTTTTGTAAGTGACAGTGATCGATCGATACTGCACTTGGGTGGGCTGGGCGGAGGGGCAAAACGCAGGTGCTAGCGGGTATCTGGGCTGATCCCACTAACACTGCGTTTTCGGGAACCCTAAACTGCTGGGGACGCTAGTATAGATTTGATCGGATCAGATATTGATCCGATCAGATACTATACCACTAAGGGAGGTGTATGCTGCGTGCGTGGGTGTACGCGGTACTGGCGCTAATCTGACGCTGCCTGGGGCGACGCATATCACCGCCGGGCGATCAGGGGGCTAAACCTTTATTCGGTAATAAACGGCGGGTGCCCTGACACTATAAAAAATAAACAAACTAACCAGCGTCACCCGTATCGGTTATACGGTGATCAGTGGTGAAAGGGTTAACTAGGGGGCAATCAAGGGGTTAAAACATTTATTAGATAGTATATGGGGGTCCCTGACGCTATAAAACACTGACGGCGAACCTAAATATTTACGTTCCTAACTAGCGTCACCAGCGACACTAATACAGCGATCAGAAAAATGATCGCTTAGCGACACTGGTGAGGGGGGGTGATCAAGGGGTTAAAACTTTATTAGGGGGGGTTAGGGGGGTATCCTAGACCTAAAGGGGGCCTAACACTAACTGCCCTAACACTAACTGTCACAAACTGACACTATGCAGTAATCAGAAAAAAAAAAAAAAAAATACTGCTAATGTCAGTTTGTGACAGGGGGGGGGGGGTGATTGGGGGGGGGATCGGGGGGCGATCGGGGGGGGATCGGGGGTGTAAGGTATGCCTGGCATGTTCTACTGTGTGTGTGTGTGTGTTGTGCACTCACTTGTCTTCTCTCCTCGGCGCTGGAACGGAAACTGCCAGACCGAGGTGAGATGACATCACATCCTCTGCCTGTGTGAAACGACACACAGGCAGAGGAGGATTCCCATTGGCTGGGAGCGATCGCGAGGGGGGGGCCACGATCGGATGGTCTCCCCCTCGCCTCCCGACGCTCCCAGTCAGATGCCGACCGCCGATGGCACCGGGGGGGGGGTCCGATTGGACCCCCCGCCCGCGGGAGGCAGATCACGTACGGGTACGTGATTCTGCCTGCCCGTGCCATTCTGCCGCAGTATATATGCGGTAGGCGGTCGGCAAGTGGTTAATAGAAAACACCAGTTGCTTTTCACTATAAACATTTGTTAGTCCAGTCCTGGAAATCTGCATCTGCTTTACTATTCATTTCCATAAAAATTGGGTTCCTGCAGCTAGATGCGCGACTGCTGTGTATGTGAGATGAGCAACTGCTGTGTGCGCGGAGGTATGTACCCGTGGAGCATATCTGGTTCCCGGAAGCGGTGGCCAGCACACAGGAATGACATCACGCCCCTCCAGGAAGTTGCTTGTACTGCTGCTAATTTCTTCCCACCACCATGCCCCACTCACTGTTCTCTGAGGAAGAGATGATCCTTATTTGCAAATTAAGATAATTTTTTATTTATTTTTACATGGGATGGTGTTTGTGTGGGTCATGTGTGTATGTCTAAATGATTTGGCCTCAAAACACACACCTACTTCCTGTATATAGTTTCACTTCCGGGCCAATGTATATTGCTTCCTGCTTCAGTGTGTGTGTGTGTGTGTGTGTGTGTGTGTGTATATATAGATATATCTATATATTTATATATCTATAGATGTAGGTTCTTGTGTCCACCAGCAGAGAGAAGTTGGGTAGATGCCACACTCCCAATTCTGGAAACATAATAATGGTCTTGCACAGGGGTCTTCAAACTACGGCCCTCCAGTTATTCAGGAACTACAATTCCCATCATGCCTAGCCATGTCTGTGAATGTCAGAGTTTTACAATGCCTCATGGGATGTGTAGTTCTGCAACAGCTGGAGAGCCGTAGTTTGAAAATTCCTGATCCCTCTAGCATGTGTTGAAAAAAGCTGGTTTTTCATGTGCTTTGTATAATGCCCAAGAAAAATCGTTAGGAAAATACAAGTGGGTCATGGCACATCTACATTCCAAATTTGGCACTTTAAGATGGTCATACACTATCCAATCTGGCCAGTCTCTGTACAACTCGATATTTAGGCAAAATAGGTAATGGGAAGACGCGCTTGAACAATTCAAAATATAGGAAATAAAACAGGCTCTTGCACTAAATCTAATTTATTTAAGATCTAACTGACTGCAGTGTATGGTCACCTTTAAAGATCAAGATCTGAAAATATTAATTTATTGGGTTTAGAAACGCTTCTCTGTTCTTTGTAATGTATTGAAAGATTTGGGTAAAAAAATGAACACATTTCAAAGCTATATTAGAAGTGATAGGAATGAGATTAGCATCAAAAGGGTTAATTAACCGAGTACACCTACTAATTGCCTAACAAGACACATCCAATGAGATGAAATTAACCAACTGTATTGGGCGTGCGCTATTATCAATGAGAAAACTGCAGTTACTCTAGCGCCAGTTGCAGTTTACAAATGCGGGTATTTATTATCGTTATTTGTGCTTCAATGTGCGCGGTTCACACGTTCAATTAATGACTTTTCCGGCACACCAATTAATGTATGAACTGGTGCAGTGCCTTCTTCTTAGTAAATCACCTCTTAAGTATAAGAATGCCTCTTACATTGATGGTCAGTGGGAAGAAAACCCCCTTACATTGTTGGTCTAAGAATACTCCTTTATTGGAGGTCAGTGGGAGGAATACACCCATCACTGGTGGTTAGTGAGAAGAATGTCCCCTTACATTTGTGGTCATTGTGAGAATGATCCTTACATTGGTGGTCAGTGGGAAGAATGCTCCTTGTGTTGGTGGTCATTGGGAATAATGCCCTTTTAAATTGGTGAAGTTGTCTGTAGGAAGAATGCTCCTTACATTTGTGGTCATTGTGAGAATGATCCTTACATTGGTGGTCAGTGGGAAGAATGCTCCTTGTGTTGGTGGTCATTGGGAATAATGCCCTTTTAAATTGGTGAAGTTGTCTGTAGGAAGAATGCTCCTTACATTTGTGGTCATTGTGAGAATGATCCTTACATTGGTGGTCAGTGGGAAGAATGCTCCTTGTGTTGGTGGTCAATGGGAATAATGCCCTTTTAAATTGGTGAAGTTGTCTGTAGGAAGAATGCCCCTCACATTAGTGGTCAACAGGTAGCATGGTTCTAACATTGGAGGTCAGTGGGACAAATGAATGTTCCTTACATTGATGACCAGTAGTGAGAATGCTCCTTACGTAGGTGGTCAGTGGGTAGAATGTGCCCCATAGACTGGTGGTCGGTGAGACGAATGCCCCTATTATTGATGGTCAGTGGAAAGAATGTTCCCCTTACAGATCGCTAACATAATTGTTGATGTCAATGGTTACATATGAGGAGCAGAAATTGTTCATTGCTCAAGGAACCCCTAGCAACCTTTAGAGGAACTCCAGGGTTCCACAGGACCCTGGCTGAGTAAGGCTGCCCCAAGAAAAGAAACACAACTTAAAGTGATTGTAAAGGTTTGTTTTTTCCCTATAAAAATGACAAACATGTTATACTTACCTGCTCTGTTGCAGTGGATTTGCACAGAGCAGCCCATATCCTCCTTTTCTCAGGTCCCCCTTCGCTGCTCCTGGCCCCTCCTTCCTGTTGAGTGCCCCCACAGCAATCAGCTTGCTATGGGGGCACCCAAGCCCAGTCACAGCTCCGTGTGTCCATTCAGACATGGAGCCCTGACCTGCCCCCCCCCCCCTCTCCTTTGATTAGCTAGCTGACTTTTATTTGACAGCAGTGGGAACCAATGACTCCGCTGCTGTGTTTTAGCCAATCAGGAAGGAGAATCTCGGACGACTGAGACTTTCGTGGACATCGCTGGACAGAAAGAGGCCTCAGGTAAGTATTAGGGGGGGCTGCTACACACAGAAAGCTTTTTATCCCAAAGGGGTTGTAAACCCTCGTATTTTTTCACTTTAATCCATCCTATGATACGAACATTTGTTGTCGGACTTTCCGACAACAAATGTTGGCTAGCAGGTTCTCAAATTTCCCACCAACAAAACTTTGTTGTCTGAATTTCCGATCGTGTGTACACAAGTCCGACGCACAAAAGTTGACACCTGCTCGGAATCAAGCAGAAGGAGTCACACTGGCTATTGAACTTCCTTTTTCTCGGCTCGTCGTACGTCTTGAACGTCACCACGTTCCCATGTTCGTAATTGTTGGCCAACATTTGTGTGACCGTGTGTATGCAAGAAAAGTTGGAGCCAACATCCTTCGAACAAAATTCCACGGTTTTGTTGTCGGAAAGTCGTGTGTACGGGGCATAACTCTCCCCAGATTGTCCCTAGAATCCTCCCCTTTCATGTGTGCACTGCAGACATTAAAGGGGAAATCCGGTTTGTAGCAGTGATGAGAATTTTTTTTTCAGAGATAGACGTGTGCCCGATGCACCTATTAAATTGGGAAACTTAGCGCCAGGAAATGCATGCTTGCGTACAACGAGAGAACGGACACTATTGTGACAGGATTGTTGCTGTCAGCCGGAATGGGAAAGGCATAAATATACACAACGGCAAGAATAGCTGCAAGGATTTGTAGAGGAAACAGGAAAGTTACTATCCTTCTGTCAGCAGCTTCGAATAGCTTGGCCCGGTGTCAGGGCATTGTCTGAAATGACTTTATTACACCAAGAAAGTCTGTGAAATAGCCAGGTTATTCTGTACATCTGTGTTTTCTTTTTTAAATAGTGGTCGCTGTTTTTTCTAGTACATTTAGAGCCAAAATACACACACCCATTCTACTGTTAAGAATTTTTTTTTTTTAGTGTGTGTGTGTGTATAAAGTCATCAAAAATGTATCTCGCAACTGTTCTGGTACAAGTACAGAAGACCGTTTTGGGCACCCCTGCCCTTCATCGTGGACACAAAGCTATAGGATTTTACATTGAGGCAAAGTGGAAGCTGTTAGCGGAGTGCAGCTCGCTCCAACTGAAAAACAAAAAAAAAAGGCGGTAACACCTGCTCTATACAACGTCATTGCACAGAAAACTTGCAATATCGAACAAATTTCCATTCTCTTCTAGTAGACCCTGCTGACACAGTAGGCTCCTCGCCTCCCTCGTGTGCCTCCTGTAGAAAGCCAGGCACTAAGGAGGAACCTAATGTGTATACACTCTTGTTGGGTCCCACCCCAAGCTGTGTGTGTCCATAGATGCACACAGTGCCGGAAAGACACTCTCTTGCTCCTTCCTCATAGGAGTTTGACAGCAGCAGGAGCCCATGGCTCAGCTTTTCTCAGTTTCTGTGAATCCAGGAAGTGAGGAGATTGATGCTGGAGCTAGTGGTGGTGACATATAGCCAGGTAAGTGTTTAGGGGTGGGGAAGAGTTAGAACAGGTAGTGGGGTGTTTTTTACCCTAATGCAGAGAATGCATTAAGGTAAAATGTTAAGACTTTAGCACTACTTTAAAGTGTATCTAAACCCAAAATCAAACTAGCCCTTAAGAGGAAGTAAACCCCGGCCGATTTTTCTTATTTTTCAAATTTTAACATACAATAGCTCATTACAAGGTATAATAGATAGAAATCGGCCTAAAACGAGGTCTGCAAATATCTTTTTTAGGGTCTATAGATCATCATTTCTGGGTATTGTATGTGCTGCTTGCTGAATCCTTTCTGGACGTCACTTCCGCCCTTAATCTATATCCCTTAGGAAATCTCGCGCATGCGCCGTAGCGCCATATCAGGAAGGAGATAAACACTGCAGCATCACAAGACTTCTCCTCTGTGCCGTTCAGAGGGGAAGCTCGTCCACAGACATTTCCCAACATGCAGCTAATACAGAAACGGCACACTTTAGGTGCCGTTAATGAATGATCCTACTGCGCAGTCGCGCATTACGTCACCTAAGATTAAAAGAAGATTTCCTTGGAAAAGACAGCAGTAAGTACACTTTCACAGGCAGCGATCAGCTTCCTGTGTTATATACTTTATGGACAGATAAACTTGTTCAGGAGGGTTTACAACCATTTTAGGTGTAGTGGCTGAGTTAGTGTTTTTTTTTTCAGTTTTATTTCATTTATTTTCACCTGGTAATCCTGCTGTCATAGGGTGGCTACACTCACTCTTCCACTGTATTTATGGAGGAGCAACATTGTCGCCCTAGGCTGCCCACCATATATGTCTTTAACTCTGTTACATAGGGGACAGAGTATTTTCTAAGATGTAGAAGATTTTTGTAAGTTGTAGATTTGAACCTTGAAAGGAAGATAACATTGTTTGAGATTTCAGTCCAGCTCACAGGAAGTGTCAAGAACACTACATTTCTGGGAAGATCAGCAGGACTGTTTCTTTGCTTGCTGGTAATGCCTTTGGCCAAAAAAAAAAAATGAAAAATGAATGCAGCCCCCAATCAAAGGACTGGTAAACTGCAATATATTACATTTTTGGTCTTGCGTTTAGATATTCTGTAATGTAATATAATCCCCACCCTCTTTCCTCGCAATGAGATATCCTAGTTTTGAGGTAGTTGTGGGGCCTCCATGGGAAGAGGATCCTAAAATTTATATGAGCAATAGCATAGTAATGTGTAGGGTGACCCAGGGGAAGGTGTTTGGTGGGATAACCAGGCCCAGATGTACAGAATGCATGTGTGACCTTCGTATACTCCTGACTGTTCTAAACTGATCTGATTGGTTGCTGTGGGTTACTGTTATCTTTAAAAAGGTGAGCAGAAAATTTAGTCATAAATATGTAGAAAAAAAAGTACTATGCCTGGATGTACCTTTGAGAAGAAGTTTTGGGCCTGTAGCAAAAAAACGCAGATAGCGCCCTGCCTCTGTGTATTGTAAATTCTGTTTTGCGTCGTCCATATCAGTTCTTATCCTTATACATGATGCCAGGCAAATATCATTTTTAGCAATGGCATCCCATCCTTTCTCTTATGACATGTTATGGTAAGCCTTACCCTCAGCTGCATGGCAGCTTTGGATCTTACAGGGCCTATTCACACTTATGCTTTGTGGCAGTGCACCTACTCTGTGTGCAGCGTGTTGCGGTGCCATTCATTGTTAATGGTCCCCTAATGCAATAGAGCTCAACAAAAAGAGTCGTGTACATTTTCTCATCTATTGTGCTTTGGCAGCCCATTCATAATGAATGGGCTGCCTTAATGCAACACAAATAAATGCGTGCCATACCATGTATTAACACATATGCGTTAATGCACTGCAACGGGAAGGCACTACTGCAGCTTTTAGTGTCAAATATTGAATTAGCACCTAACCTACCATTAAGAAGTTTACTTTTCATTTTTTTCTGACTAAAGAAACCATGCACAGTCCTGAAAACTCAGAAATAGCTGGCATCTGCAAATGGAATGTCACTTATTTGGGCTAATTCGCTTTCCTGTGATTAATGCTCCTGATGATAGGCCATCTCCAACAGAGACGCATGCTCCCACTATTCTCCTGTATTGAGTTCTTTCTCGTTTCAAAGTGTGTCTTTGTTGTCATTACAAAGCCAGGGGAGTTGGTCCTTTGTCTGAGTCAGCAGGATGGGAGTCAAACGTTTGGCGTGATCGAGCTTTTGGACTGCTGAGCAGGCAAGCCTTTCTAGAACCAGCAACCAAATGAGTCTGTCTCTTGTCTCTTTGTCCCTCAGTGAGGGAGATTTACTGTAAGGAGCCGTTCTGAGGGTAGAGTGTTTATTAATGGTGAATTAAACATGTAAAGCGGGTACGGTTAGGGATGAAGTGTGTTAAAATATCTGTTGCCACACTTCTGGCACGTGCATTTTATGTAAGTGGACATATGTCTTCTAGGCAAAGTGATTAAAGAAAGCTTTTGCTCAGAGAAAAAATGGAGGCCACCATTGCTGACCGCCTTCAGAAAAAGCTTTTTGCCTGGCTGTCATGCTGACCCTCTTTCCAGAGTTGCCAACTGTCAGAAAATTCACAGACAGTTTGTGAAATCAGTGATTTTTACATCTGCCCGTGAATGTCCATTATGAAGATGCAGACTGTATGTCCGTAATGGACATTCATGGACAGATGTAAAAATCATGGATTTTATAAACTGTCCTTTAATTTACTGACCGTTGGCAACCCTTCCTCCTGCTCTTACTATATGTCACAATGGCTGCCCCCATATTTCTCTAGGAAAGGTTTATTTCAAATTTTAATTTTAATTAAAACTTGATAGAACACCCTGCGTAACTTATTGAAACATGGAGCATACATTCAGATGTTTACTTAGCTCTCCATGACAGCTGGGGCCTCCTCCTGTCTTTACATGGTCAGGGCCCCATGGACTTGACCTAAAGATACTATGAGTACAGTCCATTTGAAGTCTGTGGAGAGTAGGCACAGGCTGGAGATTCTGAAACCAACAGAGGAGACCACCAGTGTCCAGAAGTGGTAAAACAGGGCATTTCTAGGAGTGTTCTTGGTTAGAATATTTAAAATAAGACCTAGCGTGATTGTCGGTGATGGCTGCAATATAAGACCTACCCCCCAAATTAGCCCTAGTTAAAGTCCTTGTAGGTCTTATTTTCAGGGTAGGGCTTATTTACGGAGAAACAGGGTAGGGCTTATTTGGGGGATAGGGCATATATTGCAGCCATCACTGACAATCACGCTAGGTCTTATTTTCGGGGAAACAGGGTAACCATTACCTTTTCCCTAAGCATATTGCTTTGGGCCCAAATGTCAGCAAGGGTCCAATTTACACGTCATTTATACTTCTTGGTTTATCTTACTTAAGTCTACATAGACACTAATATATTCAAAAGACCATGACGTACAGGCAAATGTGAATAGTGGTTTTTGGTGGTCCTACAGACTTGTCTCCTGATGCCCCAACCTGTGGTCCTTTGGCACTTATTTTGCAGCCCTTGGAGCCCCTGTAGACAGCAGTCTGTGTTTTCTTTGAGTACTTACTCGGGCCTGTGAAGGAAACTATTCTTCAAACTAGTTTCTAGTAATTAAATGGTTGGTTTATTTACGGTATTTCACATTATCTCATTTTATGCTGTTTTGTCCACCCCTTTTCTTTTATTATGCTGTTTTTTCTTCTGAGAAAAATGTTGAAAGGGCTATAGTAAGTTCAAATTGTGAATTACTGATATGTAAAGGGTCTGTAATAGCAGTGATCTCTAGCATTCTCACATAATGTGTCCCTAGTCTCCAACAACTCCTACAGGATGTCTTCGGTCTCTTACAATCTCATGTAGCATCATTGTCTCTGGCAATCTCTTATATCATGTTTGCAGTCTTTTACCATCTCATGTAGCATCCCTGTAGTCCCTGACCATCTCTTATATCATGTTTGCAATTTTTTACCATCTCATATAGCATCCTTGTAGTCTCTGACCATCTCTTGTAGCAGGCCCATAGTCTGACCATCTCATGTCCCATCCCTGTAGTTGAGCATCTTCTATTGTATGTCAGCAGTTTATGACCATCTCATGTAGAATGCCCATAGTCTTTAACCATCTTCTATTGCACATCTGCAGTCTCTGACCATACTTTCTCTGACCAGCTGTTGCAGCATTCCTGTACTCTCTGGAATTCCTGTACTCTCTGACCATCTATTGCACGTCTACAGTCTCTGACCATCCCTTGTTGCATGCCCTTAGTCTCTTATCATCACCTAACATGTGTATGTCTCTGACCTTCTTTTGTAGCATGCCTGTACGCTCTGACCATCTGTTGCAATTATGTTTCAGTAGTATTACATTCATTCAGTAGTATGTGCAGCCCTTTGATGGTTTTAGGTGCCACACTAAAGGTCCCCCTTTTTCAAGAAAGCTGACCACCACTAATCAAGTTCACTTTTTTGCAAGGGAAGTGAAGATAGCTCAGTGTCAGCAAACACTCATTGAGAAGCACTAGCTGGATTGGACTTTGCCTTTATTTGACTTTGCTGGTAAAGGAGTATAACAATAGGGGGTTTCCTGAAAAACAGGACATTATCTGTTTGTCTGTGGCTCAGAGAGTTGTGCTTCTCCTCATTTGAACTGTGATTTTCATATTTCCCTTGTAGCACCGCCTGTTGGTGAAATTAGGTATTGTGATGCCACTATAAAATATGATTTATGTGGGAACCATTTGTGTTTTTAAAGTCAGACTTTTTTCCACCAAGCTGTTCAAACAACATTGGGGTCCTGCTGTTGTTTATCTAGTAACTGTGAGAACTCGGGACCCTTCTGTAATTCTACAGAGAGGGCTCTCAGCAAATTACGTATTTCTTATACAAACTACCTTTAAGCAGGCCTACTTGAAAAATAAATTTTTTTTTTTAATTCAGCCTGCATCATATAAAGACATATTAGTGAAATAGCGGAAAAACAAACCTAGACTTTAAGATAACTTCATCAGTTCAAGTGGCTTGGATAAGCTACAAAAAATGTTCAACATTACAGAAGAAGTCCAGTTGAATGTGACTACTACTAGCTAGCGAAATGTTTTCTGCTCTTTTATAGGCATTTTGGTATACATCACAGCCAGAATTGGTGAGCCTTTTCAGCAGAGGTCCTCATTATTCTGGCTGTGCCCTAGGTGGTGGTAACTATGTTAGTGATGGAATTGTAAAGAGTCTTCCCTAACCCCCTCACGCTGACCTAACCTAAATATTCTGCTTTACTGGACTGGGCTTTTTTCCATGGGGCCACATATTTGTGTATCTCCCTTTGTGCTGGGAGCCCCCCGCACGGCTCTCACCCAGCACAGAGACTGGGGTCTCATGGAGAGCCTCGGGCCCCATACTAACGATCGGGATACAGAACTCCCAATTCAGGGGCACCCAATCACTGAAATAGCCTCTGATTGGCTATCACAGTGATCAGTAACTGCGAAGCCCGCCCCATATTTTTTTTTCTCTGTGAATGGAGGAGAGAGATGCATCGTATCTCTGTCTCTCTCTTTTGCAGAGTAAAAAAAAAAAAAAGTGTGTGTAAAAGAAATAATAATAATAAAAAAATTTAATAAAAAAAATACTTAGATCAAAGTTTGATCTAGGCCAGTGCCAGGGTTAGTGTTTGGGTCAGGGTAAGCATCTTTTTGGACAGGATTTTTTCTAGCAAAAAAAAAAAAATGATTTTAACTTGTAAACAAATTTCAGAAAGAGGTTCGGTCCTTAAAGGGGTTGTAAAGGTAAATTTAAAAAAAAAAAAAAAATAACAAACATGTTATACTTACCTTCACTGTGCAGCTTGTTCTGCACAGAGTGGCCCCGAACCTGGTCTTCTGGGGTCCCTCGGCGGCTGTTTCAGCTCCTCCCCGCAAGCATTAACCACCTTAATGCGAGCTCCCTCGCATGGTGGTGAGTGCTTGCGGGCGCGCTCCCGTGATACAGCCGGCGGCTATAGCCGCTCACTGTATCACTCGGCCCCGCCCCCGCCCCCCAGCGCGCCGCGTGATTGGATGTGATTGACAGCAGCGCGAGCCAATGGCTGCGCTGCTTCCAATCCATCCACTGTAGCCAATCAGCGACCAGGGTGAGCGGAGGAATAGATGTCGGGAACGCGAAGCTGACTTTCGAGGCGTCAGGTAAGTAACACGGGGGGGCTGGGGGCGGCGGTATTGTCAGAAGTTTTTTCACCTTAATGCATAGAATGCATTAAGGTGAAAAAATTTTTACCTTTACAACCCCTTTTAAGTGTTTAAATTAGTATCAGTGTCAGTTAGGCTCGGTTCACACTAGGGGCGGCACGACTTGCAGGTCGCCTCACCGAGCACACGACATCCACGGCGACTTGCAAAACGACTTCTGTATAGAAGTCTATGCAAGTCGCCTCAAGTCGCCCCAAAAGAAGTACAGGAACCTTTTTTTAAGTCGGAGCGACTTGCGTCGCTCCTATTAGAATGGTTCCCTTGTACAGAACAGGAGGCGACTTGACAGGCGACTAGGTCGCCTGACAAGTCGCCCCTGTGTGAACCGGCACTTAGTGTCAGTGTGTTTTAGGTAGGATAAAAGAAAAATGCACACTATTGTTTCTGGCCTGCACTACGGGTACAAACAACAACTAACATACACATATGTGGTCTCACTGCGATTGTCATGAGCAGGAGAATTGAATTTGAGTTGTTCTTTGTTGGAAGGTAATGGTAGTAGCACAAAATATACAGCTAAATTTAAAAATATATATATTTTTTTACTATTTTGGTCCAGTTTTTCTTTTGAAAATAAAAAAAAAAATCAGGAGATATCCTTTACCAATTACCACCAAATGAAAGCCCAATTTGTCCTGAAAAAAAACCTGGTGTAATCCATCTGGATTTGTAGTTGTGATGATATGTACGGTTTTACTAACACATGTCAAAGTTACAAAATTATACTTGGGCATTTAGATTTGTTTTACCCTTATGCACAAAGGGGTTAAAAAATCGTGTTTAGCAATTGACCAAATGTATTAACTGCTCCTCCTTTCTTTTCTTTTTTTTCCTACAGGGCAGCGATAGATGAGGTGGAAACAGATGTGGTGGAAATTGAAGCCAAACTTGACAAGGTAAGGAATACATTGTGTGTGCTGAGCACTTCAAGGTCACTATTGTCACACGCAGCCTGACTGCCCTTATAGCCTCCATCTCCCAGCATAGGAGTAGGTGACCTCATCACTGTGCTGTTCATCCTTAATGCAAGCACACTTTTACCACTGACAGACAGCCGGGACACAACATCTGCAGCCATTGAGCTGGAAACATTCCTGAAAGTGTTTTCCACAGAGCTGTAGAGCATGTCAGACATTTGTGCTGAGGGAGCATTCTTGGGTTGTATGTATCCCCACACAGCCATATCTCCACGTATTACAGATCTGGAGCGACCTGCTACCCGTCTGGAC
Organism: Lithobates clamitans; assembly: GCA_037952925.1. NCBI lineage: Eukaryota > Metazoa > Chordata > Amphibia > Anura > Ranidae > Lithobates > Lithobates clamitans. Next base: position 1,485,444 of record JBBGZY010001280.1, on the reverse strand, counting down.
ACCAGATGAGAAGGAAACCGTTCCCACGTCTGCATACGAGACACCCACATTTACTGGATCTGACAGACAGACTTTTAAATAAAAGCCATGAGGCTGTTAGAGCTCATACAGAAAACAAAATTCCTGCACGGGAGAAATATTAAAGAAGAATTCTGCTCTAAATATAAAGCATGGCATTGTTTAAAGGCTCCTGGCAGATTAAAAAAAGACACACTTTATTGGAGCTCTTTGTTCATGAAGGCAGCCTTAATGTATTAGAATAGAACTTTAATGTATGCCGTGTCAGTACTTGGATTTGATTTGGTATCTTGCAGTCCCTGTACAGTAGAGTTCAGACTTAGAAAGGAAGAAGAAGCAGTGCCAGTCAGTTGGGGGCATACTAATAGGATGCCCCTGTTGAGGATTTTCTCACTTCCATTTGCAATTGTCAGGAATTGAGGGATAATCTCTCAAGTGGAGGCACAAAGTGCAGTAAAACCTGACAGACATTCTAATGCCGCGTACACACGAGCGGATTTTACGGCAGACTTTGCACGGCGGACGGGATTTCGTCGGACAATTCGATTGTGTGTGGGCTCCAGCGGACTTTGTTTTCTCAAAAGTTGGACGGACTTAGATTTGAAACATGTTTTAAATCTTTCCGTCGAACTCGAGTCCGGTCGAAAAGTCCGCTCGTCTGTATGCTAGTTCGACGGACAAAAACCCACGCTAGGGCAGCTATTGGCTACTGGCTATGAACTTCCTTATTTTAGTCTGGTCGTACTTCATCACGTACGAATTCGACGGACTTTGGTTGATCGTGTGTAGGCAAGTCCGTTCATTCAGAAAGTCCGTCAAAGTCCGCCGGGCAAGTCTGCCGTAAAGTCCGCTCGTGTGTACGCGGCATAACTTTCTCCCTACTTTAACTGTCTGTGCTGCCAGGATAAGCAAAGCTTCACTCTAAAGGTGAAGTTCTACTTTATGTCCCCCTCCCTCCCCTATCACATTGGGCACATTACTTTTTTTCTTTTGGGTAGAGGGTACCTAGTTTTTATACTTCTTCAAGTGGAAGTTAATCCTTCCTATTTTTGCCCATAGTCTTCTGGGACATGTCATGGGTTTCAGAAGGCTGCCGGATCATTCACAAGTGCAGCGCAGCTCGTGTATGCACAGTGGGAAGCCGGCTGTGAAGCCACAGGGAGCCGCAGCCGGCTTCCAACAGTAAACATGCTGGTGCTGAGGACCCGAAGACTGGCGAAAAACCAGCCCAAGTTAGGACGGCGCTGGGACAGGAAGGTGTCCTTTTTATTTAAAGTCAGCAGCTTCAGTATTTGTAACTGCTGACTTTACATTTTTTCCTCTAGGGTGAAGATCCTCTTTAAGCTGGCCATAGACGAGTAGAATTTCATTTGAATTTTGGTTTTACAAAAATGTTCACGTTCACAAAAACTTTCACTTGATTTTCTGATAATGGGGTCAAGTCAACATTCATTTTCAACTGTAGTGAGAACGTTTGAAGAGCCATGATGAAAATTCTGTTCTCGAACAAACCAATTTCAAACGAAATTTGTCAAGTTGACATAAGAAGAGAATTTGGGACTTTGTGTGAAGCAGGCGGCCGAATTGAACAACATGAACAAAGTGACTGGTGGGTATAAAATGATAAATAGCCTAATCGCATAGTGTTATGGCATGTACATAGTAACATATCATGAACCAATTGCATGATTATATGATTTAATTACATATGAATCACATAGTAAGAAGATAACACAGTAACATGAAAGTACATGACATTAACAACATGATAAAAAGGAAACCGCCAGACTCTAAAATCTATGTTCACATAATGTAATAGGTCCATGACAACTTGGTATAGGCCAATAAAATCAACTTGATAATGTACATATTGTTTGATAGCACTCTTGGATTAAAAACGTAATGAAGGCATCTATATAGCTCAATGTGTTTCATGGGTAACCTCCAATCTTCAGGAGCAGATGCAACAATCTATGATCATAATGTAAAATTAATTGATGTGACTGGCCAAATAAGGGGGGGGGGCGCAGTGGAGGAAAATTTAGGGTGATATCCATAGATCACCCATAGGTAACTTACAGATAAAGTGTGAGTGTAGGTGACACCACCATGGGCTGAGACCGACAGGGGGGGGGTATTTTTATTATTATTATCTTATTTGGCCAGTCACATCAATTAATTTTACATTATGTTTATAGATTGTTGCATCTGCTCCTGAAGATTGGAGGTAACCCATGAAACGCGCCAAGCTATATAGATGCCTTCATTACGTTTTTAATCCAAGAGTGATATCAAACAATATGTACATCATCATGTTGGTTTTATTGGCCTATACCAAGTTGTCATGGACCTGTTACATTATGTCAACACAGATTTTAGAGTCTGGCGGTTTCCTTTTTATCATGTTGTTATTGTCATGTACTGTCATGTTACTATGTTATCTTCTTACTATGTGATTCATATGTAATTAAATCCTATAATCATGCAATTGGTTCATGTTATGTTACTATGTACATGCCATAACACAATGCGATTAGGTTATTTATCATTTTATACTCACCAGTCACTCTTTGTTAATGTTGTTTAATTCGGCCGCCTGCTTCACACAAAGTCCCAAACTCTCTCCTTATGTAAATTTAATAGGGATAGAGGCACTTGACGGCTCATGTCTTGGCCTCATATAAAGTCCCAAACCCCCTTTTTTCCTTAATTGACATTTGTCAAGTAATTGAATGGACAGAGAATTTTCATATGACTGTTTGTTCAAAAATCTACTAGTGTATGGTCAGCTATATTGGGATTTTCCCTTGCTTCCTGCCTCAGTGACCACTGCAGGGCTGTCCCTGGGAGACCCAACTCTGAACATGATTTAGAAGTGCTTGTCACTTTTCTCCTCTTCACCAAAATAAAGCATATTCGCATGGGGTACTGTTTTTTTGCAGATTCATACTTGCTTAGCTGGATGCAGCGTCAGTCTCCCAGCGCCTCTAACACTAAGAACTGAGAGATCTAAAATCGCAGATCGCTCAGTTTTCACAGATGCCCGAGCAGAGAGCTGGTGACTGTCAGTCACCACTCTCTGCTCTGCCCCCTCCTCGCTCACTGGAGCGCTGGCCTGGAGAGGGGGGCAGGAGCGGCTGGCTCAGGCTCTCAGCGGTGCGCTGAGAGCCTGAACTGGGTGCCGGTTCAGGCATGTGGGCGGATCCCGACCCCTGTGTCACGATCTTGCCTGAGCCTGGACCGGCTCTGTGATGTCAGCAGACAGCGGACTTCAGCCCGCTGTTTGCTGGAAACGGGTCACAGGAGTGCAAAATGAACTGCACTCCTGTGATCCACAGGAGAAGTACAGCCAAATGAGCTTTGGTTGTACTTCTCCTTTTAATAGCTAGATAGCACTGTTTGTTCTCATATTACATGAACCGTTTGTATGTAAGAGATATGTTACAAAGGAGATCTGTAAGTTTAATTTAAATCAACGGCATGAAGTAATATATATAATTATTTGCTGAAAAAAACTGCTTAGCATGGCCAGGCTCATACTGGACCGATGCAGTGATTACATCCTTTAGTGTGCAGTATCTTTTTCTAGGGGTTGACAATTGTTAAAGAATTAAAACTGGAGGTGGATCCAGCCACAGACCCCACCCATCTTGGAGTGAGCGCAAACTTCTGGTCAGAGGTTAGAGTGCCAGCGGGTAGCAAATATTGCACCAACCCTATACAGGCTGGTGGATTAATCAGCATTACAATACAAATAATGGGAACATCTTGCTTTTCTGTCTTCCTCTGGCTGGAGATGATCCTTGATGTAGAGAGCCGCTCTTCTATGATTAGATCAGCACCACACTCCACACCACAGTGAGTGCAGGGCGCCCCGGGGATTAGGGCAGGCCCATGATCCATGCACTCGAGACATGTAGGAGTGTTTGACCCAAGCGAAAAAGTCACTTTTTATCTCTAGTTCAAGAAAAGCAGCTCTCGGTTAATAGGGGTATTTACAGGGTTCCCCAAAAAGTCTGAGCAATGTGTAAAAGCATGAGAATGCCACAGGTTGGTGCCAGTCCAGTTTTCTTGAGAAAAAAAAATCAGAAGATAAAGCCAACACATTTTGGGGGCTCAGAATTTCCTCTTAATCAGGGCTAATAAAAAACAGATAAAGTATATAACATCATATAAACCAGAATCTAAAGAGCTTTATATATATATATATATATATATATATATATATATATATATATATATATATATATATATATATATATATATATATATATATATATATATATATATATATATATATATATATATATTGTCAAGAATATTAAGCTTTTTCTGGACTGGCACTAACTCATGGAGCTCTCATCCTTCTACATTTTGCATTCACAGTCTGTTCTAAAACTTTCACCTATTGTCATTCAACCAAGAAGACATCTTGTGACGTCCTGCTGGTATTGAAAGTAAATATTGCAGCCTGAGCTGTTGTGTATTTTTTTTTTTTTAATGTTCTGAGATTGAACATTAAAAAATCCCACTGTTTGGATTTCATTTAATTTTTTTTTTTTTTTTTTTTTTTTTTTTTTTAATCTTTATTTAAATTTTTCACAAGGCCATACAAAACATGAGAGAGAAGCCAAAAAAAATTGACAAAGACATTCAATAATCCCAACATCATCTCTCAGAAACCTCCCCACTACCCACCTGCCCCTCCCCGTACCCTTCCCCCCATCCCCCCGGCAGACATCTATTGCTGTTTCCTTTACTAGGGTGAAACTACTGGATAACCCCTTGGAGTCGGCTTACTTCGTCATCAGTTCGGCATAAGAGAGAGAATTCCTAAAGGTCGTCCAAATTGCCCATCTTTCTCCCCTCGACGCATCATCTTTAAATGACCCGTCTTTCTCCCCTTTCTCTAGAATATGTATTTCCTGTATTTTAAGCAACCAGTCCCTGACCTTAGGGCCTTCCGTATTCTGCCAATTCTTGGGAATTTCACTTTTTGCTGTATTTAATAGTACTGGGATTATAGACGTATTGTACTCCCGATTGCCTCCTTCCGAGCTGTGGAACAGACATATCCATGGGTCATATGGTATTGATTTGCCCGTTATCATCTTAATTATTTGAATTACTTTCTCCCAAAACTTTTTGACCACTGGGCAGCTCCACCAAATATGAGCCATGGATCCCGGCATCCCACATCCCCTCCAACAATTAGGAGACCTATCTGGTTGGTATTTATTGATCTTTACGGGCGTGGCGTACCATCTGGATAGGCATTTATAGTTTGACTCTGTCGTTTTTATGTCAGTTGCCGTGCTGTGTGTAGCTGTTAATATGTTGCCCTTTGCATTTTCTTCTAATGGTACCCCTAAGTCCTTCTCCCATTTCTTAATGAATGGCGGCGTTTCCAACTCCTCCCAGCTCGATAGTATTTTATATATGGCCGACATATGTCCTTTCAGCTTATTGCTGTTAAATATCTTCTCTATTGGTAATAGATTGTTTTCTTCCCTTATCGGAGCCGGGAGACTTTTAACAAAGTGCGAGAGTCGGGCGTATCGCCATCCATTGAGTCTCATTAGTTCTCTACGTGTGTCTAAGTGCTCATAAGTGCCTATTTTCCCTTTCTTCATAATGTCTTTAACTTGTGTTTAGTTGTTTAAAATCCAGTTACCCCCCACTTCCTCCATCCCCAGGGGGAACAGCTCGTTGTTTTTTAGAAAAATCAATGGTGAATTGTACTCCCACCCATTTAATGTGTGCATCCAATCCCAAATTTTAAAAGTGTGTTGTGTAATAGTGTGTGTATTTGGACCTAGTGTTCTACAACGAGGGGGATTCCATAGTACATTGTTCAAACGTGCTCCACTTAAACCTATCTCCAGGTTGACCCACCTTTTGGTGGTCTCTCCCTTGACCCAATCAACTGCCCGTGAGATTACTATTGCGTTGTGATATTTTTTGAAGTCGGGGAGGGCCAGCCCCCCTTGTGCTTTCCCTCTACATAATTCTTTGTGTGCCACTCTAGGTTTCTTATTCTTCCAGATAAATCCCTTTAATATTTGTGTTAACTTTTTAAAATAAATTTGGGGCAATGGGATAGGCAACATTTGCATCTTATAAAATACTTTTGGGGCCAGCACCATTTTCACTGAATTGATTCGCCCTATCCATGAGATCGGGCAGTGACCCATCCTCTTAGCTTCTGTTCGGACTTCATCCAGCAGAGGCACAAAGTTCAGGGCGTACGTCCTCTGCACAGAGTTCAACAACTTAACCCACAAATATTGGATATTGTCCCTTACTGGAAAGTGGAACATGTCCCTAATCCAGACCTCGTCCTTCTTTTCCATGTTGACATTCAAAGCTTCAGATTTTCCCAAGTTGATCTTATAATTTGATAACTCGCTATATTTCTTAACAACCGATAATACATTAGGGATCGAAATCCTCGGATTTGTGATGTATAAGAGGACATCGTCTGCATATGCAGCCAATTTGTGTTCCTTTTTCCCTACTGTACACCCCTTAATGTCCGGATTTTTTCGGAAGGTCGCTAGCAAAGGCTCCAATGTCAACACAAATAAGAGGGGGGACAACGGACAGCCCTGTCTAGTGCCGTTTTTCATTTCAAACTGAGCTGAGGGGGTGTTGTTTACTTTAACAAAAGCGGAGGGGTGGTCGTATAGAGCTTTAATCCATTTTATCATTTTTTCTCCCACCCCCATGGCTTCCAACGTTTTGAACATGAAACCCCAGTCTACCCTGTCAAAGGCCTTTTCGGCGTCAATTGACAGGAATAGACCTGGGGTTCCGTTGCTCTTAAAGGCCTCTACCAGGAGCAAGGACCGCACCCCATTGTCTCTGCTCTCTCTCCCGGGGACAAAGCCCACCTGGTCCGGGTGGACCAGATGCGCCATTCTCCCCTTGAATCTGGATGCAAGCACTTTTGCGTACAGTTTAATGTCTGCATTTATAAGCGCTATAGGTCTATAACTGGAGCAGAGGGTGCGGTCCTTGCCCTCCTTAGGTATCAGGGTCACTGCTGCCAGCAGGGCACCTTCACTCATCTCACCCTGGGATCCCAGCTCATTCCAAAGCCTACACATCCTCGGGATCAGCGTTTTTCCAAATGTTTTGATGAAGGCAGCTGTAAAGCCGTCAGGGCCTTGGCTTCTCCCAGAGGGAGTAGATCTCAGGGCGAGACGAATTTCTTCCTCTGTTATGGGTCTGTCAAGGTCTTTTGAGTCCATTTCGGACAATTTATTAAGCCCTGCCTCTGTAAGGAAGGCCTCTGCTCTTTTATTACTCCCTCTGCTGCAACCTGTTTTACTCACTGAGTATAGGGATGTGAAGTAATGCCTAAATTCTTCTCCAATTTCCCCCGAGGCGTATTTCAGTACTCCATTTTTATTTTGAATCTTATCTATAAAATTTATGTCCCGTTTTTTCCTCAAAATTTTGGCCAGGTGTTTTCCTACTTTATTACCCCACTTGAACTTTTCTCTTATATATCTGTTCGTTATGTGTTGCGTCTCCTGTTCCATTAAGTCCCTTAATTCGTCTCTCTTGGTGGTTAGTTGCATCAGTAGTGTCTTATCTGGGCCTCTATAGGCTTTGTGTAACTGCTCTATCCTAAAAATTTCTGCAATAAGAGCTTTTTTTCTTTTTATTCTTTCTTTTTTCTGCCCTGCGCCTATCGAGTTCAGTATCCCTCTTATGTACGCCTTAAAGGTTTCCCAGACCATCGTCCCCCGTGTTTCGCCCGTATCATTGGTTAGGAAAAAATCATCTATATCCTGCTGGATTCTTTCTACGTTTTTGGGGTCTTTAATTAGGTTCTCATTTAGGCGCCAAGTAAACGGAGGTTTATGCACTTCTTTTAGTTTTAATTTCATCATAACGGGGGCGTGGTCTGACAGTGTTCGGATCCCAATCTTGGTCTCTACTACTGAATCCACCAGTCTATGATCCACCAGGAGATAGTCCAATCTGGAATGTGTGTTATGCACGGGGGAGAAAAAGGAATAATCCCTGACCCCCGCATGCTGAATCCTCCACATATCTAACAACTGACAATCATGCAGTTTTTTCCCAACTCTTCGCAGGGTGTCTTTACTCATCCCCCGTGCATTTGATGAACTATCTAGTGATGGGTCAAAACAGAAATTGAAGTCCCCTGCTGCGATCACCTCCCCTTCTCTAAATTCCAGTAGCTCGTTTAGGACCCTCATCAAGAATTTTGATGGGTCTCTGTTCGGGCAGTAGATATTGGCAAGGGTGAGGATTCTCACTCCTAACCTAATTTTCAAAAACAGGAATCGCCCCTCAGAGTCACTCTTCCTATCTATCAAGCGGAAATTAACATTTTTCCCGAAACCAATTGCCACCCCCTTTGCTCGCTTTGATGGAGAATCACTGTAGAACCAAGATGGGAGGTATTTAGAATAGAGTTTTATATTTGCATCCCATGAAAAATGGGTTTCCTGTAAAAAAAACTACCTCTGCTCTGTGGTGGTACAGCTCTCTTAGTAGTTTATGTCTCTTGTTAGGGGAGTTTAGGCCCCTAACATTGTATGTTAAACATAAAAAATCCATTTGACCAAAACCTTGTGCCTTATTAGCAACTTTATGGAAAAAAAACGAGCTCTATGAGTAATCTGTCTGCGCTGGGCGACCCCCCCCCTAGCCCCCCCTCCTCCCCCCAACCCCCCTCCACATCTCCCTCCCTCCTCCCCCCACCCCCCCGCCATTACTAGGCAAATGGATCGCAGGGCGGACATCTCTGAGCGCCCACTCTGCGACCGATGTGCCCTGGGGTGGGTCCCGGTGAAAGGCGGATACGGTGATTGCTCAAACCATTATAACTTGCACCTGTTCCCTCCCTCTTTTTCCCTCCCCCGCCCTCCTGCACCCCCAGCCAAACCCCCCTCACTCGCCACCTCCCCCTCCCCCCCCAAGTATACTACGGGAAGACACTTTCAGGGATGATAGGGACCCCAATTTCAAGTTTCTCACAAAAATCCTGTAAGTCCTCCATTTGTCTCAAATTACAAGTCCTGCCTTCTTTTGCTACGTTCAAGGACAACGGGAACCCCCATCTATACTTTAGGTTTGCATCTCTTAGTAAGTCCAGCAGTGGCTTCAGCTGTCTCCTTCTTGCCAATGTACCGGCGGATAGATCAGAAAAAATCTGTATCTCTTGATTGTTGAATTTGACCGGCCGGGCCCCTCTTAGTTTACTCCAGATATTGGCTTTGTCCTCAAATTGATGAAACTTCACAATGATATCTCTGGGTGCATCACCTCTTAGGTTATGAGGTTTCCTGATCCTGTGGACACGGTCGATTTTCAGTTCACTGTCCGGGTTTTTTCCCAAGAGGGGATTGAAAAGCTCTTTACAGACTAAAAACAGGTCCTCATCTCTATGCTCTGGCAGTGATCTGATTCTTAAATTTTGTCGTCTGTTTTGGTTTTCTTGTTCTTCCATCTTATAAAGCAGCTCTCTGTGTCCCCTCTGTAGTGTTTTTACTTGTTTTTTTAACATGGCTATTTCTCCACCTTGCTGTTCCACCCCCCTCTCCATCTCTTCCACTCTTGCTAGGAGGTGTCCCGTGTCAGTTCTTACATTCAAGATTTCTGCTTTAATTACTTTTTCTAGATTTACAAACATATCTTGAATCTCCATTTTTGTGGGGAGCGCCTCTCTTGTCGGATCTGCCTCCATGTTTACAGCTGGAAATCCTTCCGCAAATGTCCCGGTGGTAGCTGCCCCCCCCCTGGGCTCCTTTGCTTTTGGTGACCGCCTTTTTTCTATCTTTAGCTTCCTTTGGCTCTTGTTGTTTATTATCCGTGCTTGGGCTTTTCAGAAACTTTTGAATAGTACTCGAGTTCAGACTGTCTCTAGATTTATTGGGGTCCGTCGATCTTTGTGGGGCCCCCTCTCATGTTCAACCCCGCTCCCCCCTGGCCGCCTTAGCCTTGATTGACCTAGTTAGTCCCTCCACCTGTTGTTACAGTCTGGCTCAAGGCTCCGCTTCTGCCAGTGCGGAGACTCTAACACAGGGGTGGATACCCAACCCGGAGGCCTTCACTTAGGAGAGGGCACGATAGTGCACCCAACGTGTTGTTCAAATTAAATTAACTGATCTAGCCCGGCTTTTAACAATGCTCTATCATTGGGGGAGGAGCCCAACCGTCTCCGACCGCGGTCTCACCTTAGACCCAACTTAGGTCCGCCTTTGAGAGAAATGCAAAAATATTATGTCCTTGGGGGGTGCTTATGATTTAGAGTCGCTCGGACTAGCCGAGCACCTTCTTAGCGATATCAGGTAAGTAGCATACCCCCTACAAAATGTCCACTCTAATCGCAGCAATGGTATAAACTTTACACCTCTTCATATACCCTTTGCTATGCTTTAGTTGGCTTTTCTTCCACACATAGTTTTAATATAGCAATTAGACCAGTTCATATGGCATTGATGTCAGCCAGGCTGATCCTACCTGACTCCAGGTGTGCTCCAGAGGACCTCTTTCAGGGACGATATCCACGTGTCAGGTAGGGACCTACACCAACGCCAATGCCGTATTCAGCGCAGCGGAGTAGAAAGGGGGGTGGGAAGGTGGGGGGGGGGTTGGTCCTCTCCCCGCACGGTTCACCGCACTGTCAGATTACCAGGCAGTCCTGTCTGCGCTGCCGTACTCCCTCAAATTGTCACAGCGCGAGTGGTGCAGAGGGGGAACGGATTCCGAGGAGTCCTGTGGCGACAACCTCACGAGGGGGGGGAGATCAGAGGCGTCGGAGGTTAGAGAGGTATGTCTCCCTTCCGTCTGCTGAGTCGGCCGCTCAAGAGACGGCACCGGTCCCCGGTGTTCGTCGGGCGGCCTCCCCCGCTCACTCTGGTCTGCTGGCCGGCGAGCCCGCCTATGGCTGGGGGGGAGGAGGAGGGGGAGAAGCGTTAGACGGCCACGGTCTCTCACCCCAGGCTTTTAGGACGCTGACCTACAGCCGCGTGCAGCTCTCACCGCTCTCATCGCCCCTGACACCGAGCCCCTCCCCCAGATCACAGCACGTTACGTCATGTCTCCGTGGATTTCATTTAAAAGCATAGGAACTCTTTAATAATTCGGTAACAAGTAGTGGTGGTGTCTTGTCGAGAAAGTTCCCTCGGCGGGTAAGGGCCCCCTGTACTGCGCAAGCGCTGCGCTTGCGCAGTACGAATGACTAGGAGCCGCCGAAAATAGCCGAAGATGAAAATCTTCAATCAGCTGTACACGGCGCCTGCTCCCTCGGTCCAGGCTGAAGCCCCACCATCCAAGTGGACCTAGAGGCGGAATAAAAAAGTGCCGAGTGAAGCGAGGCCGTGCCCGAAGCGTGGCGAGCGAAGCGAGCCCGCAAGGGGCCCTCTTACAGGCGCCGTGTACAGCTGATTTCTTCTCTATTTCGCTTTGGCTATTTCCACCGGCTCCTAGTGCGCAGGTGCTGCGCCTGCGCAGTAGAGGGGGGTCCTTATCCGCCAAGAGGAATCTCGGCAGAACAGGGGCACACTTCTTTCTTGTGCAGATTGGAACCTTTTTTTTTTTTTTTTTCATTGCTTTGTTGCTTGTTGGGTGATGCGCACTGACAGTACAATGCAGCAGCACTGCAGGGTAAGCACTCGCTGCATCAGGGGATCCAAGTGAGCGCTCCAGCCAAGACAGCCTGGGGTGGAGGACTGTCCATGTAGAAGAACAAATCTTGTAACTTCTGTACTTGAAGCTAGTGAAGGGTTCCAGTGGTTTTAGTTATACTTTTTGGGTATTATTATTATTATGATTATACAGGATTTATATAGCGCCAACAGTTTGCGCAGCGCTTTACAACAAGAGGGCAGACAGTACACTTACAATACAAATCCAATACAGGAGGGATCAGAGGGCCCTACTTGTTAGAGCTTACAATCTAGAAGATGTATGTTTTTTGTTTTTTTAATAGTGGTATATTATGACTCTGAAATGTATGTTGTTGCTCAGTGTGAACTGTAGGCCATGCTGTGTGATCATGCCAAACTAATTGTAGACAGGAGAAGAGAGATTTTCTGGCTTTAAGCCAACAGTGAACATTATGCGTTAGGTAGATTATATACATCACATGTCTGTGCAGGAAATAACTGAACAAAACAACTTTTTAATTCAGCTTACAACATCAGATTTTACAGAAAGATTTTTAGACCTTTAAAACCTGTCATGAGAGAAACTTGTAGGCAGTAGTTGACCATTCTAGTTGCTTTACTGTCACTGTAACTAGAGATACTGTTGTATGAGGAGGATTTGGATTTTTTTCGGGAATTTCAGAGACCTGGTTCAACAGCTCTCATGATTGGCTGGTAACCATTCAAGGGTATACCCTTTATCGCAAGTATAGAGAGGGTAAAAAAGGGGGAGGGGTATGCCTATATATCAAGAATAATGTACAAGTGAGTGTGAGAGATGACATCACTAAGGGAGCTAGGGAGGAGGTGGAATCCTTATGGGTAGAGCTCCAAAGGGATGAAGCTAAGGGGAAAATAATACTGGGAGTATGCTATAGGCCCCCTAACCTGGGGGAGGAAGGGGGGACCGATCTCCTATCACTATTTGGATTAGCAGCAAGGATGGGAAGTGTTATCATAATGGGGGTTTTTAATTATCCAGACATAGACTGGGCAGAGGGAATCACACATTCATCTAAGGCTCGCCAGTTCCTAAATGTCTTGCAGGACAGTTTTATGGGTCAGATGGTAGACGCACCAACTAGAAATAAAGCGTTACTAGATCTACTGATCACCAACATTACAGACCTGATCACGGATGTGGAAATACGGGGCAATTTAGGTAACAGCGATCACAGGTCAATTTTCTTCAGTATAAATCACACAAATAGGAAGCATAAGGGGAATATAAAGACACTGAATTTCAAAAGAGCCAACTTCCCTAAACTACAAACCTTGCTGGAAGGCATAAATTGGGATAAAATCTTAGGAACAAAGAACACGGAGGAGAGATGGGTTTGCTTTAAGAGCATATTAAATAAGGGCATTAGCCAATGCAACCCATTGGGTAATAAATTTAAAAGAGCGAACAAAAGTCCTGGATGGCTTAATTCCAATGTAAAAAAACATATAAAAGCAAAGGAGAAGGTCTTCAAAAAATACAAGGTTGAGGGATCATCATCAGCATTCAGACTTCATAAAGAATGCAACAAGAAATGTAAAGGTGCAAAAAGGACGGCTAAGCTAGAACATGAAAGACACACAGCGGAGGAGAGCAAAAAAAAAAACCCAAGAAATTCTTTAAGTATGTAAACAGTAAAAAAGGGAGGACAGACCATATTGGCCCCATAAAGAATGAGGAAGGACATCTGGTTACAAAGGATGGGAAATGGCGAAGGTATTGAATTTATTCTTCTCCTCAGTCTTCACAAGGGATTCGAGGGGCTTCAGTAACCAAAACTGCAGTGTTTATCCTCGTGACACATCACAGAAAGCACCTCCATGGTTAACAGAGGACAGAATTAAAATTAGACTTGGGAAACTTAACATTAATAAATCACCGGGACCAGATGTCTTGCACCCAAGGGTACTTAGGGAACTCAGTCAAGTAATTGCCAGACCATTGTTCCTAATTTTTACTGACTGGAATGGTACCAGCTGATTGGAGAAAAGCCAGCGTAGCACCAATATTTAAAAAGGGCCCAAAATACATCCCTGGGAACTACAGACCAGTTAGCCTAACATCAATAGCATGTAAACTCTTGGAGGGGATGATAAGGGACTATATACAAGATTTTAGTAATGAGAACGGTATAATTAGCAGTAATCAGCATGGATTCATGAAGAATCCTTCTTGCCAAACCAATCTATAAACCTTCTATGAGGAGGTGAGTTACCATCTAGATAAAGGAAGGCTCTTAGACGTGGTGTATCTAGATTTTGCAAAAGCATTTGACACAGTTCCCCATAAACGTTTACTGTACAAAATAAGGTCAGTTGGCATGGACCATAGGGTGAGTACAAGGGCGAGTTCAGAGGGTGGTGATAAATGGGGAGTACTCGGAATGGTCAGGGGTGGGTAGTGGGGTCCCCCAGAGTTCTGTGCTGGGACCAATCCTGTTTCATTTGTTCATAAATGACCTGGAGGATGAGGTTAACAGTTCAATCTGTGTATTTTCGGACGATACTAAGCTAAGCAGGGAAATAACTTCTCTGCAGGATGTGGAAACCTTGCAAAAAGATCTGAATAAATTAATGGGCTGGGCAACTACATGGCAAATGAGGTTCAATGTAGAAAAATGTAAAATAATGCATTTGGGTGGCAAAAATATGAATGCAATCTATACACTGGGGGAGAACCTCTGGGGGAATCTAGGATGGAAAAGGACCTGGGGGGTCCTAGTAGATGATCGGCTCAGCAATGGCATGCAATGCCAAGCTGCTGCTAACAAAGCAAATAGAATACTGGCATGCATTAAAAAGGGGATTAAAACGATAATTCTCACGCTCGACTCTGGTCCGGCCGCACAATAGGGATAAAACTTTTTTGCGGAAGGGAGTTTAACAAGACTCGTGGCTTTTCATTAAAATTAGAAGAAAAGAGGTTTAACCTTAAACTATGTAGAGGGTTCTTTACTGTAAGAGCGGCAAGGATGTGGAACTCCCTTCCACAGGCAGTAGTCTCAGCGGGGGGCATTGATTGTTTCAAGAAACTATTAGATAAGCACCTGAACAACCGCAACATACAGGGATATACAATGTAATACTGACATATACTGACATATAATCAAACACATAGGTTGGACTTGATGGACTTGTCTTTTTTCGACCTCACCTACTATGTAACAATGTAACGTTTATGCTTTGGTATCAGTACAGTTTAAAGCAGACCTTCACTCCACCACAGACCAGACCCACCACAGTATAAACTTATAAACTTTTTTTTTTACCCCAAGGCCACAGACCCCCCCCTTCCATGGCCACTACTTTCGCCTAGACAAGAATGGCATATCCCACTCTCTCAGCCTCCTGAGAAATCTACATCACATATCCCAGTAGCTTGCAGGGGTGGGACACAAAGCAGTCAGTTAGCAGAGCTCACACACATCATGGTAACTTCATAAACCTGGAAGAGGCAGCTGACTAAGGAGGATCAAGACGGAGGCATAGGACCGGGCTGTCACACCAGAACAGCGAATTGCAGCGTGCCAAAAATGGATTCACTGGGCAGGTGAGTATATGAATCAAGAACAATGCTGAATAACGGCAGTTGGCTTACAGCAAGTACGGAATTGAGAATTCTCACTTTCATTTGCTGCATGCTTGTTCCAGGTTGGTATCTTCAGAAAAATTTAATCCAGACACAACCAATCAGTCAACATTTTTTAGTAACGTAAGAACCCATTGTTCATTCACGACAGGTGTACTTTGACTTGGGAAATTATAGTGGCACATTGATATCATTTTAAAGAGCCTTTCCATCTTTAAAACCTACTGAAATTTCCTGGGTCTTTCAGTTTGCAGTATGTGGCCCCGCGCCATTAATTTTTCCTTTTAATGGGCGCATTGACAGTTTGTCCAGAATAAACAAAAGTATTGGTTGTGTGGCAGCACTGGTCCAGATTCAGGATACTGTTTGGTCAATAAACAGGGCTACCATTTGGGGGCTCCCTGATGGGTGGTCTGTGGGACCTTGTGAGGGTCCAAGGCTACTCAACTCCTGGAGGTACCCAACAGGACGCTTGTTCCTCAGGCTCAAAGTTTGTATTTGTGTGCGATGAGGGGCATCTTGAGTGAAGAGTCATACACTCAAACTCAAACTTTATTTGTAGGAGGTGAAAGGAATACAGCCAATGCATTTCAGGGGATTGACACTTCTTCACGGCTTTTAGTGATAATATTGGGTGTTGCCACTCTGGTGACCAGTTCAGGATCTGTGGATTGTGACAAAGTGTCTGATTTGCTCCAGTGAGACATTCAAAAATTAAGAGGAATTTAAAGAGTTAAGTGGTTTACAGCCAGTCCAAATTGTGGTTCACTGCCAACCAGGCTGAATCAGTGCATTTTTGTTTCCATCCTCACTGCATTTGTGTTGACATTATCTTGCTGCCATCCTTCAACTACCTTTATTTTCTGAAGGTAATATAGGCGGCAGCCTATCTGGACTTCAGCCATAGCAGTCACGTTGCATCTACAAGTCTGAGGTAAAGGGTTACAGGAACACACTGATAGCTTTGCTATTTAAGAGCTCAGCAGTCTTCTCCCTGTGCCAGGTAATAACTACCTTCTCTTCTTTATTTCTTTTTGTTGTCAGTTGGTGAAACTATGCAGTGGAATGTTAGAAGCCGGGAAAACCTACCTTACTACCAACAAGCACTTTGTGAGCGGCATCCGAGATTTGGCCCAACAGTGCAAGAAAGATGAGATGATCTCGGTAAGTTTCAGCAGTGCTGTATTTTTAACACCTAGGAAGAAATCCATTGCATAGCTAGTGTTTTTACTGCTTTTCCCCATAACTCGAAGGTTTCTTTCTTTCATCAAAGTTGTCTCATAAAACAGATGATTACAGAAAGGCATTGCATTATTCAGGAAGGACACAGATACATATAGTCATTGGCAAGCCTATCAGGAAGCACTGATGGTCAGTCACACCTCGGACTCCAGACACAATCCATTTGTGACCTGCATAGCTGCTTCCCGATGGATCATTCAGTGTTCCATTGAACTGCCATCTACGGTCTATTAATCAGCATTGCACCTTATGAATTTAAAATAATCATTTGGCAACTCATCTGTTCCTTATTTCTATTTATTTTCAGGAATGTTTGGACAAATTTGGGGATAGCCTGCAGGAAATGGTTAACTATCACATGGTAAGAGCATGCCAATTTAAAAGATAAAAAAGTACTGTATTCTGCATATGTCTGCTTGACTATTGTGTAAATGGCATTGGTTCTTAGACTGTAAAAAACAATGCTGTTGTTGTTTTAAACACTATAACAAGACTATGTTCTTCCTTTAATTAAAGGCGATTTCTGGAAATAATTGGGTCTCTTCTATGTAGTACGTAAGGAAATCCCACAAGCATAAACCTCCTAGTAATCAACATCACAACCTGTGCTCCTTCATTACTCTTAGCTCTGCCTAGGTTAACATGGCTATACTTATACAGAATCATTGGGTTCTGGATCCCAGAGGCTTTGTAGAGCTTGGAACAGCAGAAAACATTCATCCCTATGTCCACATCCTACCTGTTCTTCACATTGTCTCATTATTTAGTCTTTCCTGACTGATGCTGAGGTTTCCCACTCTTAATTCTTGCTGTGACAAAGAGACTGCTGACAGAATAATAAAGTATAACTAAAGGCAAAACTTTTTAGTTTTGGATGAAGTGGAGATGGATTAGATCACCTGTCAAGTTCTATTGCTGTCTGTGCCCCGCTTCAGGGAGATTCACCCTCTCCCTTTGCCCTGTTTACTGTTATCATTGAAAGTAACAGAAAATCCCCAATTTTGGGTCCCCAGGAAAGTAACACCCCTTTCACACTGGGGCGCCTTTGAAGCGTTTTAGCGCTAAAAATAGCGCCTGAAAAGCACCTCTCAAGCTACCCCACTGGGGCGGCGTGCTTGCAGGACGGGAAAAAAAGTCCTGCAAGCAGCATCCTTTTTGTGGTGCGGGAGCTGTGTATACACCGCTCCCAAAATGCCCTGCCCATTGAAATGGGCAGCACTGCCGAATCACCTGTAAAGTGCTTCGGCAGCACCGCAACACAGGCGTTATTAACGTTATTTACACGAGCGGGTGTTAAAAGCGCCCCACTAACCAGTTGAGCCAGCCCCCTTTTACAAGTGGTACAATCTTAAGCTGGCCATACATCTGATGAACCGGTTGAAATTTAGTCCGTAGGGGGGCTTGTTGCCACCCTCCTGCCTGACCTTTTTCAATTTAAAAAAATTGAAGGAGCCTGATGGAAAATGTCAAGCGAAACAGCGGCTGCATTCATTTAGGTGCAGACACTGTTTGGGTATTCTGTCAGCCGCTACCTCTGGTTGTCAAAATACAATTGGCACAGCAAGAGATTTGTCCATTCATGCTGCATAGGGTAGACAGAGGAATTGGTTAATTTTTTTTTCATTCAGCTTTTAGGTTGAACAAAACTTTTTAAGAGTTTCTCTTTATTTCTCAGCCTGTTCCTCCCTTTACAGGGCACTGATGTTACATTAGAGATCACAAAGTTGGAAAGTTGCTCAGTAACTTGCAGGGAAAGGGGTTTAAGGGGAGAGAACAACTGGGCTCCTTCAGTGTGAAATTTGAGGATGAATTACTCCACGGTGCCTGCATCTACGTGGATCAATGAGGGCTTATTTTAAAACCTATTTACTGCTTGTTAAGAATATATAAATACTTGAATGTCCATTAATTGGACAAATATATACTTTAAGCCTTAGGCTTCATGCACACTGGATGACAACTCCACTGTTAGGGGGGTTTTATGTTGGATAGGAGCGTTTTGCTGCTAAAAAATGCCCAACGCACCTGAATTTGTGTAAACGCGTCTAAACACACATTAATGCTAGTCACGTCAAGCACATAAGCATTCATTCATTTCAATGGCGAGAATAATGGCGAACAAGCGGAGCTTCCCATTTTGGGTGGAGCTGCTCTTTAAGGCGCATTTTTGACGCTTTGTTTTCTGCCAGAAGATAGAGATTTAGAAGAGCTGGGCAAACTCCCAGTGTGCATGGGGTCTTATTCTAATCTTTAGTCCACACCTCTGGTGAAATTTACATTTTATATCTAAATACTATGATGTGTCAAAGTGATTAATATGGTCATACCAATACTGGTAGCTAAAATTGTATATCATTGGAAACTTTATTTGATAAATGCCTCTTTCTAGTGTGCCTTGCTACTGGTAACAAAACCTGTGCACCAAAATGAAATCATTTGGCTGGCGGGGCATTTCCACATCCACCATAATACTACTTGTCCTATTTATTTGTGGTGCGCCCTGAGGGTTGAAGTGCATTGATAGCTGAAAATGACTTTTAACTGGCATTTACGTTTTCTGAATTTTTTTTTTTTTTCTCAAATGACCGGGGTGAATCGGGCAAGTAGGACTGTGCGCTGTGCTTATTTAAAGCATTCATCTCATTTGCCTGTTGAGACTGGATTATTCCAGAGATTGCTGAGCACATCTGCTCGCCCGGCTGGGTGTTGCATAATCTCTCAGTGATGGGGTGCCAGATGTTGCAGAATTTGCAGCCCAGGAAATGAGAGAGAACCATGTCATCTCTTTCCAGTTTTTCACCCTGAATCAGACAAGTGACAGTTTTAAGGGGGACAGAGAGCTGTGCGGAGATAAGTCTCTTGGCTCGGAGCGGCAAAGGATGATCTTTTAAAATTAAGCTTGCAGTGTGAGTGATTAGCAGAGGGATTCAGGCAGACAGCTATACAAAAGCCTTAGCACCTATAAATACTGGCATTGGAGGGGTCAGGAAAGCTTCGTTCATTAATCAATAATATCTATAAATTCCACCCAGGCATCTAGTAAAGAAATGCACATTCAAGTATAAGGCTAAGTTTCCACAAGTGCGACTTGTCATGCGACTTGAGACTGCAAAATCGCATGACAAGTCTTGCGCCATGATTTCCATTGAGTATTATTCATAATTGTGAGACTTCAAAGTAATCCCTGCACTACTTTGGTCCGACTTTGATGCGACTTAAGGTCAGTAGACCTCAAGAATACACAGGCATTGCTTCAAGTCTTATCAAAATTGCGGTAAAATCGTGCGACTTTCAGATCGCAATAGTGGAAACCTAGCTTAAGTGAAAGAAAGGCAAAGCCTTTTTAGTTATGGATAGACTGGAGAGTGATTAGAACGCTTGTCAAGTTTTTATTGCAGCCTCTGCCCCCATTTGGGAGATTCATTTTCTCCATTTGTCCAGATTACTGTTATCAGTGAAAGTAGATCCTAAATTTTGGTTGTCACCAGAACAGGAATAGAGGGGAAATCCGCAAATGGTGGGTATTGGTTCTTGTGACAACCAGGTATTATTTAACTTTGCAGGGATTTCCTCTCACTTCCTGTTGTGGCTACAGGGTTTATTTACTAAAGCTGGAGAGTGCAAAGTCTCACTTCTGCATAGATACCAATCAGCTTTCAGGTTTGATTGCCTAATTGAACCAGCTGAGGTTAGAAGCTGATTGGTTTCTCTGCAGTTTTAGTAAATAAACCCCTATAGTACAGGAAGTAAAGGGGAATCTCCTCTCCCCAATGGGACACAGATGGCAAAAAAAAAAATCTCATTGGGGTTAAAACCCTCCCTTAGGCTCGATTCACATCTATGCATGTTGCTTTTGAGTGTTTCTGCTGTGCTTTCTGCGTTTTTGTAACCGTGACTTTACTGCGATTTTGCCGTGTTTTTGTGGTTTTTGTGTTTTTTTTTAATTTATTTTTGTATTTATTTATTTTTTTACATTCACTGTATATAGCTGATTGCTAAGGAGCGGGACTGGAAGCCGGCCACCATGTCCTTAACAACCCATAAGTCATCAGCTGTCAATGGGTATGGATTTGGAGGGGACACCCCCACACCAAAATTGAAAAACAAATGGCATGGGGTCCTCCCCGAAATCTATACCAGACCCTTATCCAAGCATGCAGCCCGGTAGGTCAGGAAAGGGAGCGGATGAGCGAGTGCCCCCCCTCCTGAATCATACCAGGCCACATGCCCTCAACATGGGGGGGTGGGTGCTTTCGGGCAGGGGGCCCCACCCCAAAGCATCTTGCCCTCATGTTGATGGGAACAAGGGTCTCTTCCCGACAATCCTGGCCGGTGGTTGTCAGGGTCTGCGAGCAGGGGGCTTATCGGAATCTCGAAGCCCCCTTTAACAAGGGTACCCCCAGATCCCGCCCCCCCATGTGAATGGGGCGTGGCCATCCGATGTTGTCACCTGGTGAGCTCGCCCCTTGGGCTCTCCGGGTGATGTCATCGCATGACCATTCACGTAGGGGGGGATCTGGGGGTCCCTTTGTTAAAGGGGGCTTCAAGATTCCAATAAGTCCCCCACCCACAGACCCCGACAACCACCAGCCAGGGTTGTCAGGAAGAGGCCCCTTGTCCCCATCAACATGTTGAGGGTATGCGACCTGGTATGGTGTAGGAGGGGGGTGGGGGGGATGTTTATTCGTCCTCTCCAAATCCTGACCTTCTGGGCTGCATGCTCAGATAAGGGTCTGTATGGATTTTGGGGGGACCCCATGCCATTTAACTTTTCATTTTGGCATGGGTGTGCCACCTCCAAATCCACCAGCCCCCTGACAGATGATGACTCATCTGTTGTTAAGGACATTGCGGCCAGCTTCCTGGCCTGCTCCTTAGCAACCAGCTATATACAGTGAATGTAAAAAAAAAAAACACATTGCAAAACGCAAATCGCAGGGATAATCGCGGTAAAAACGAAGTACTTGCATTTTGGATGCGGGTCCATTGAAGTCTATTACGTGCAAAATGCGGCATTTTGTGGTACAAAAAAAGTCCCTGCCCCTTTCAAAAACGCAGAGGCACAAAAATGCATTGATGTGAACATGTTCCATACAACCCATGTTAAAAAAATTAATATAAAATGCATTTCTGCAAAATGCAACAAGCATTAAACGCATTAGTGTGAATCCAGCCTTACTCCATTTAAAGTGGAAATAAAATGAGACAGACAGTGGGAGAAGTCTTAAACTTTAGAGTTGTCTTGAGGGTAAGAGGTAAGGGTAAATCTTCAAATGGGGGGACAAATGTTCTGATGACAGTTGTCTAAGAAGGGAATTATTTCTTTGGGGAGATTTCTTCTGATTTCCTGTTGTGTCTCTAATACAGGAAGTGAAGGAAATGCTTCTCAGGAGAAAACAGACAGCAAAAAATAATCAGATTTTCAACTCTACCATTTTTTATTCAAAACATTAAAAAAAAAGTTTTGGCTATGCAAATAAAGTGTATCTAAATCCAATAATTTTGTAGATTTGGATAGAGTAGAGAGGAATTAGAACACTTATCAGGTTTTTCTTGCTGTCCCTGTAAGGCATACATGGGTCGAATTTTTTTTTTTTTTCGAAAATCTTATTTAAGAATTTTTGTTTGTATTTCGCACCATTAGTGGGCTGCAGCAACAGCCGATTTTCGTGCGGCAATCAAATTTGAATAATCGGACATGCTGGAAATTTTTTGAAAAACTAACGATTTTCTAATCAATGATGGGAGAATCGTGCGAGAAATGTAATCGAAAAAAAAATGCGCATGTGCAAGAAAAGAAAATTCCCAGAAAGAAAAGAAGATTCCCAGCCACGAAAATTCTTTTCTGAGGCAACATGAGGTGAAATTGAAGGCTTGGTTGGCCGAAATTCGAAATCAATGGTGGCACCATCGGATCACAAAACACAAATTCTTTCAAAATTCGACCATGCATGGCCAGCCTAAGTGATATTTACCTTATTTGTCCTGGTGACTATTGTCACTGAGAATGAAGGTAAAAATTCTAGATTTTGAGTTGCCACTAAAAAAAGAATAGAGGGGAAATATAATGGGGACACTTGTTCTGGTGTCGGCTGTCTAAGAGGATGGAGGGGTTTCCTCTCACTTGTGGCTGTGGGACAGGAAGTAAAGGGAAATCTCCCCAATATGACACATATGGCAAAAAAAAGACCCTCCTCATCTCTATCCAAAATAAAAATAAAACAATGGTTTTGTTCGTAATTATATTTCAAATATGTTATTCAAAGTTTATGAAAGATCCACTTTAAGGCCCGGTTCACACTGATGCGCTGTGATTTTGTTCCGTTTTTTGTCCTTTGTGAGGTGCGAATTTACCGCGATTTTACCGTGAATTTACAACGATTTTACCGCGAATTTCAGGAGTTGGACATAGCTGCGATTTATATTCTAGCCAATGGAATCCTAATGTAAAAGAAAAAAAAGGTGTTAACTTCCTGTGTACTTCCTGGTTTTTGTGGAGAGTAGTGTGGTGGAATTCGCACATATGTGAACCATCAATGCGATTCAAGAACGATTTATATTGATGTCTATGGAGACTAAATTCGCAACGCAACGCAGTAAACTCGCGCAAGACCCTTTTTTTTAATCGCATTCGTAGAGGAATCGCAACGCATGTATGTGAATGACCGTCATTGAAAACAATGACTTTAGGGATAACATGCGAATTTAAAGTGTTTTTGACGCATCAAATTCGTCATGAACTCGCATCAGTGTGAACCGGGCCTAAGACCTCATGCATAGTTGGTGTTTAGTCCTGGTGCATGAGACGAGCATATCAGTGCAGATGTCGGGCACAGCTGCACCAACCCGCCTGGTAAACTCCATGCGAGGCTGACAGCTGTTGCGGCTGGAGAGGCCTGCACAGAGTGGTACTAACATTTAGGACGCACTGTTTGCATTCTGGGCATACGTCCCTGGGTGTTTACTGCCATAAACATTAGTGCTGTTTGGTGCACCGTCTAGGCACAGAAGCTGTCAGCCTCTCATAGAGTTTACCAGGCTGCTGAATGGTGCACCTGTGCCTTCCGCCCTCACCTAAAATTGGATTCTCATGCATCCGTATGAAAACCAGTGTACATGAGGCCTAAGGCACTGGCGTCACAGTAGACCAGTAGTAGACATGAAAGTTTGACCCCATTTTTCCTGTCACTTGATTTACAGATGACCGTCAGCATGGATAGCATAGTGTTTCCTGTATATCCTTGGCTAGGTGTTTCCCTCCCCCACTGTCAGCCCTTATGCATTAATCATGCCTGCAGAGACCGGATGAGGGAAGACCCTTTCCCGTAAAAAAAAAAGCACTGACAGGAGATAAGGAAAAGCTCAATGGATGCGTATTTCATATCCAAATGTTTCCTGTGTGGCAGCCCCCCTCCAGGCATCTCCCCTTACTCCTCCCTACTGTCTTCAGCTAAACCCTTTAAATGAAGTCATCAGGAAATGAGAAGGGATTTGCGGGGTGACCTTCCGCTGCCTCCCACCTCTACAGCCTGGTATCAGTCCTGCTCTTGACGCACATGCAGGAGGCTCGCAGCTCTTGGCAATGTAGCTTCTGCTATTCTGAGGATGGAAGAGGGATTATAGTGAGCAAACTGCTAAATCCGTTTATTTCGCTTTTCCTTCCAAACCAGAGGGAAACCAGCTCAGTCTCCTGAATGAGATGGATTTCTGAAGATCGTAATAATGACGCATACACGCTACAGCTTAAACACTAAGCACATATGAAAAAAAAAACCACACTAATTAAAAATTCATTAAGTAAAAAAAAATGTATGACCTTTATTGCAAACTTACCTGGGTCTAGCTTGGTACAATGCGTATGTATATCTCCATAGGTTTATACGCAGTCTATTGCATTAGGGTGTGCACCCCAAAGCTCAAACACACATGCATGTGTGTGTGTTTGTGTCTACATATATATGGCCCAACACATTGATCTCCGTGTTGGCACAGTAAAAAAAAGTGCGTAAGCACTTCTCTTATGGAAGAGCCGGTAAGAGGAAGATCTTTCGCATCTCGATAATGCTAATGCGCACAATGTGATTAAGATATGCCCAGGCACACCCTGCACACCCTATGTGTATCTCATGATGGGCCACCAGGAAAGCTGACAATGCTGGTTCAGTAATGTTGTAGTCTTATGGGTCCTGTGCTGAAAGGCTTCCCCTGTACACACTGACCACATGGGGTCACTTGCTTGGCACTGCCACCCTTCAAGGAACGCATTGTATTATTTTAAAACGGTAGTAAACATCACTTGGGCCTACAGGTAAGCTTATAATAAAGCTTACCTGTAGGTACAAGAAATATCTCCTAAACGTGCAAAGTTTAGGAGATATTTACTGTTTCTGCAGCCAGTAACGTCACTGGCGCATGCGTTCTGAAGGGACGGCATGCTCAGGACCTAATGGCAGAAGATCAGTGGATTCTTACTAGCGGTTGTAAACGCTGCCTGGTTAGCATCACTACTGTTCACATGTAATAGCCCCTTCAATCGGTTACCAAGCCTGGATGCAAACCGTGTGCATTCAAGGCTGGTGATACGAGGACGGGCCACCACCCTAATCTCCATGTAGGGCGCTGGACGCATTGAGTTATACAGGTTTTTTTTTTTTCGTGAAGCACATGATTAGAGACAAAGGCTCTAATTGGCTTCAAAAGGGTTGGGCTCAGGGCACAGAGCACTACGCCCTGAGCCCACCCACTTGTGACAATAGCGAATCAACATTCACTATAGTCTTTCTACTTCTCCTCCTAGCCAATCAGGACACGAAGCGTATAACCATGTATTTCTGCCTGTAAACGCAACGAACTAACCGCACGTATGTGTCTGTGTGAATGTAGCCTTAGGCCAAAGAACATAAATATCATTTTTTTTCGAGTGGTAATAAGGTGGCCAATGCACTACTTGAATTTTGCCTGATTCCTGCTGGCTCGGTTTAAATTTGAGCAGTGTATGGCCCTACTGCCACTGCTTCATTCACCAAATGTCGATTGTTGAATTGACTTTTGTAGAAGGAATCGTCTGGAAATTTGTCAGAACGAGCAGCGCCTGCATCCACTCAGGTGCAGGCACTGTTGGGGTATTCTGACAGCTGGTAGCTCTGGCTGTCAGAATACACTAGGCCGGCAGGGAAGGATTCTTCCATCAGTGCTGTTTGTGTAAATGAAGGAATTTGTTAGCTTTCTTGTTCAGCTTGCTGAGAAATCTGAACATGCATGTCCAGTTTTAGACAGGAAACCAGAAATATTGGGCAAACGTTTGACTGTACAAGCATCCTAGAATGTGGCACTCAGCAACATCACTGAATTCACGCACAAAGTCCTCCATCTTGTATCGCCCTCCGTGCTTTGGAGATTCTTAAACAGCCTGAATACGCAGCTATATGGCAGCCCATTGCTGTATGTAGGTTAAATAACTCCTCCCTGAGAAGACGTCATTGCCTCATGACACAATGTATACATTCCTTCCATATAAGCTGCCTAAGATGGTGAAACTTTTGAAGCCTGTATGAACCTGCCAGTATGGAGTGCTGCGTTCAGCTGTGGTGACTAGAATCATGATTGCTTTGTGTAGTGATGTTTACTGTTTGGGGCATGCAGACAATGCGATTGTATAATTGTGTTCCTTCCGGCTGCCTGCAGTAAAATGAAGCTTCTACATGCAGCATTCCCCAGTCATGACTCCTAACGGCACGTTTGTTCATCGCTGACCTCTTCATCTGTTGCTCACTGAAAATTGGTCTTGTGTCAGTAAAAACAAGCACAGGCCTCACCCCACATAATCGATTTAACCCTTCTGTATGCTGCTGACATGTCATGAGAGAAACATGGAGGCTGACATTGCAGAACTCTCTCTGGATTCTATTTCTTGGCTGTCTTGGTGACTAGGGTTGCCACCTTTTCTTCAAACCCAAACACTTTAGTGGAGCACAGCTATTTTTTTTTATAGTATAAACTATACACATATTTTGCTATTAAATAACATTTCTAATCATATGAAGTTAATAAAATGAGCCCCCTTTACATCTGAGTCCACAGAGTTCCCCTTTGACATCTGAACTCGCAGAGTTACCTTTCACTGTAAGGGGGGACTCTGATGTAAGGGAGAACTCTGGGGACTCTACCATAAGGGATGCTATAGGAGCCCTGATTTAAGAGGGAACACTGAGAACTCAAATGTAAGGAGAAGACTCTGATGTAAGGGGAAACACTGTGGCCTCTGGTGTAAAGGGAAAATCTGATGTAAGGGGTGCTCTGAGAACCCTGATTTTTCCCTAGTGTACTTACTCAGATGCAAGAGAGAGAAGGGGGAGACTTCAGTCACAGACAGGGATGGATGGTGAGCTCACTCACCCCTTGGCAGTCAGCACCTCTCATCCAGATGTATCTGAGGCTGCTGGACTTCAAATTTCCGGTCCAAACTTCCCTTTTCTGAGGCACAGCCCCGGGGATTGGAGTGTGGGCAGACACAGAGGGGTAGGGGTGGGGGGAAGAGGAGCAGATCAAGCCCTCTCTCGTCTGTGTGTCTGTTTGCTGGGGGGGGGGGGGGGATTTGTTGGTTCTGGCTTTGGGCAGTGTGAAAGAGTGTAACAGACACTCTCAGCTTAGACAACTGCATGGAGCAACCCTGCTGGGAAGCCATAGTCCGGTCTAAATAATGTGTCCTTTCATATTTTGAGTTTCTAACCCAGAACAAGTGTGCAGATAGAGACTTCAGACTTTCTGATCTGCATAAGTGGTCCAGGTCCATGTACCGAAAATTGAGGCAAGAAGCTCACTGTGTAACAGCCAGGCAGGTAGCATTTGGAGAAGTAGCTAAGCAATGGCAAGCCTGGGAAAGTTTACGTAAGTCCCAGTTCACATTTGTGCGATGTGGGAACCAGCGCAATGCATGTGCGGCTTCCCGCATCCCATCTCACTCGCAGGCAGTTTACACTGCTTTCTGCAAACTGCTGCGGATATCAATGTAGAGTTAATGACAACCCCAATAGGACATAGGACAAATAGGACAGGAATCGGTTTGCATGGGTGTGAACACCATGCGATCCGATTCCAGTGCGGACCCAAAAAAGGGTCTTACACCATTTTGGTGCGAATGTGATGCGATTTCAGCTATATAGCTCGTATGGCTGAATTTGCATCACACAGACATCGCATGTGATCTGCACAGCAATGCACCAGTGTGAACCCAGCCTAAAGGACCACTTCAAAAACAAAGCTTTGGAACGAATTTAGGCTACGTAAAGATGTGCACCGTTGGATTGCTTTTCAGAGGCATTTGGCAGGTGGTGAGGAGGCAATATGTCACTGCCTGTTTTTTACCCCATAAATGGTGCGCCACATGCATTGCCTTTGCAGCTTAAAGCAGAACTTCACTCTCTCCATCAACATTGACTCTTGGCGCTCACATGACCGCCCGCCGCTCTCCACCCCTCCTACATGTCTGACTAGCCTCCATCTTCTACAACAATGTGAATCAATTAGGATCAGTGTTGTCATTTACAGAAGATGAGGATGACTTTCTGTGGGCTTTATTTGTCAGTATGCTTCAAGAAGGAGTTGGCTTAGTCAGTTTTTACCTTCTTCCCCCTGAAAACCCCCTTCTGATGCCGCTCTACCATCCCTCTAAGCATCTCTGTCTCAAGATGTTAAGCTCATTCTGGGTCCATCAGCTCTTGTGGACCAATGGGAACAAACAAATCCAAGCCACACCCCCAGTGCAGAATGCTTCAACAACTTTATTAACACGAGGTAAACAGAAATATTCCACCAGCTGGAAATGCATAAGGGGAAAATTTGCCTCAGGAGTGTTTCTGTCCACTAGTTTTTAATAAAGTTGTTGAAGCAGATTGACAGAATGCAGCTCAGTACTGGTCCTCCTTTAGGAACAAAAAGCATCTGGTTGCTTGCTATAGATAATGAAATTACTGAGACAAATCTTCTCTGATAGATGAAACCCATTGTTAGAACTTTGAGGTATCTGAGGAAGCCTAAATTCTTAGAACTTTGAGATATCTGAGGAAGAGCCCTTAAGGCCCATTCATATATCGCATATAAGCTAAGCGTTCATCCTAATCCTTTGGGGTTTTTTTTTTCTTTGCAACGACGAAGACTCTAAGAAGATTAATGAATCTGTCTAAATTTGGAATGAACTGTGACAATTTTTGAAATTACCCTTTAAAGTCAAACTCTGGGAAACCTGACTACTCTCTCTTACAGTGGGGCTGCACCTGCACTGCATGGTTTAACTGCTTGCTTGGTCTAGGGGGCTGTGTAATGCATTTTTAATTACCTGATCCTCTTTTTTCCTCCAACAGACAGCTCTCCCTCATGCTTCAACAGTGGACTGTTCCTCAGCATGCTCAAGTTCAATGCAAAGCTATGGAACTTGCATTGGTCTTGATCAGGGGTCTCCAAACTTTCTAAACCAAGGGCCATTTTACTGTCCCTTAGACTTTAGGGGGGCCGGACTGTGGCCAGTGGTAGCAGAAAATGTCCCAGCATCAGTTGGAGTAAACAATTCCCCATCTTTGGTGTCAGTGAAAGGAATAGCGCCCCCTTTTGTTTGTGTCATTGGGAGGAATTGTGCCCCATCATTGGTGTCATTGGAAGGAATTGTGCCCCATCGTTGCTGTTATTGGAAGGAATTGTGCCCCATCATTGGTGTCATTGGTAGTAATTTTACCCCATCATTGGTGTCATAGGGAGGAATAGTGCCCCATCATTGGTGTCTCTACGAGGAATTGTGCCCATTATTAGTGCCATTGGTAGGAATTGTGCCCCTTCGTTGGTGTTAGTGAATGACATAGTGCCTTAAGGGCCAGATAAAAGTAAGCAAAGGGCCGCTGGAGACCACTGGTCTTGACGATGACCTTAGATAGCTGGAGCATAGGAGAGAATGCACTGTGGGGACCACTTTAGCAGCATGGAGGTACAGGTAAGTAGGGCTACTTTCCATGCCCCCTAGACCTAAATGAGCTGTTAATCCTCGCATTGCGGGCACAGCCCCACTGTAAGGCCCCTTTCACACTGGGGCAGTTTGCAGGCGTTATTGCACTAAAAATAGCGCCTGCAAACCGCCCCTAAACAGCCTCCGCTGTTTGTTCAGTGTGAAAGCCCAAGGGCTTTCACACTGAAGCGGTGCGCTGGCAGGAGAAGAAAAAATCTCCTACGAGCCGCATCTTTGGAGCGGTGAAGGAGCGGTGTATTCACCGCTCCTAAACCGTTCCTGCCCATTGAAATCAATGGGACAGCGCGGCTATACCGCGGCAATACCGCGGCTATAGCCGCGCTGTACGAGTAGTTTTAACCCTTTTTCGGCCGCCAGCGGGGGGTTAAAGCCGCACCGCTAGCGGCCGAATACCGCGGTAAAACAGCGCTAAAAATAGCGCTGTTTTACCGCCGATGCCCCCTACCGCCCCAGTGTGAAAGGGGCCTAAGTGAGAGAATTTTTCAAGTTTCCTCCTGGAGTTCCACTTTTAAAGCAGCCTTTCTCATCCCTTCTCTCCATCTCAAAAAAAAAAGTTTAGGTGTGATTATACATGCAGTCTGTTAATGTGATAAATATGTTGCAAAACAATGTTCAAATCAAAGAATAAAAAGTATTATAAGTAATTCCAGTATTTGACACCCAGGGCATTTTGCTCTCTACAACCAAATTATTGTCAGCAATCATTTAAAAATAAATAAAAATGATGGTGTCCACTAATGTTGGTGATCGGTATAGAAGTTCCCCCCTGCATTGGTGGTCAATGAAGGTGGGAGGCCAATTGCTCAAAGCTTGAGGAACCCCTAGGGGGAATACTGGTTGGGAGAGGCTCCTTTATAGTATCCAGAATGGAGATTCTTGCTGCTGCTGTTCATGCCTGTCTTTAATGTCTGTCACTGGACTTTCTTATCCAGGATGAATCAGTAATGAGTCAACACAGACTGTTCAAAATGCAAAGCATCTGACGGATCTGGCATCTTGCTTTGTTTGCATATGCATTTCTTTGTAGTTGGGAAAACACAGGCCCATGTGAGTGCAGGCAACGTGTCACACTGACAGCGAGGCAGTGGGAATGATGATGTGACAATGTCAATCCCAGGCACAAGCACTTTCATTTAAATACATTACTCAATAGACACAGAGGATATACAGTAAATCCACATTGTGTGCACCAAACACCATTGTAAACTCAGCTTTTACATAGTAAAAGTAGCAGTGACATCATTGTTGTGCTGTACATACCCTGTGCAGAGAGCAGATTTGTGGGAGGGGCCCAGCAAGCCCACCCACAACAGGCTGCCTGCAGAAAACGACAGGAGGGGGCGGAGACCAGACCAGTCACCCTGCACAACGAGAGGGATCAGCAATGACCGGTCCTTATAGGGGAAGTTAATACATAAAGCACCATTTAGTTTACTCATATATTCCATTTATATCAAGAAATCATTTTCTGTTGGGCTTTTATTTATGGAAGTCTGCCCTACACCGATCTGCCATAACATTGTGATCACCCACCGTAAACCCATTGGGTCATGGACTCCACTAAACCTCTGAAGGTACACTGTGCTATCTGTAACCAAGCAGTAAGTAGCAGATCTACTGACAAGCAGATCTTGTCCTGTAAGTTGTGAGGTGGGTCCTCTATGGATCGGGCTTGTTTTTCCAGAACATCCCACAGGTGATCTGGAGAGTTTGGAGGCCAAGATAACACCTCAAACTCTTTGCTGTGTTCCTCAAACCACTTTTGAATTTGTCAGACCAGGCCACCGCCATGCATTGCACTGTGGTCCAGTTCTGATGCTCACATGCCCATTGTAGGCGCTTTTGGCTGTAGAGACGGGTCTGCATGGGCACCCTAAACCGGTCTGCATCAACACAGCCCCATACAAAAACTGTGTTCTGACACGTTATATCAGAACCAGTATGAACTTTTTTTTATCAATTTTGAGCTACAGTAGCCCTTTTGTTGGATCAAGCAACACAGGCCAGCCTTTGCTCCCCACATGATTAGTGAGCCTTGGTCACCCATGACCCTGTCTCCGGTTTGCCAGGTTTCCTTCCTTGGACCACTTTTGGTAGGTGCTGTCCACTGCAGACCAGAAACCTCCAACATGAGGTGCAGTTTTGAAAATGCCCTGACCCAGCCTTCTAGCCAATACAGCTTTTTGGCTGGTGTTACCCGTAAAGCTAAACTCCAGGCAAACTTTAAAAAAATATTTATTTTTTGTAAAATCCTGAATTTGCTTAGATATCAGCTTCTTGTAATCTCTTTATACAATAGCACTCAGGCCGGGTGAGGTGGTGGAAATGCTTTGCGCCAATTAAGTGTGCTGTATTCATTTGTGCAGAAAAGTAATGTGCTGACAGGAGCAGAGGGATGTCTTCATCAATCTGTTGGTGCTCCTACGCTGTCCAATGACAGGCAGTTGACCTAACTATGGTACACAAATACAATAGAGGCAAATCAGCTCAGCGGGTAGGTTGTGCTGTGTGGAAGAGCTGTGTAAATCTTAGGATTGGATTGACAGAAGTACAAATCTTTTGGTAGGTAACACAATTACCATAGTTACAATTAATTGTGTATTTAGGTGTTTGCATGGAGTTCAGCTTTAAATACACAACCTGGCTGCCAACAATAGAAATTTAGAACATTTGACATATTTGATTAAAAAAAAAAAACATGTCAGCAGTTTGTTTGGAATGTACAGTATCTCACAAAAGTGAGTACACCCTTCACATTTTTGTAAATATTTTATATCTTTTCATGTGACAACACTGAAGAAATGACACTTTGCTACAATGTAAAGTAGTGAGTGTACAGCTTGTATAACAGTGTACATTTGCTGTCCCCTCAAAATAATTCAACACACAGCCATTAATGTCTAAACAAAAGTGAGTACACCCCTAAGTGAAAATGTCCAAATTGGGCCTACCATTATTTTCCAGCACTGCCTTAACCTTCTTGGGCATGGCGTTCACCAGAGCTTCACAGGTTGACACTGTGGAGTCCTCTTCACATCACGGAACTGGTGGATGTTAGAGACCTTGCACTCCTCCACCTTCCGTTTGAGAATGCCCCACAGATGCTCAATAAGGTTTAGGTCTGGAGACATGCTTGGCCAGTCCATCACCTTTTACCCTCAGCTTGTTTAGCAAGGCAGTGGTCGTCTTGGAGGTGTGTTTGGGGTCGTTATCATGTTGGAATACTGCCCCGTGGCCTGGTCTCCGAAGGGAGGGGATCATGCTCTGCTTCAGTTTGTCGCAGTACATGTTGGCATTCATGGTTCCCTCAATGAACTGTAGCTCCCCAGTGCCGGCAGGACTCATGCAGCACCAGACCATGACACTCCCACCACCATAATCGACTGTGGGCAAGACACACTTGTCTTTGTACTCCTCACCTGGTTGCCACCATACACGCTTGACACCAAATAAGTTTATCTTGGTCTCATCAGACCACAGGACATGGTTCCAGTAATCCGTGTCCTTAGTCTGCTTGTGGGTTTTCTTGTGCATCATCTTTAGAAGAGGCGTCCTTCTGGGACGACAGCCATGCAGACTAATTTGATGCAGTGTGCGGCGTATGGTCTGAGCACTGACAGGCTGCCCCCCCCACTCTTCAACCTCTGCAGCAATGCTGGCAGCACTCATATGTCTATTTCCTAAAGACAACCTCTGGATATGATGCTGAGCATGTGCACTCAACTTCTTTGGTCGACCATGACGAGGCCTGTTCTTCATGGAACCTGTCCTGTTAAACCACTGTATGGTCTTGGCCACCATGCTGCAGCTTAGTTTCAGGGTTTGGGCAATCTTATTATAGCCTAGGCTATAATATGTAGAGCAACAATAATTTTTTTCAGATCCGCAGAGTTCTTTGCCATGAGGTGCCATGTTGAACTTCCAGGGACCAGTATGAGTGAGAGAGATAACACCAAATTTAACACACCTGCTCCCCATTCACACCTGAAACTGTACATGTCACCAGAGCCGGGCAAGAGCACAGTGGTAGGGGAAATCACAACACAGCGGTGGCGATCAATTTCTGTTGAATGGGGACAGCCACACACAGATCAAAATTCTGTCAGCCCCGGCTGAATTGGCCAAATTTGGATCATTCTATAGCCAGCTTAAAACGGGGGACAGTTGAGGCAAATGGTTAAATCTGGAACTAAAAGACAGGCAGGGGTTAGAACTATAGAAGAGCATAGAGCAGCACAGAAGATGCTCCCAATCAATAACAGGATTATTTTGCTCTGGCAGTGGCTTAGAGCACCAGATTTAAGCTGGCCATAGATGGATCAAATCTCAGCTGGCTCAGCAGAGATTGGCTGAGATTGTATGGGCAGGCTGGTTGTACCCAAGTCGATCCATCCATTGACTTGAGTACAACCAGCATGTCATATATTTTAAATGCGGTTGCTACCGGTGGCTATAGCCGCTAGCAGAAAACATTGTGTTCTGCCAGCCGGATAGGCTCCCCACCAGCGGAACACAATAGTGCTACAGGAGGAATTCCGACATTAACACTGACTGTGTTGATGGGGGAATTGAGTGCTTTTCTTTTCTTCCAGTTGTGGTGGAAGGAAAGAAAATAGCAGAATCTTTGGACTGCTTTATTCATAGTCCTAAGTCAGGCAGGCAGTATTCAGGCAGGCAGTATTCAGGCAGGCAGTATTCAGGCAGAGCAGTAGCACAGGGTACAAATGAGACAGGTAGCTGACAGTCAAATTGGGAATTAAAAGACAGGCAGGACCTCCGTCCATGAACACACAGGGCCCTAAATGCCGGTATCGCTCAGTACAGCCCTGTCCAGCTGCAGCCTGCCATAGACTGTGGATGGTGGACGCTGCGCCTGCCTGTCCTGGGTGCACTAAAATGCTGCAGAAGACGAGGATCCCTAAGGTCAGTGCAACATTTTTACTTTTCTTTTTTCTCTTGAGTGCCCTAAATAGTCTGACAGATAAAATCGCACTATTTACTGTACAGGGGCAGACACCAGACTCCCAGCAGATTGCTGAGATGCTGTTATTGATATTCAGATTATTCATCTGTAGGTGGGTTGTGTGTTTTCTTGGAGAGGTTTCTGTAAGCTGATATTGCATTTGTCACATCAAACAATGGCCACCTGTTCACTACCAGACTCAACAAAGCAGGTTGTTTTAAATAGCTTTTTAATGCGCTTACCTACACTACAGAATTTAAAGGGGGTTTCACCTTAAAAAGAGGACACCTTTTTCAGACCTTTCCATGGAGTATTATGAAGGGGTTCTGCACTTCCACTGAAACCGCTAAATCCCTCGCCAGCTGCAGGTGTGCCCCTCTGCCAATCACAGGAGAGCCGCTGGGTGAGGGGACCACCTGAGGTGATAGCTGGGAGCCAGAGCTATCAGTGGTGTCTGTGAGGTGACCCGAGTGACAGTCTTCTCAGATCTGTTCCTGTGAAAGCTGCTTACATCTTCAATATGTGTGTTCCAGGGATACATCCTCGAAGGCATATGTTCCTAAATGCCAGCATCACTCGGTACAGTGTCCAGCCGCAGCGTATTTAAGGTTGCCATAGATTATGATAGACTCCTGGACGCTGCACCTGTGCCCTGGAAAACACTGTGATTTGACGCTTATTGATGAAGCACCCAGTTGGCATGCAACCTTATTTATTACAGGTACTTGTATAGCCCCATCAGCACTTTACAAATTTATTGTACATTCACATCAGTCCCTGCCCTCAAGGAGCTTACAATCTAAGGTCCCTAACTCACATTCATACATACACATACTAAGCCAATTTACACAGGAGCCAATTAACCTTCCAACATGACTTTGGAGTGTGGGAGGAAACAAGAGTACCCGGAGGAAGCCCACGCAGGCACAGGGAGAACATGCAGACTCCAATGACTCTAGTGCTGCTAGGTGGAAGTGCTGACCACTTAGCCCACTGTGCTGCCCCCTCATTCTGTGACACAGAAAATGAAATGCCTTGGTGCAACACTATGGCTCCATGCACACTGGACGTTAAAATAATGTTATAAAAACACCAGTAGCTTTGCAGTGAGTCTTTCAACGGTTTTTAATGTTTTTGCAATAGCTTTTATTAGCGTTTTTTAGCGTTTTTCTGTGTTATCGTTTTTAAGCGGTTTTTTTTTAAGTTATATTTTGTTTTTTTAATGGATCAAAAACGTTAAACGCTGCTGAGCCACATTTTTGAGCGTTTATCAGCGTTTATGTTTGTTTAATGATTTTAAGCTTTTTTTGTGGTCAGAAAAACAGCTCCTGAACGCGTTTTTAGGGCGTACAGACAACAGCCCATAAACTCCACTGCTGATAAACGTCCATGTGTGCATGGACACATAGGATAACATAGAGGGGAGTTTATGGGCTGTTAAAAAAAATGCCCAAACTCCCAAAAACGGGTGTTTATGAGCTTCAGTGTGCATGGAGCCTTAAAAAAAAAAGCTGATAGACGCTAAAAAAACGATATTGCAAAAACGTTGAAAGACTCATTGTAAAGCTACTGGCGTTTTAATAATGTTATTTTAATGTCCAGTGTGCATTGAGCCTTAAATTTAGGAAACAACACTTTTTTAATATTTTAACTTCGGATGTAAGAGCTAACCGCTTGCTTTCATGAGTGCTGTCTGAAGTTCCTGGGTTGACTTGTCCTTGAAGGTTTTGCTTAACTTCTACCCTTCCTTTACCCATCCAGGAGGCCTCTCGACTGCCAATTCAATTGGGTTGACTGCCAGTGCCATTGGGAAGATGGACCCACCCCCTATTAGGCCCTTGAGTTGCCCTGGTCCTTGCCCGGACTCTGTATTGCTAGACCATAACTCTGCCATATTTCACCCCTGGGCTAAGGTCATCAAGACATATCCTAGGCTTGACACTCTTAATAGCTTTGAGTTTTTGAAACTGGGTTTTGTGAAGGCTGACACCTCTCTTTTATTTTATTGATTTTTTGCTATACTTGCATCGTTTGTAACATATTTTGATGCTGTTTGAAGTGATGTACTGACAAGCCGCAATAACCAATACACTTTATTCTTTAAAAAACTATTTTAACGTCGGTAAACAGTAAAACTTGGCAAAATCAACCTCTCATTTATCTTCTTAAATTCAACATCATCCTGCCATGAAAAAAAGTGTGAGTGGGGGATCAGGGGGATGATCTGCCTGAGGTATGTTTTTTTTCTTTTGGGTGGCTTGGGTGATTTTTCTTTGTAGTGAACATTCACATCTTTGGTATAATGACCCCGTCACTTCTAGATAAATCTTCAGTTTTGACAATCCACATGTCACAATGATAGACAACGCACGTGTGCCTTTGTGCCATGCTAGTGTTATTCTACTGACCTCTAGTGGCAATATAGCAGAATGCGATAACCAGCTGACTTGCTTATCCGAATCTCCTATAAGTGTTTGTTCTTTAGATTATACGAGTTATTTAAACAGTGTTCAGTGTATCTCTTCTGTTATTTTCTCAGCAAACTGTTCAGTTCACATGCATAAATATTTAGTTATTTAACATTAACGTTAAATTAACAGTTACAAGAACCTTTTATTTTTCTTAAAGCGTAACTCCACTTTTGTTGAGAAAAAAAACATTCCCTTCTGGGTGATCTATGAAAAATTACAAGGATTATAACAAACTTTGCAGATTCCTACTTTTTGTTATTCTGAAGAAATTCCTGTTTGTTCCTCTGTGCCCCTGTGCCGAGTGAGTCTAATTGGAGTGGTTTCATAATTATCAGTCAGCTGTGACAGCCGCAGAGCATTAATGAGGTAATCTGCTGGGCCTGCATCCCTTTAGATGTGTTCTTATTGGGAGTAGCTCACAAAATATGACATTTTTGTTGCAGGGGATGCCTGAAATCTGACTTGTATCTTAGGCAGACTTCTGGGAAAATTGGTAAAACAATCACACAAGCAGGAAATGATGTTTCTGGGGAGTGGTCAGTAAACATTCTGTGTACAGAACACCTCCAGGTAGTCATATTACATTGCATTTTCAGAAAATTACAGCGGCTGCAGATTGAAAAGGAAAAGTAATTTTTAATAACATTCAACTACAATATGACTTTTGTCGCAATTGTATACACTATATTATTTTTTATTTATTTGCTATTTTTTTCCCCCAGGAAAGTGGAGTTACCCTTTAACCACTTCCCGCCCGGCCTATAGCAAAATGACGGCTGGGCGGTGGCCTAGTTATCCTGACTGGGCTTCATATGACACCCAGCAGGATAACTGCTGGCACACGCCCGTGGGGGCGTGCAGCATGGCGATCAGTGGTGCGGCGTGTCAGTCTGACACACGGCTACACGGATCTCGGTAAAGAGCCTCTGGCAGAGGCTCTTTACCATGTGATCAGCCGTGTCCAACCACGGCTGATCACAGTGTGAACAGGAAGAGCTGGACAGATGCGAGTAGAGGAGAGCCGATCGTCGGCTCTCCTGACAGGCTGATGGTTTATCAGCGCAGCCCCCCCCTTCACGGATGACCACACTGGACCACCAGGGATGCTGCCAGGACCACCAGGGTGCCCACCACACATTGATGAGCACGTATGCCCCCCATGGCCACCAGGGGTGCCACACAGTGCCCTAAAAGATGCCAATCAGTGCCCACAAATGGTGCTACTCAATGCCCACTGTCAGTGCCTGCCAGATGTCTCCTCATCAGTGATACCCATAAGTGTCCATCCATGCCACCTACCAATGCCCATCTGTGCCACCTATCAGTGCCACCCATAAGTACCCATCAGTGCAGCCTTTCAGTGCCGCCTATCAGTGCCAATTGGTGCCGCCTATGAGTGCCCATCAGTGTCGCCTATCAATGCTGCATACCAGTGCCCATCAGTGCCACCTAATTTTTCTAAATTTTCGGTCTTTTTTTATTTGTTGCACAAAAAATAAAACCCCCAGCAGTGATCAAATACCACCAAAAGAAAGCTCTATTTGTGGGAACATAATGATAAAAATTTTGTTTGGGTACAGTGTAGCATGACTGTACAATTGTCATTCAAAGTGCAACAACGCTGAAAGCTAAAAATTGGCTTGGGCAGTAAGGGGCGAAAGTGCCCGGTATTGAAGTGGTTAACATTTACCTGGAGTGACCCAGTTTTCTGCTTTCTTCAACAGAAAACTCCTAAAATGCCCCAAGTCGAGATTTAGGAATATTTGGAGGAAACTATAGATAGAACCTGCTTGCAGAAAATTAAACAGACCTATGTTTTAAAACCTCTAGTAAATCAAACATTTAGTTTTTAAATGTTTGAAAAAAATAAATTAAAAAAATCACACACAGTAGTGAAAGTAATGCAAGCTGTAGGCTTAAAGTGTATGCCTGGATAAAATAAAGGAAATCCTATTTAGTATAAAGTATCTCTGCAGGACACACATTTCCTTTTGTTTTTAGCTCCTCAAAAATTTATAAGTATAGAAAATACTTATTGATTTGCTAGAAATTCAGTAAACATCGAACTTCCTGTTGCAAGATGACAACATAGTTTTCTGCAGGCAGCCTGTAGTGGGTGGAGCCTGCTTGATCCCTCCCACAACTCTGATCCCTGCACAGACTATGTACAACACAGTGATAATGTCATTGCTACTTTTACAGTAGGTTACAGTATTCTATATCCTTTGTGGCTATTGAGGAATATCCGTTTTTTCATTGAAAGTTTTTGTGTGCTAAGTTTGGCTTTAAAGGGACACTACACAATATCCCTATTCTCCCAAACATATCCATACACGCTCCCTACCTAATGGTCCTGTAATCTATTTTTCATTAAATAGTTTCTTACAGTGTTTTTTGCCTCCTTGTAATGTCCACCATCAGCTTCCAAATCACTCCTATTTCTCCTCAGTTCTGTTTGTTTGGAATAAGCAGTTGCAATTGTGTGCATTGTCCTGTGCACACTACAAATCCCATAGTCCAGGGATATGCATTTAGCGAAACTCCAGCTGTTGTAAGACTACAAGTCCCATCATGCCTCTGCCTCTTAGTGTCAGGTTTGTGGCTGTCAGTCTTGCTATGCCTCATGGGACTTGTAGTTCTGCAACAGCTGGAGGTCTGCTAATTGCATATCACTGCCATAGTCCATCTCGGGAGCAAACAAAAGAGGGTGGCAAACAAGCCACCTACCCCCCTCCGCGCAGCACTAACGCACACCATTACCCGCCGTTCTTACCCTGGATGTGAGAGCAGCGGTTGGATTCGGCCTTCTTCCAGCGTGACGGGCTCGGGGGAAAGCTGCTCTTGTGCCCTCTCCTGGAGCAGCTACCGCGGTGTCTCCTCTCTGCTCCTCCCAGTGTTAGGCATCCAATAGGATCTCCTGACGTTTTGGGCAATCGAGAAACAGGTTTCATACCTTCTTCCCGATTGGCCAGGAGGAGGATCAGTGTTGCAACAGCGAATTTTCATTCACTGTTGCAACACACCTGGATGGGCTCCAGACGCAATGCTCTGCGTCCCGAGTCCACACTATTTTAAAGCCTATCAGAGCCTCTGGCTCTAATCAGGTTCTTTAAAAAAAAAAACCCTGGCCGCTGTAATTCATATGCTCGGTGACCTGGAAGGGGCTGGAGTCGGACACATGAATAGGGGCTATGCATGAATCTATCCACTGCATATGGGGGGTGGCTGGAGAGGGGGCGGCCCCCCTAATGGACGGGCCGCCGCTGAAGGGGACCATGTAGAACGTACGTAGTCACCCTCTAACAGGAAATCGGGTCACAGCAGCAAAGACAAAGGAAGTTGCAGGGGATTGAGAGCAATATAAAGGAATTTTTGTGTAAAGAATACATAGTTGAATAGAATGCTTTCTTTGTAAACCAGAGTTTAGTGTCACTATGCTATGTTATTGTCATTATGTTATGTTTCTTATTAACACATATAGTATTTATACATACTCTGTGTAATGTATCTATTTTTTCTTTTAGATCCTTTTTGATCAGGCTCAGCGGTCGGTGCGACAGCAGCTTCATAGTTTTGTAAAAGAGTGAGTCATTTTTTACTGTATTATCACTGGACTGTAACACTATATTATTATTATTATTATTATTATTATTATTATTATTATTATTATTATACAAGATTTATATAGCCCCAACAGTTTGCTCAGCTGTCCTATATAAGAAGTATTTTCTCTGTTTTGTGTTTGTGTACTTTGATGATATTTTACACCAGAAGATGTAAAGTCCAGTGTGGGCACATGATAAAAAAATATCTGCTACAGAATTAAAGTGATTGTAAACCTCAGACATGGAATATAAACAAAGCATATGCCTCTATATAGTGTAGTTGTCACAATCCGGAGCACTAAGTCTCATTTCTGTCTGCTGCCTAGTTCCTCTACTATCTGTAGGAGTCACTTCTGACAGGTTTACCCGACGCAAGAGAAAAAGGTGAGAGCGGGGGGATCTCCAGCGCACGGCCTGTGATTGACAGCCTCCGCTCTGTTCCTATGTGCAGTGGGGTGTGTCCCTTCCCACCAGTCAGCTCTTAGAGCTCTCCTCACTAAGCTCTGCAGAGTGTAATTTCAGCTCCTCACTCCTTTCCGAAAGCTCAGACATGCTATATAAATTCCAGTGCAGACAAACAGGCCCAACTTATGTAGGAGGATTTGCTTCATCTCTGTGTATCACCTAAGGCCAGCCATTTGGTTTACAACCACTTTAATCTATCACTCCTTATTAAATAATGGCCACATACTGACCTGCACCATCAACCGAATCCTTAATAGTACTAAACTGTAGATTTAACCCTTATGGCTGAACTCAAGACAGCTATGTAGACAGATAAAATAAATGTGAGAGCTGTTTTTCTTTCCCAAGAATTTGTGTTTCTGTACATCCATTCCAAGATTTACACAGCTGTGCCACACAGCGCAGCCTTTTTCTATCAGGTGAGTTGACCTGTTCTTTCTCTACTGCAGCTTCACTTTGATTTCCAGTTACCCTCCCTACTCTGACCCTGTGACTGGAAAGTGAAAACAGAAGAACACTAATGAGCTCATCTCTCTTTCACTCTACTCTCTCCTCCTGTCTGCATGCTCACTGCACTGCAGCACGCATAACTGGTTCCTTGTTCTGCTTTCCCCTTCCCCCACTGTCCTCTGCTTTTTTTTTTTTTTTTTTATAGCTCAAATAAAAAAACCGGAGTGGTGGTCAAATACCACCAAATGATAGCTCCATTTGTGGGAAAAAAAAGGACATAAATTTTGTTTGGGTACAACGCCACACGACCACGCAATGATTAGTTAAAGCGACGCAGTGCCGTATCGCAAAAAATGGCCTGGTCAGGAAGGGGGCAAATCCTTCCGGTCCTTAAGTGATTAAAGTACTTGTAGTTCTGGAGTGCACACCTTAAAGCAGAACTAAACTTAAATGTTTAGTTCCTTATCCCGATGCAGCAGTTAAATTTCTCGGGGGCCACTGCCATCTTCTCCCCGATTACTTCTGGGTGCCAGTGATGCTGCTACTCTTGGGGGCCTACATACTCTTGTTTGGTCGGGGAATGACGTCATCCCACACACAGGAGTCCATCAATCTTGTACAGCCAGAGTGTGTTGGGAATGCATGCGGAACTGCTCATGCGCAGCTCAGCGTTCATTCAGTAGAAGAC
Source organism: Lithobates clamitans (assembly GCA_037952925.1). NCBI lineage: Eukaryota > Metazoa > Chordata > Amphibia > Anura > Ranidae > Lithobates > Lithobates clamitans. Next base: position 1,443,251 of record JBBGZY010001280.1, on the reverse strand, counting down.
TGCGAGCAGGCTGATAAGTGTTGAGCATTGGGCCTCAACACAGCCACTTCTAGCCTCCATCAGAAGCCCATGTGACAGGCTGAGAATGCAGAAGAACAGTTTAGAGACCAGGGCAAAGCGTTGTCACTCTAAAAAAAGGAAGTGCCTGAACAAGGACCTTCATGTCAGACTATCAGCTATTTTAACCGCTTGGCCCCACTGCACTGGTTCACGTACATGTACGACATTTCGTATTTCCGGGAAGGGGGCGCACCTCCCCGGCTCTGATGTCATTCACTACAGCTGCAGATTTAAAAACATCACTTATTGTAATACGAAGACTTGTCTGTGTTGCTTGTAGCGACCATGTGTGATGAAAATGAAATGTGGTCAGAAGGAACACGTCAGTGTCTATGTACGGTGCATGGTGAGAGTGAAATACAAATAACAGGTGTATTTGGAAAAGCTATCCTCCTAGGCAGTGCTGCGTAATTCAGGCGTCACTGGAAGTTATGAGGCTTTATCAAGGAGAACAGAGGTAGGCTCTGCCTGGGTTCAGCAGTGCGATCGATGTATGTAGGCCACAAGAGTAGCAGCTTCGCTGGCAGGCCGAGGAAGACAGTTTCCATAGTAACGGGTAATTAAGTGAGAATCTGTCAGAAGCAGAAGCCCTGTGTTCTTGGGGGAGGGGCACGTAAAGGATCTCGACATCCTCCATATTTACTTTTCCTCCTTCCTGTCCTGAGCGACTCTCAGATCAGACTTCTGCACCGGTGCTCATTCTGCACCATTTCCTTCTGATCATGTTATAAATTGGAAAATCTGACACCGTAATGATAAGTCATAGCGTTTCAATACATACCGATATACAGTTTTAAGCATTCACTAACATTTACGGTTTGGACTAGCTGGTCAAGGACCCGGAGCTCTCCCCAGAGCGTCCTCTCACGCGCGTCCGGCCACGAACCATAGGTAAAGGAACACTAAGCCTAAAAAGGAAAAATATTTGAAGGACTAGCTTTTTATAACACTAGAAATATGTGGCCTATATAATAAGGAAATGTATAGTGCAATGGCTGTGTACAAAGAGTGGCACCTGTGGTGACCAAATCAGAAATCATCCCTAAAGGAGACCCTTGTCAGTCTCAAAAAAAAAATCTAATAGCACTCTCCTGCATTAGTCTAAGTTCACACTAGTGCAGGATGCGGAGAGGAGTGTAATCGCATGCCATCTTGCACCTGCAGAAAAAATGCAATGCAGTTTAGAAGATGAGTGGGGCTACTATTAATCCCAATGGCACCCCCACACACTGGGAACCACACTGCACTATGCGGTTTCCCTGCAGCCATTTTTTCTAAAGAGGTGCAGGGACCTTTTACTTCCGTTTTTAGCTGTGCCCGAGGAAATGTGGCCGTTGGGAAGCTGCGTAGATCTGAACCCAGGACTTAAGCAAGGTATTATGCTCACCTCTCTCTCAGGCAGCCTGCGTCTCCCACCTTTGCCCTGTTCCAGTGCTGCAGCCGCCATATTATTCTTCAGCATTAAACACTTCTGGAAGGATCAAGTGCCCTATGTCCCTTGCTATAGTGTGTTTCCATCTTCTGACCACTATGTCAGTACAGGATGCAGCAGTGATGTAGGGGGTCAGAGGCCAGAGCCACAAGTTGGTGCGGGGTACACAGGCCCCCAAATTGTTGATTACTCAGGAGTCCTACTGAGCCTGCAGAGTTGGAACGGTGAGAGCATAGGAGACAAAGGCCACAGATAGGGGAGTGAGTATAGGAGCTCTTCTTTTGTAGGGCAATGCCATTAGGAATTATTAAAGACTGATGGGGTCTTTTTAAGGTGAACTTGTGAGGATCGCAGGAATTGAGCTGCCATTGATAACTTTTCTTCAGAGGTGCAGACTCTGGGGCTGCCAACCTGGTTTCACTACCGTTTCACTGATTTAGAACAAGCACATAGCCAGTGAAGTTAGACAACTGACCTGCTGTCCTGTGTTCTTGATCTAGGTCAGTGAATTTCCAGGTACTGAAGCCAGGATCATGCTTATGGCCCTGGAGCCTTTACTTTTAAAAGCTTACATATTTCTCTTCAACTGATCTGACTTACTGAATTCCTCATTGGTTGCTTTCAATAACCACACTTTGCACATCGTCATTGAACGTTGCATTTCTCTATGTTTGCAAATCTATCATGGGAGGCATACTGGGCTATGGACCGGCCTCCTTCTGAAGATGCTGTTTTTAATTTTAGCATCTTCAGTCTTCAAATTAGTTACCTGTAACAAGTATGCAGCAAGTTACGTTAGAATTCTTTGCTTGCATATTTAGCCTTGGCTTTAAGTCAGCCATAACCCAGGTCTGGCTTTAACACCCAATGCAACACTTGGGTGAGGACCAGGGTTTTTATGAGTAACCTAGAGGACAGGAACATTTACTTACAACCATCAGAAGTGCTCATGGCTACCAGAGGTTCCCAACTTGTTTGAAAACCTGTGTGATCTAGCTGAGCATTTTTTCCTACAGAAGCCCATGTGCACTACTTCAGTCCATTGGGCTAGTCGCATAACAAAAGTCAGTAGGTCCCGGCACTACAAAGGGCAAACGTAAGTCTCCCTGCCTGTCATTATTTAGAATACTCCAACCCTTCAATTGCTGGTCCTAAAAACACAAATGACCAGGGTATCAACATGACCGGTAACTAGTATTTTTCAGAAGATCAGGGATGACAACCCAAAAAAAAAAACCCTGAAAAAATACTTGTTTTGTCAAGCAAAGGCTGATCTCTTATTTGGCTGCTGTGATTCCCGGTAATCATTTTTCTTGATATCAGGATGAAGATGGTGAAATCTGCAGGAGCTCCTTTCATTGTCCCATAAACCAGTCAAAAAGTCACCTAATGATCGTTTTGTGCCCTGGCTGTTTTACATATGCTTATCTGTACTTTGTGCATTCATTTCAGAGATGTGAGGAAATTCAAGGAGTCAAAGAAGCAGTTTGACAAAGTCCGGGAAGATCTGGACATTGCACTAGTGAAAAACGCTCAGGCCCCTCGCCATAAACCGCATGAAGTGGAAGAAGCTACGGGTACCCTGACAATTACAAGGAAGTGCTTCCGGCACCTCGCCCTAGACTATGTACTACAAGTGAGTGCTGTTCATTTCTGTTCATTAGTTTTAAGAACCTTTACAAATATACCTGCAGTTGAGGACTGGGAACCTTTGGCCTGGGGGGCAAACACATCCAAGAATCTATTTTGTTTGCAGCTCTTGGTATTTGATCACACAAAATCTCAGAGCTGCAAAGAATTTTAGCGCTGGAAGACTTCCCTCTGTCAGATGCTAAGATGCCAGTCTGAACAGGGAGCAGAAAGCTATATAATGCTTACCTTGTATCACTAATTAAAGGGTCCACTATGATGGAAGAAGTATCTTCACAAAGGCCACCAGTCCAACATATCTTATTAATACTGTCCCAGCTGGTTAATTCTGTCTCACTCCCCACCCAGCCTTGTCCTTCCCTGTTGACCTGTATACTATACACTGCACTCAATGAAGTATAAGTTCCTGTGAATTAAATTTGTATTAAATTTAGCTTACAGAACATGCCATTTGTGCCAAAAATGGTAAACTCTGCTCCTCACATACTCTCTTTAGGGTTAATTTAAAGAGATCCTGTCATCCAAGTAAAATAACAGAAAAATCAAGTATGTTAAATTATAGTAGTATTTTTCCTTCCCGTTCACATTTTTATTCACTTTTAATGATCCTTTACATTTTGCTAGGGAATTAGACCGCTCCAGTAAGTGTTTATTTCCTATTACAGCCAAAGTTTCCCCTCCCTCCTGTCACATCTTAGCCCTCTCCTCTTCTGGTAGAGTCTAATTACTGTCTGTGCTGGCTCAGCTAATCCCCCCCCTTCACCTCCAAACACTTAAGTGACAACTTTAAGTCAGTTTTGGCTGCTGACATCACATCCAAGATAGCGGTGCCTAGCAGCAGTCTTGGGACTTTTAGATTTAAAGCGCAGTTCCGCCAAAATTTTTATTTTAAAAGTCAGCAGCTACAAATATTGCAGCTGCTGTCTTTTAAAATATGGACACTTACCTGTCCAGGGCACCCGCGATGTCCTCACCCAAAGCCGATCTGTCTCTCGGGTGGAGGCGCTGCCATCATCAGTAAGGGTATCAGCCTTCACAGCCTGGTTCCCTACTGCGCATGCGCGAGTCGTGCTGCACATCTTCACTGGTCCCTGCTGTATTCTGGGACCTGTGTGTCTCCCAGATGACAGCGGGGAGCGGAGGAGGGGCCGGACATGGCGTAGATCACCGCGGAGCGTGCAGTGATCTATGCCCGGGCGTGGGAGCAAATACCTGGATTATACAGGTATATGCTCCCCCCTAAAAGGTGCCAAATGTGACACTGGGGGGGTGGGAGGAATCCGATCAGTGGAAATTTTTGGGTGGAACTCCGCTTTAAACACAATGGAGACTTTTACAGGTACAGGTAGATATTAAATGGGAAGATTGTTCTTGAAAGGGTTTCCTTGATCAGTTGTTATCAAGCAAGTAGACCTTAATCATGTCATCTTTGCCTCTGTTTTTTCTGAAGTTGCCAGGGTGCTGCACATGTGGACAGCTATGACACTAGACGTTTGATGGGGAAACTATTAAACCATTAAATCAGTGTGTTTAGTTCCACTTTTTTTTTCAAATAAAAGTTTTATTAGTTATCTCAGCAGGTAAATGAACATAGACAGAACACAGCAAGTTCCAGGCATTACTAGAGCAGGAATATAGCCAGTATAGATATTGTAGCAGTAATTGGTGCAGGATCATTGCTAAATCAGACTATGAACTGTTGGATACTAATTGAAGTTTGCCATAGGCTATGTGAGAGCCTAAGGAGTGTGAGAGGAAACGGAAATTAGTTCCACTTTTAATGCTAGAATAACTGATTGATGTAAGGCAACACCAGATACTGTATACTGTGGACCAGTGTGCAAACATAAAATAAGTACCTTGTTCTGGCATCGGTACCTTTTTTATACGACACCTGACCTGCACAGTGCATCTGACCCTATCACAAAAACCAGAGATTGGAATCTGATTGCTTCTGTGGACAGGACAGATGTCTTTTATACAGGTAACAAGCTGAGATTAGGAGCAATCCCTTTGAGAGTGCTCCTAATCTCAGCTCGTTACCTGTATAGAAGACATCTGGGAGACAGAAATATTGCTGATAGGGGATCAAATACTTATTTCACTCGTTAAAATGCAAATCTATTTGAAATGCATTTTTCTGGATATTTTTGTTGTTATTCTGTCTCTCACTGTTAAAATAAACCTACCATTTAAATTATAGACTGATCATTTCTTTGTCAGTGGGCAAACTTACAAAATCAGCAGGGGATCAAATACTTTTTTCCCTCACTGTATGGCAGCCCTTGTTGTCCCTGGTGCTCGTGCATGAAACACATGTTTGTGGCACATGCCACATATGCAGCCATTGTTTGACCCTAATTAGTATCTAACCTATCAGTTTAGTAGAACTGGTGGCATAACTGCTATATGAAGCACACTGACTGTGACAGTAGTATGTGCTGTTGTGGTTTTCTATGCGGCACCATACATTGATTTAACCTGCTGGTAACTGCAATATGAAATCTTGTCTGCTTCTTTTATCTAGATCAATGTCTTACAAGCCAAAAAGAAGTTTGAAATTCTGGATGCTGTGAGTATTGATGTAATTGATTTCATTTTCCTTTATGCAACACAGCCATCAGTCTGGTGATCATTGCAGGAAGCAGACTTGCCTGTAGAGACGGATCAACACTGATGATTGTTCTGCTTATATTTTGCCTTCTCTGGTTCCTTTCTCCCCTTTCTTTCAACATGCAAATGTAGTTTTAAATATAACCTTTCCACATTGATCACATTCTTTATTTTGGATTCTCTGTGCCACTCTATGAAATACAGACAGACATTAGCTGGTGGAAGGGGCTGGCAGGCATTAGACATCGGTTTAGTACAGCTGCATACTCCTTTATGAAGTGACAGGCAGGTGCACAGCTTTGCCCAACTGCACTGGTTTATTGCAGGAGCATGAAGCTTGTAGCTGGGCCCCCTAGAGATCCATGGGGCCCTAGGCTCATGCTAAGGTTGCCTTGTGGATGGCCCAGCTCTGCTAGCTTGTGGTGTTTTTTTTTATAAGAAAGGTCCCATTAAGAAGACCAGTATAAAATGCAAACTTCAAGTGTGCCTGATCCTATTATTTAGTGGCTTTAGGGCAGCTCTGTACCAGATATGTATACACCACACAAAACAGGAATTGCAATTATATATGGGCATCATGGTGTTGGTTCACCTGCTAGGTTCTCTTGAAGCCTGTAGACCTTACCAGCCTTCCCTTGCAGCTCCTACCTTTGCTTTAGCTGTCACCAAAATCCAAGGTGTCAGACACTCCTCTGGTTACGTGATAGAGCACGGGCCTAGTGATTGGAGAAATGCTACATCTTTACAGACATGCTGTTACCTTGCCCTTAATGGACAATATGACAAAGTCTGTTTAACCTACATATGGCCAGTATCTTGGCATAGTATAAAGTCCTTTTTTTGTACTGCTAAGCATTCTTGAAAGATGGTATGTGCTTGTGCTTCATTAGTTCCATGCATTCCATTACTGTCCTGATGATAAAATGTAGCACAGTCCATGTTCTAAAGACCCTTTCCTTCATCCCTGTAATCAGAGACTTCTAATAGCTTATCTCTGTCCATATTTTCTATATACCCAATGTCTGTGTGTGTAGAAGATTCTGGTTTATTCCCGCAGGCCATTTCCCTTTTTATGGAGGTTGGATTTATTTTTAGCTTCTTGCATTGTGTCCTTGTGCTGACTTGTTAACCTTACTATGCTTCTGCCGCATGCCTCTAGGTAGAATGTTAATAATTCAGATAGTTCTATGGTCCATCACCTCTGTTTTTCATTTTGTTAGATTCTCTTTTTATTTGTTGGCCTTTTCTGGTATTAAGGCATGCAAACAGGCAAAACAAATTAAAATACCTAAAGAGGGACCACAGAGGGAGTGATAATGTTATGTACCTGCTAGACCCGCTCCCATCATACAAAGACATTATTTAAAGGAAACCCCCCTTTGGCCTTAAAGTGGAAGTTCACCCTAATACTAAAATCTCTAAATCTACTGGCTTTAACAATCTAAGACTAACCTATCTAGCCTTGTAAAGAAGAAATAGCTGTACATATCTTTTCTGAAGCTGCACCGGTCCGGTCTCCAGCAGAGGAAGCTCTGCAGAATAGACAGCCGGCCACAGTTGGGAAGTGACGTCACCCATAAAGTTACTATGGGACTTCCGTTGTCGGCTGCCTCCTCTGCAACCGCCTCCACAAAGAAACTGCCGCTGACAGCCCAGCGTGGGACCGGACCAAAGCGGTGTAAAAAAAAAAAAAAAAAAGGGTATTTATAGCGATTTCTTCTTTATGGGGCCAGATAGGTTAGTCTTAGATTGTGGATATAATGCCAGTAGATTTTGGGGTGAACTTCTACTTTAATTTTTGTACCCTCTTCCCCTCAAACTCGTTTTATTTTACAGGTCCTGTGTTTTATAAGAACTCTCCTACCTTTTCTAGTAGTGCATACCATGCTACCACGGTTTAAAGGTTTAGAGTGATTGTAAAGGCTTGTTTAAAAAAATGAAATAAATAACAAACATCTTATACTTACCTCTTCTATGCAGTTGGATCCTCCTCTTCTCGGGTCCCTCTTTGCTGCTCCGGACCCTTCCCTCTTATTGAGTGCCCACACAGTCAGCAGCTTCCTATGGGGGCACTGGAGCCGAGTCACAGCTCCGTGTGTCCATTCAGACACGGAGCCTCGACCTGGCCCCGTCCCATCTCTCACCTGATTGGCTGACTTTGATTGACAGCCGCGGGAGCCAATGGGGCCGCTGCTGTGTCTCAGCCAATCAGAAGGAGTGTCCCGGACAGCTTAGACATTCATGAACATCGCTGGAGAGAGATGGGGCTCAGGTAAGTAATAAGGGGGGTGCTGGGGAGGCTGCTGCACACAGAAGGTTTTTTTATCTTAAAGGGGTTGTAAACCTTCATATTTTTTCACCTTCATGCATCCTATGCATGAAGGTGAAAAAACACCTGGCAGTAACCGCCCCCCCCCAGCCCCCCGTTTTTACTTAACTGAGCCCTAAAACTTAACCTGACGGGGACGTGCTGTCTCTCTGCCCAGGGTTCTTGGCTCTTGATTTGATAGATTGATAGCAGCGCAGCCATTGGCTCCCGCTGCTGTCAATTAAATCCAGTGACGCGGGCGCCGGGGGGCAGGGCCAAGTCCAGCATTCGGCAGCTATGGATGCCAAATGCTGGACTCGGGAGCGGGCCTGCAAGGTAATCCCCTGGGAGAGCGCTTCTCCCAGGGGGTTATCTGATGTGGGGAGGACCCACGAGAGTCGCCGGGGGACCCCAGAAGAGGAGGTTCAGGGCCACTCTGTGCAATACGAGCTGCACAGTGGAGGTAAGTATGATATGTTTGTTATTTAACAAAAAAAAAACGAACCCTTACAATCACTTTAAGGCATAGAATGCCTTAAGATAAAAAACCTTCTGCCTTTACAACTCCTTTAAGCGTGCACGTATTTAGAAACAGATTTATAAAGTTGAAAACATTTTCTTTTTGCACATCACTGATCTTGCACTTCAACTAAAGGGTTTTTCACATCCGAATTCAGCCATTTATTAAGCTCCAAATATATGGCGGTCCATGCAAACTCTTGCAGTGTTTGTTGATGGTAAAGCTGTGCTATAACTGTGTGATTAGTACCCTGAAAGTGAACTGCTAAAGGTGTTTTTAAGCGTGTATAGAATGGAGTCATGCCGATCCTCGTGTTCAATCACTGCAGCACTATAGCGAACCAGTAATGGGTCCATTTGCATAGCTCACAACTTTTTGAGATGGGAACGAGGGACACCTATTAGCAAAAGTATGTAGGCATAGGACACACACCCCTGCCACACCCCCTTTTTTTTTTTACCACTACCTTTCCTTTATACTGGCTTTTGAATTTACAAATGCAGCAAATTGGATTTTTAAATGTAGACATTGGATGAAAGGTTTAGCACTGGGAAACACTTTTTGAAAGATAAAAGTGCATTTTATATACAACTATATAGATCAGGCCAAAATGTGGGACAAATGAGGAGGAAAGAGGGGCAAGAGGACCTTTGTACCAAATCAGGGACAGTCCTTCAAAATCAGGGGCAGTTGGGAGCTATGCATTTGTAATATGATTTTGTAGGGGCATTATTTGATGATTTGGTAAACCTGTACTCCACACAAACAACTAAATATGCAGGAGAAATACCTATATAGGAATTTTGGTACCTGCCCAAGAATGTTTAATCTTCTTCAGACAATTTTATGATCCTGGCAACCCGGTCCAGACAGAGGAAGTTCACCGCTCACAGGTATCTACCTCTCCTAGATTCACCTGTCTCCACAATCAAGCAGGGTGCAAGCTCTGTTTGCAACAGGAGTGATAGGAAAAATGAATAGCTGGATAGCTGCACTCAAAAAAAAAATCACCTTTATTGTATAAAAATGGATATCAAAGCATCACAAATGGGTACAGACTAACTGTACAGCTGCTGACGCGTTTCATACCAGGCACGGTGCTTAGTCATAACCCGGTCCAGACATTAACTATCAACAATTGATCAATCATAGATTTGATCATTTAAAGCAGTGCTCCAAACTGTGGCCTGCGGGCCGAATGTGGCCCTTCGCTTGCCCTTGGGTCACTGTTCCTCCCACTATATGAGGCAATATTGCTCCTCCTGACACCGACAATGACACACTATTCCTTCCACTGACACCAGCAGTGGGGCAACATGGGATCTATCGATCAAATTGTGTGCAACCAGCCTGTTGAAAATTTTTCTCTTGATCAGCCCCACTGGCTATAGCAGACCCGTTCTGATCAGTGTATACTGATGGTGGGGAAAACTCCACACTGTCAAAATACAATAGGACAGTGGGAGGGGTTCCCCCATCCTCATGGACGGTGTGGATGGGGAAATCATTCAATTCTGATTGAATGAAAAAAAAAAAAAGACTCTCTTATAGCCAGCCTTCAACCTACTGCATCTGGTAACATAACAGACCTGGTCAAGTCTGTCTGAGTGTTGTGATTGTTACTCGGCTATGCCAGAACAGAGCACTGCAGTGAGGCAGGAAACCACATTTTCTCAAGTGATATGCAATTTTAAGGCATTTCCTTTGGACTTTTATTGAAATTATTGTTATGTTGAATAATTGATTGTATATTTGTGAATATTGCAGGTAGTACAAAAGATTGAATCCTTTATTCTTCTTTACTGTCCACAGATGCTATCATTCATGCATGCCCAGTACACCTTCTTTCAGCAAGGCTACACTTTATTAAATGAACTGAATCCATACATGAAGAAGCTGGCTTCAGAGGTATGCGTGTCTTTGTATGTGGACTATGCCATATTGTAGCTGATCTTTTTCAGCATCATGCATTCTGTGCTCTTTAGATTTAATTTAAAAAAATAAAGAAAAAATAATAATCTTGGGCTACCAATCAGAGTATAAAATCTAATTTGTGCGTATAAATGGGCACCATAATACCTGGACATACAGCTGTTTATATTGCAATTTCCCTCTCTGAATCCCCCAAAACTTGCCTAGGCAAATACCGACATGCAGGCATCATCACATCCCTCCTCTTCCCAAATGTGTTCAAAAGGATCATAGAGAGCAATATAATCCTTTCCCACTCTATCCAGTATAAAAAGTTTGAGCTGGAGTATCCTATAGAAACCCATTATAATTCCCTGTGCTGAAAAAAAAAACCAATACAAATTAATTTTAATTGTTTTCTGTGGGCTTCTGAATTTAGGAATTAGCACTTAGAGCTATTTATAATTTAGCACGCAATGAGTCCTGCATAGAATGTTTTGTCTATGTAAAAGCATATGTAAAACATTACAGATGCTCTAAAAATACTGATAATTAAAACAATTCATTGGGTACTGTACATTATATTCCTAGTGATGGGCTTTTTCAGTATATTCTTCATAAATCCCAAATATATAAGATAATAATGATTTCTTCTTTCTGTTATAGCTGGACCAATTAGTCATCGACTCGGCTGTAGAGAAGCGAGAAATGGAACACAAGCATGCAACAATACAGCAAAGGGTGAGTTCAGTATTCTACAGCTTGCATGCCTTCGAAATCAGTAAATCTGGCAAAGCCTTGAACTTCTGTACACATTGTAGAAGCTTACTAAAAACGGTGTACATTACAGTGCCTTGAAAAAGTATTCATACCCCTTGAAATTTTCCATATTTTGTCATGTTACAACCAAAAACGTAAATGTGTTTTATGGAATAGACCAGTGATGGCGACCCTTGGCACCCCAGATGTTTTGGAACTACATTTCCCATGATGCTCCACTACACTGCAGAGTGCATGAGCATCATGGGAAATGTAGTTCCAAAACATCTAGGGTGCCAAGGTTCGCCATCACTGGGATAGACCAACACAAAGTGGCACATAATTGTGAAGTGGAAGGAAAATGATAGAGGTTTTCAAAATGTTTTACAAATATCTGAAAAGTGTGGCGTACATTTGTATTCAGCCTCCTTTACTCTGATACCCCTAACTAAAATCTAGTGGAACCAATTGCCTTCAGAAGTCACCTAATTAGTAAATAGAGTCCACCTGTGTATAGTTTAATCTCAGCTGTTCTGCCAAATCCTCAGAGGTTTGTTAGAGAACCTTCGTAAACAAACAGCATCATGAAGGCCAAGGAACACATCAGACAGGTCAGGGATAAAGTTGTGCAGAAGTTTAAAGCAGGGTTAGGTTATAAACAAAAATATCTCAGCTTTGAACATCTCATGGAGCACTGTTCAATCTATCATATGAAAATGGAAAGAGTATGGCACAACTGCAAACCTTCCAAGATATGACCGTCCACCTAAACTGACAGACTGGGCAAGGAGAGTATTAATCAGAGAAGCAGCCAAAAAAGCCATGCTAACTCTGAAGGAGCTGCAGAGATCCACAGCTCAGGTGGGAGAAAATCTGGCATTTTTTAGAAGAGTAGCATGAAGAAAGCCATTGTTGAAAGAAAGCCATAAGAAGTCCCGTTTACGGTTTGCGGGAAGCCATGTGGGGGACACAGCAAACATGTGGAAGAAGGTGCTCTGGTCAAATGAGACCAAAATATTACTTTTTTGCCTAAAAGCAAAACGCTATGTGTGGCGGAAAACTAACACTGCACATTGCGCTGAACACACCATCCCCACCGTGAAATATGCCGGTGGCAGCATCTTGTTGTGGGGATGCTTTTCTTCAGCTGGGACAGGGAATCTGGTCAGAGTTGATGGGAAGATGGATGGAGCTAAATACAGGGCAATCTTAGAAGAGAACCTGTTAGAGTCTGCAAAAGACTTGTCCTTCCAGCAGGACAATGACCCTAAACATACAGCCAGAGTTACAATGTAATGGTTTAGATCAAAGCATATTCATATGTCAGAATGGCCCAGTCAAAGTGCAGACCTAAATCCAATTAAGAATCTGTGGCAAGACTTAAAAATTGCTGTTCACAGACGCTCTCCATCCAATCTGACAGAGCTTTAGGTTTTCTTACAAAGAAGAATGGGCAAAAATGTCACTCTCTAGATGTGCAAAGCTGGTAGAGACATCCCCAAAGATACTTGCAGCTGTAATTGCAGCGAAAGGCGGTTCTACAAGGAATTGACTCAGGGGGGCTGAATGCAAATGCACACCACACTTTTCACATATTTATTTTTAAAAAAATTGAAAACCATTTATCATTTTCCATCCACTTGACAAATATGTGCCACTTTGTGTTGGTCTATCACATAAAATCCCAATAAAATACATTTATGTTTTTGGTTGTAACATGACAAAATGTGAAAAATTTCAAGGGGTATGATTACTTTTTCAAGGCACTGTATATTACCAAATGTCTCTGGACACCTGACAATGACCCCAATCAGCTTGTTGGACATCCTAATCCAAAACCATGAGCCTTCATAAGTACTTGACAACCCTCTGTGGCTGTAGCAGCCTCCACTCTTCTTGGAAGGATTTCCAATTGTTTTTCAAGAGTTTCTGGGAAATGTTGTGTTCATTTGGCCAAAAGAACATTTCTGCGGTCAGCTACTGTTTTTGGAAAAGAAGATCTGTTTCATAGTCAGCATTGGGATTCATCACAAAGGTGTTCAGAAGGGTTGTGGTCAGGGCTCTTTGCAGCCAATTTTGAATTCCTCCACACCAAACTCATCAAACCATGTGTTTGGTGAGCTGACTTTGTGCACAAGGGGCACAGTCATGCTGGAACAGAAAAAGGCCTTCCCCAAACCATTACCATAAGGTTGGAAGCACACAATTGTCTAAAACGTTTCTTTTTTTTTTTTTTTGCTTTAGCTTTATTAATACCCTTCATTGGAAACACTTGAACTCACATCTCTATTTGGATATACTTGTACTATACATTCCCTTTAGGCTGCATTCACACCTGAGCATTTCTTTTTGAGGCAGAAAGTTGCGCGGTATTACCGCAATTTTGCCACAATTAAGTACCGGTCAAAAGTTCACCAATGTAAAAAGCAGAAAAACGCCTGTAATCTGCCTAAAAAGAAGCATTGTATTCATGTACTTTTTTGGAGCTTCGGGCCTTTTGCTTCAGGTGGCAAAACGTTCAGATGTGAAAAGGTGCCATTGAAATGAATGAGATTTTGCTTGTTGGGCGTTGTTTTCTGGCATTTTACGCTCACAAAACGCTCAGGTGTGAATGCAGCCTGAAGACTTGTTCACAGTATGTAGAGTTACCTGCATTTTTCCTCATAAATAAATGCAGGTAACTGCTATGACCTACAGAAAACAATAGTTTTCTATATGTAATGCTCACACCAGAACTGGGTGTTTCTCTGTGTTTCAGAACTGCGCTATAATTTACAACATGTTTGTGCAGTGACATGAACTTTTGGATGTGTACTAGAGACCCCGGCAGCCATTTTAGTGTGGATCACCAGTGCTTAAGAGCGGCGCTCTATGCATTTCTAACGGGTCAAAATAAATGAAGTGTCACTTTGTACACTTCTCATAAAGTTAAAAAAAATGGATATGTGTGATGCGATGAAACGAACATCACACCGACGACTGCTGCATGGCTGTGCAGTCAGGAATGTACAGCCGCCGAGACAGTAAACTGCTGAGGGTTTTGTGTCTGGGCTAGTGTGAATGGGCCCCTAAATTAATATTTCTGATTATGATACATTGCAGCTGCAACTTCAAATTAGCATTTCTTAAACATAATTTGTTTGAGAACTGAAGGTGATTATGACGGTGTTCCGTTTTTGTTACTGTTTTAGTCTTTTAATGCTGTTGGTGTAATTATGTGTCCTGCTTGGAGGAGCTCATCCAATTTTCACACTATAGATAACAGCAGCATGTAAAAGCCAGTGCTCCTGAAATGGTCTTTTCATTGTGCCTAGTTTCATTGTATTCAAGATTACTCCCATTCTCACTATATTATAGGTCTCCTTATCTTGGCATCATTCCTTGCAAAACAATGACCCCTGCTATACTCTGCAATACTGTCTGCCTTTAATGGCATCTGTGAGGAATAGTACAGTCTAAGAGGAAAATTAATCAATAACTTATGTTCATTCTTACTAAAGGGGGGGGGGGGGTGTGATTACTGGATTATTGATCCACGACTGAAGCTTGTCCATATAGTAGGCAGGCGGCTCACCTTTTGTACTCAACGTTGGCCAAAGGATATAGTGGGGAAAGGTTTGATCGTCTATTAGGTTGTTATTGCTCTCTGTGACCTTGGTGGGGACAATTTTTCTTACTTTCTGCCTAATGACCTTTAGGCCATACTTGTTGTAAGGTTTATTTCTGCTTTCTCTGTCTAAAATGTTTGTAGATAATCCATTAGTAGATGGTGTCAAATCCAGCAGCACCAGTAAATGCTTCAGAAATGTGGAGAAGTCACTCCTAACAGGGGTATAGCTCACATCAGTGCCCTGGGTTTTATGTGGACAGGAAGGAAGAAATTACCCCAAATGGGGACGCTCTCAATGGTAGAAATTCCCATCAACGTTCAAAGCTAAAAAAGGCTTTGGAAGGAGTTCCACTATGAAGTATCAGATACATGCCTCTTAATGTACAGTATGTAGGCAGTCAGAGCTAGCAGAACATGTAAGGCACATGGACGAATGTATTGCATAATGTATGCTTTTTATTGGTGCCTTAATATGAGCTGTTGGCATAGATCTGCCAGCTTGGGTATACCTGTTTCAGACATTGAAAGTTTGTTTGGTTATTTTCTTTTTAAATCTGCACATGGGATGGTCCTTCTATTCAGTGAGCTCTGTCAATTGTACTGGTGGCTGCTCTCTTAGTGAAATCTTTAGCACAAATCTGCTTGTATCCATTTATGTGTAACACATATTCATTTTTTTTTTTACTCTTTCTTTCAACAACCTTGCTGATCAATCTACGATGTCCAGACTCTCCTACAGGTGAGTGTTTTATTTCCTATTAAAAACCTATACCACCCAAAAATATTCCTGCTTACAAAGAAATGTAGGAATCAAAAACTGTAGCAAAAGGGAGGAATGTACCCATAAGGAACCTGTCAGATTTAATGTCCTATTCTCTGTGAAGAATCTGATTATTTTATTATTCATTGATTTTGAATGAGCATCAGTGGATAGCATCATCCTCTGGCCTCTTGTGTCTCTCAGTGGTATCAGTGGTGAGGTTTTTCTGCAACAACTTGAGCAGAGGCCGCTTATAATTCAGCATGTAAGTAATCAGTAACACTATTATTATTATAAAGGATTTATACTGTAAAGTACCAACAGTTTACGCAGGGCTTTGCAAGATGAATAAAGACAATACAGTTATAATATGATTCAAGACAAGAGGGTTAGGAGGGCCCTCCCTGTAAGAGCTAGCAAATTTACAACAGGATTTTGTTGTGGGGTCTTTAGTGGATGTTAAAGGCTAAGATCACTTCTTCATGCAGAATTCCACTTTTTATAATAAATAGAAGCCCTTTCTAATGTCTTTTCTACTCAAGCCATCCCAATGTGTTTATCTCTCACTTAAAAAAAGCTTTTTGATTCCAACACCTCCTGTAGATCATCTCCCATCATGCACGGCCTTAGTGCATCACAGAATAGGTGTGGCTTACCACTCTGGACCACGCCTCCCTCGTTACTATACCACCTCTTGTTTTATTTCCATCTACTTTACGTAAAGTCTAATCTCCCTTAGATCTACCATCAGATATGTAGTGCAAGTACCTGTCTGATTTTTTACAAATTCAATGGATTGTTCAGGTGGGCCCTCCTGTTCCATAGTTTTGATAAATCTAGAGGAAATTATACAGGGATTGTACACTTAGATTGCATAGTGTAAGTCCATCTTTATTCAAGTCCATAGAAGGGAATGGACAGAGACACGTAGCTGTCGGGCTCCATTCACATCTCTGCATAGTGGAAACTCACGTTCCCGCATGGGCTTTTTTTTGGGCACTCTAGAGCGTTTCCACTCATCACACATAAGGCATATACACATGACAAATGCCCCAGAGATGCTCCAGAACTTTTTCTAGAGCCAAGTGTGGCTCAGCTTTTACCATTCTATTAGGTGTGCTTGCCATGCGTTTGTCATTAACATATAATGGCAACGCAAGTGTGGTGTGCGTTTCCAAAACTCACAGCAAAGCAGACATTTTTCACAGGTGTGACTGGAGCCTCATTGTTTTTGTGTAATCAAACCAATTTCACAGTCAGGCTCCATTCACTGTTTTGTCACTGGCATTTTATGGCTATATGTCCCAATGATCATTAAAGACTAATAGTAGCCTTAGTAGGTGCTTAATCTTTTGTTTTTTGTCTTACTGTGTTGTATTTTGGATGCACCGTCCCTATATATATTTATGTTTAGGCACCACAGCCATTTACACTCCAATAGATCTCATTTTGTGGGGGGGGTTTGTAGTCCCATTCGCATCTAGCCTAGTGAGAAGGCATGTTTTTTGGCTCGTTTTTCCCACAACCTGCATAGGGCAGCCCAATAATTGCAATAGCCCACACTACACATGGCAAAGTAGCTCTTGGGACATGGTTACTGCGTTTGATGCTCATTTTTTCACACGGCAAGATGTGTCTTTGCGTCTGCGTTTGGGGTGCTGCTAACAATCAATGGCACCAAAAGTGTGACTAGGTCATTTTAGGTGAGTAAAGGTGGGTATACACTATACAATCTCTGTACAATCTCGTTTAGATTTACCAAAATTATATAATAGGAGCACACACCTAGATATCTGATCACTCTGTATCCAATCAGGCAGGCCTTTGTTTTACATGGTTGATGGCAGACCTAAAGGAGATTGTACAATTAGATTATATGGTAAAATTTACAGACTATCGCGGACATACTTCTCCTAGTTTCAGTACTATAGCTCTGCTTCACATAGGCTGTTATCACTCCTGCACACTCTGCTAAATGAACGATCTATTGAAGAAGACAGTAACATACAAACAGAGAAAGAGCCTGGCCGTGTATTCAGTGAGAACAGAGCTGACATTGCCTGCTTTGAAAAAGCAGTAAGGATGAGCTCAGGCGTGTTCGCACACCCCACGTGCAGAGCCCACCAGGAAGTCGGCAGTGCGCTGTGCTAATCACAAGCAGTGAGACAATGTCTCGATGCGCGGCTGCAGAGATCGGGAAATGTCTCACCGCCTGTGATTAGTGCAGCACAGTGCCGACTTCCTGGCGGGCTCTACACGAGGGGTGTGCGAACACGCCTGAGCTCATCCTTAAAAAGCAGTAACTGCTGGAGTGGCTGGGTGGGAGCAATCACCTGGAGGAGGAGGGCAGGTGCAGGGTGTGTGTTAATGAGGTCAGCTGGTGAACTACTTTCTTGCACTGGTTTTTTTGTCCTAAATACCACATTCAGGACATGTAATGGAGAAGTTTCGTACAGGAGACTGAGTTAATGCCCGTCCTAAAACACAGAGAAAAATGGTTTCTTTTATTTATTTATTATTGTACTTATATGGCGCCGTCAATTTATGCAGCGCTTTACATATGTGTATATATATTGTACATTCACATCAGTCCCTGCCCTCAAGGAGCTTACAATCTGAAGTTTATTCTCTTCAAAAGAGGTACATTAATGGTATATTGGTACATAGCGGAGCAGGAATTTAGAAAAGAAAAGGCGAACTTAACCTTAAAGTGGGCCTTGCACCTCAGTAACGAGGTCTGCTTATTTAAGGTGCCCCCCTCCCTCTGAAATGACAGATGCCATACTTCCCTTTCCTGGCTTCCTTCTACAGTGCCAAGGAAAGGATAATGCCATCATCCTTCTGGCCAGATCTTGGAGAATGTTGAGTAGCCCAAATCACATGATAAGATGCGCTGCAGATTTGAAATACTCGCCATTCCCAGGGTACTTGTAAGTAGCAGGGTCATGTCAACCCCTGTTCTACAAAGGTTGGGGAAAGGTGAGTATATCATCTAAATATTTTTCCCTACATAGGTTCTTTTTTGCACTCTTATGCAGCATTTAGGGCTAGTTTACACTTGCTTTAAAACAAGACTTCGGACAGGCTTTGTTAAAGCTCTCTGAATGTCAGTCAAAGCCCCTGTTTGCAGTCCTGTTTGCACCTTGCGTTTGCTTTGGTTTCCTTAAAAAATGATACCCCACGTCTCTTTAGTGGTGCATTAAAGTGCCCTCAAAGCCTCCATAGAGCTCTATGACAAAGCTCACTTGAAGCACCTGTGGCTTTTGAGAGGCTTTAATTCAGCTTTACCTTCGCTTTGTTTTGTAGAAATAGATATTAGATATCCACACACACACACACACACACACACACCCACACACACACACACACACACACCCACACACATGGCATCTGTCAAGCTTCAACAAAGATTCAAAAGAGCATCACAGAAGTATCCCTGACGCTTCATCGAAGCATCACCAAAGCATCATGGAAGCACCACGAAGCTTTACCGAAGCATCAAAAACACATCATAAAAGCATGTTGAAGCGGTAGGTGTGTTAATGTGTGTTAAAGCCAAAGCAAGTGTAAATGAGCCCTTAAGGGGAAAAATGGACCACACTGAATAAGCAGAACCTGCCTGAAGTGCAAGGTCCACTTTAACTGCCTGTTGTTTTAAAGTGGCTGTAAATCCGATTCATGAAATTTGAGCTGGGCACATATATCTGCACGTGTTTTCTTATCTCTCTTCAAAGCACTATGGCCCATAGCTGTCTCCTGCTCTGTTCTTCTGTTATCAGCCTGATAACTCCTGACAAGCTCTTCGTCACATATGATAAAAGCAGCCTGAGTTTTGTGTTGGGGAGGATCCTATAAATAGATTTCCAGCGAGCAGAACAATTTAACGATGTGCCTTTCCTCCAATCAGCGGTCATGGCTGTACTGCAGTGTTGAACAGGAAGAGAAAATCTCCTAACAGGATCTGAATTTCTAAACCGTATATAAAGCTGAAGACAGCAGATATACATGTAAAACGTATGTAGGGAGATTTGTTTCATTCCTGTGTATCATTTGAGGCTGTTAACTTCACTGAGTATATGTGAGGGTTTACATCCACTTTAAGGCAGCCTTTTTTCAACAAGGCTGTCTTGAGGTTTATTCAGGGGTGCCTTGGCAAAATGCCTGAAAATTGCCCAAAAATTGTATACAAGCTTGCATGTGGATGAAGGCTGCCTTTTTAGTTACACTAAATCGCAGGTTTTCATTGTGCACCATTACACCCTTCTAGCTGCTGGAATCCTAATGACAAATGGCATCATCAGTTGATAAGGAGGATGTCAGTCGTCTGCATAGCATCCTTGTTTGCCCCTCCCCTCTCCCTCAGCACTGGGGTCACATTAGCTCAGTGATGGAGAAAAACTGAGGGAGAAGAGAAACATTGGAATACTAGTCAGTACCAGTTTGCAAAAGTTATATTTGCTTTGGAAGAATAAAACACCTCTAACATTGGGTGTCCTACTTGAACTTGTGGATGTTGTGCATTATGTAAAACTATTAGTTTTTGTAAAACTTATGTAAAACTATTCGTTTTTACATTTTAGAATGGGGTGCCTTAAGACTGTCCATAATTTTCAAAGGGTGCCTTGACTGAAAAAAGCTTTAGAAACACTGGTTTAAGGGGTTTTCTACTTCCTCCTGTAAAAACAAAGCCCTTTTTAACGCGTGAGTTCAAAAATATCTTACTGTGTTCTGAGCAGACTCTGGATGGCCTAATCGAACAATATGCAGAGTTCATGGCCCATCTGTCTTTTGTTTATCATAGTGGTTCATTAATCATCTGTTTTACAAGTGTTCAGGCTGTGAACATGATCCTCCTGAAAGCTTTGCAGGGTAATGAATAGTAGACAGATGTGTAATGCCTGTGGACACCTATGTATTTAGGAGAGCTTGGATAAAGGGTCGAAGGTCACCAGGCAGTACTCATGGAGGTCTGTCTAGGACAGTGATGGCGAACCTTTTTGAGCCCGAGTGCCCAAACTGCAACACAAAACCAACTTATTTATTTCAGAGTGCCAACACTGCCATTAAACCTTAATACCGAGGTTTTCGTTTAGAAAAAACAAATCGTACAGTTGTCCAAACTAATTAACAGCTTAAAAGAAAAACACAATAACAGAGGTTTTAATTATGCAGTTTTTTATTGAAAAAACTATCAACTCTACATGTGCATTTGCTGGGCACTGGCAAGGATGCATTTGCTGGGCACTGGCAAGGATGCATTTGCTGGGCACTGGCAAGGATGCATTTGCTGGGCTCTGGTAAGGATCAATTGCTGAGCACTGGTAAGGATGCCTTTGCTGGGCATTGGGCCCAATAACACCTATGATGGGGCACAATTCCCAGGACTGCTGTTTAAAATATACATATTTGTTTTCTATTCAATTTACAAAAACAATAGGTTTAATCCAACAAATTTTGGGGGTTAATCTGGATCCTGACCTAGACACAGGAAGGAGTTGAAGGGGAAGGTACCCACCACCAGTTGATACAGGTATTGCATGGCTAGGGGTCAGCAGCTTAAGCCTCTGCCTCTAGTGCCCCATACACACGATGAGATTATCGGACGAATGATCGTCCGTTTTTTATTGCATACTGATATCAGATCGAATCTGATGAGTTTACTAAAGTCACGAAATTCCTGCACGACAGGAATAAAATTCGGAAGTGATGTCATGTGTTGTAATGCATTTGTATTGCATTTTCGAAACGATAGCTGTACTGATTGAACGAAAATCGTACGATCTGGCATCGTACGAAAATTTTTTTCCTGCATGTCCGATAGAATAATATTGGATGAACTGTCCTGATCGGCTCTCGAAAGCTCTGTACTAACGATCTGATTATCGTACGATCGCTTCGATTTTCTGATCGTGTGTTCGGGGCTTAAGGAGCGGGACACCACAGACAGAATGGATAGATAAGATAACTGTACATATTAACATCTCACCTGTCTCCAGTGTCTCCTGATCCAGCAGCTCATTCCCGCCCGCAGATCACCCCTGATCCCAGCCGCGTGGGAGTCGTGTTCTCTCAGTCAGGCTCACCCCAGACATGTCACTGTTGGCCCCAGAGATTTGTGGGAGATATAGTTTGATGGGGGGTGCAGTGTGGATGAGACAGTTTCAATAATTGTATTTCCGCACGCATGTCACGCCTGGCCGCTTCTTTTCAGTCACGCCCACCTCAGACACGTTACCGCTGGACCTAGAGACCTGTGGGAGATGTAGTTTGATGGGGGGCACGATGTGGTGTGGACGAATCCGCTTGTATGGATGGCCGGTCAGTGTGTGCTTTTCTCATTTATTCCTGGCGTGCCCACAGAGAGAGCTTGGCGTGCCAGCTGTGGCACGTCTGCCATGGGTTCGCCATCACTGGTCTAGGATTTGAATCAAAGCAAGTTTACTGGTTCATTTATTCTAGAGACTGACTTGCCAACTCCTAGAACAACCTGCAGTGCCCAGTCCACCAAAGATGAACGGCCCTGTGTGAAACTAGGAAAGGATCAGGACATTTGGGGCTTCCGGGAGCAGTAATATTCAATATTAGTTGCTTGTTGTGCATAGTTGGAAAATCCCTGTACAAAGTGACATAGATCACTCAGAAAAGGAAATGTATAAACAGTATAGAGAGACCATACACAATTTCCAGGATGGATAGATATCTCACCTAGCTGGATGGTGTAGTGACATTTGCCAGTCTACAAAGCAGTTTCCTGTGCAATTTAGCTGACATGTAGTGTTATTCACAATTGCCCCAATCACACACAAATATTCCAAACAATGGTGGGAGACGCTTGAATTAGGCTGTCATCAATACTTGTAACATTATCTTTAAAATTCTTTCTACAATCTGGTGCTGATTCAGTAGGCGTTACAGTTTACAGACAATAATGACATTTTTGGCTTGTTCAATGGAAAATTAAGAAAAATATGATATTAATCCAATTCCAGCCTTGTGAAGGCTTGTTATTGTCCTTTTTTCCACATTTTTTGTGCATTTTGGCTCATTATTATCATAAGTCCCAATTGAGATTCAGGAAATGGTGCTTATGAGATGCAAAATCCAAAACAGATTTTAAAATTCCTTTAATTTTGAAGAGAATACCCTAAGATGCACATGTTGACATTTCAGTCTTTAACCCTAGGTTCACAGCTCTGCGTGTTTGCAGGCCACGTTTGCATGGGCACAGAAGCCTATTCATAATGATAGGCTGCTGTGCCTGCGTTTCCACAAAAAAAAGGTGCATGCACTTTTTCAAAAACACGGTCCCAGGGAAATGGCATGGTAATTTTGACCATGCCTTTTGCCTGCGGTCCCCGCACACACAGAGCACTGTGTTTTTATTGCGAGTGTGGGAATCGCTACAATTCCCACACCCCCAGCCACACGCAGAAGTGTGAACCTAGGGTTAGTATGTGATGCTTCAGATCTCGGCAAATACATACAGTTATTGCTAATATACTACCAAAAGTTACCCCTGCTCTCAAATACATAAAGGATAAGTTCATCTTTCAGAAAAAACAATAAATGCACATAATTTTTCAGAAAAAAAGTGCATTTATTATTTTTTCCTACAGCAGCTTGCAAAGCATTGCTGATCATGGGTGCAGTGTTGGGTACCTGCTTATCAACGCTCTTGCAGTTCATTGAGAACTACAATTCCCGTCTTCTGCAGTGGAATATGGAACTTGTAGTTTCTTTGTTCACAGGTCCCTGTAAATGAATGATGAGGCTGTGTGGGTGGAGCCCCGCACAGCTGCACTGATTTTGAATGTGACAGCGGGGAGAAGAACACTCTCCTGCTGTCAATTGGGGGCATAGGAGGTGAGGAAGTGTGATGGAACATGTTACATGTTACATTCTAAATATGGGTGTAACATGTTTCAAAGGTGAACTCTCTTTTAATTAAAGCAGCACTCTAGCCAAATAATTTTTCTGTTCCCATGCAGTGGGGCTGTGCCCACACTACATGGGTTAACTGCTCGTTTTTTGTCTAGGGGATCGGAGAGCGGAGATATACTTACCTAATCTTCTGATCCTCCTGGCACAAGACTGGTCCCTGTGGCTCCTGCCTTACCACCCCCGTGGTCTTGTGCGATGAACAGTTCCTGATGTCACCGCCATGCCCATAGACTTGCTCTGGACATAAAGACTTCAGGAACAGTCCACCCCTGGATCGTGGTGGAGTGCTCTGTACCGCTAGAACAAAGGATCGGGTGAGTATAAGGCTTTTTAATTGCCACTTGACAAAACAAGCAGTTAACCCATACGGTGTGGGCACAGCAACACTGCATGGGAACAAACCTTGCCAGGAGTTCTGCTTGAAAGGTTTCCATACACATGCAAGCATTTGTAGACAGAAATATGTGTTAAAGAGACCCAAAAAAATTGGGGAAAATGTTAGCGGTTGTAAAACCCAATATCCCTAAAGTAACTGTCTTAAAGGATAAGTTCACCTTTTTTGCCAAAAAATAATAAATGCAGATAAAAAAATGTGCATCTATTATGTTTTGGGAGCCTGTAAAGCGTTGCATCAGTGATCAGCAGATTGCTGATGCCATGCAGGTCTCCTGCAGACCTGTCAGTGTATCTGCTTGCTTGTACCTCGTACAGCCACTAAGACTGTCGGGACTTGTAGTTTTCCATTTACAGAGGACTGTGAATGAGTAACTCGGCCGGGCAGTCAGGAGTCTCACTCGGCTGCGTTACTTTTAAATTTTGACAGCTAGCGGGGTGAGAAGATCCCCCGCTAGCTGTCACAGCGGGGGGGAGCAGGGGCCGGTCCTTTCATAACATGTTACACCCTGAATATGGGTGTAACATGTTATGAAAGGTGAACTTATCTTTTAAGAGAAATATGAAGGCTGCCATTGGTGATCACCTCAGAAAATGCTAATTGCCTGGCTGTCGTGATGAGTTTGTTCTAGGTTCAGTACTTTCTGAATCACTGACTTGAAACAAGTATACAGATCTGGAAAGTTGATGAAAAGTCAGAAGTGCTCATTTAGGGCAAAGGAAAAGCATCTCCTGTTATCCCATCTCCTGGCCCACCTATACTCACAGATCCATGCTTCTTTGACCATTGTAGGATTCCACTTTGGATACGCTCCAGTGTCTGATGGTGTTGGAGCTTACCCAGGCGGATTATTAGCTGCTCAGCTCCCGTATGCCCAGAAACTCATTTGAGCAAAGGAGAGAGGGCTCAATTGAAGCTGGGAGGCAGTGAGAGGGCATGAATTGGTGAGTATAAATGGATCGAAGGGGTAGACTTTCAATTTGCAATAAATTACCAGTGTAACAGTGGCTGTTTACCTACATGCTTGTTCCATGTTAGTGACCCATATTATTGAAAAACCAGGATCAGTATGACAGCCAGCATGTTAACATTTTTCTAATGAAAAGGTTAGCAGTGGCAGCATCTTTGTGTTCTTACCAGAAGAAGAAACTTTTAGCTATTCCTACAGGGGTAGGTCAGGCCACACAGGACATCTCCTCCATACACAGCAAGTTTAGCAGTCCATTAAAATGATCAAATGTGACAGCAGAGGCTGGTCCAGGAAGGTGTTAACCTGTCATCATATGGGGCTAATGAAGGCAATCATAGAATAAATGGAAGTATGCGTTGAAGGTGCCCATATATGATCACATGTTTCGTCCTTGCTGTTTATTACCCAAGTGATCATCAGAGGGTCTTGAAAGTTGGTGATAGTCTATAGACAACTATACTATTAATAAAGAATGTTTAAAATGATCTTTCTCTGCAGATAACCCATTTGGTTGTTGGCATCATAAGACGATGCTTTACCACCTATTATCTGGTCTTATATGTATGGTAGTAATACCATTACTGGTAACATATGTCAAAATACAACCAACTCTGTTATCTGATGAACTTCACACTGTCACAACCATAGGGGGTCATTATTTAAATACCAGGCATTCTTAGTGTCAAGCAGCTGCATTCCAACCTCCAATACCAGTCCTCTTCACATTTAATATTCTCTGATGTCCAGTTCTGCTAGATGTTTCAAGGGAAGTAAAAGTAAGTTCTACAGAATACTACCAATCCCAAACAATATTTTGCATTGACGCATGTAACATTCTGTCAGTTTGGTCTGTTATATGAATCATCTGGTGGAAAAAGCTCTTTTCCACACGTTTTGGGCCTGTAACCTCTCTAAAAGTCTATCAGTAGGAGTAGCTACCTATCATACCATCTAGAGACTGCAGGCAGTGTAATGTAATTCATTAGTGGGGCCTTCTACACGTTTGATGTTAAATTTGCATAGCTACATGGTTCGAATTTCTAATGGGAACATCTGCTCAATGGAGAGTGTTGCCATGTATATATAGCTTCATATTGTGTATGTTTACTGGTAAATTCTCACATTATACTGTAGAAGCATTGTTTAATTTCAGTCATGTTGGGGTTTTGTCCCATTTTGCTGCTCCCATAGTTCCTTATTTAAAGTGTAGATGCTTTCCATTTTAAACATACAAAAGTGACTGTCCTACCTAAAAACAGACACCACGGTATACACAAGTATTTTTTTTTTTTTTATCCAGGCATAGCTAGAGTGGACTAGGCTGCCCTGCTGCTTAAAGTTTCCTTGTTAATGGTAATTTATGTTCTGGAAATGTGGTTTCTAAACTATGCGTATATGGATGCCAGCTATTCTCAACACATCCTTTGTAGGCTCATTGCTCTCTGTGGGAGAGAAGTTGACTTCACAATCATGTGATAAGAGGCAGCAGTGCCACCCAGATGCACAAATGTACCTTCTAAAACCTGGTTGCAAAGGCCTACATGATAAGTACACTTTTAGCCTGACAAGCTGACTGACAAGCCCTACCTTGAATGGAGGCCACGATGAATAAGTACAGCATTTATGATATCATGCTTTAGCACAGTTGCATTGTGTGCTTTGATCGAATATAACTGTGAGGATTGGTTTTGTTACTTGAACTTGCTTATTAATAAGCTAATTTATGCTTTTTTTTTTTTTTTTTAATGGTTCTAATTCGTAAGAATTATTTCCTTGCATGCCCCTGTAAAAGTCCTTTCTTGATTGATTTCATCCACAAGTGCCTGTTTGGGTGCAGCCCCGGAATGAGCTGTGACATTTGGTAAGCAGGGCTGCCTCTATTGTCTTTTCCTTATTATACCCAAGACAGCCAGGAACAGACATTAGTCAATAGGAGGTCAGAGGTGATCAAGGACCTGTCATCAGTGAAAAAAAGGCTCATTATGGTCGCAAGGCAAATCATAAATCCTGTTTCTTCCCCCTTCCAATTATTTGGTTCTGCAGTGTGTGGAGACAAATGGACGCCACGTTCTGCTGTAATTTGCAGATGAAATGGTCATTTTCATACCTATGATTACATGATTTGTAATAATATTATTAGAACATTTAATTTTTTTTAGTTCCTAATATATATTTTATTAATGGTTATTACTGGATTAGATTTGGTAAAAAAAAAACTAGTATAAAGTAAAGTATACCATAGCTAAAAACATTTGGTTTCTAAAAGTTTTTAGTCCTTCTTCTTTTCTTTTTTTTTTTTTTTTTTTATTTGCTCCTCAGTTCTGAATAGTGCTTTGCCTAAACACATCCACGCAAACCTTATCGCAGGGAAAACAATAGCAGTTTTTCAAAAAATTCATTCAGCCAGTCGCTATTTCCTCCAAGAATGGTCAGCTGCGGGCATTTTCCACTACTTATAGCCAAGCTGATTGGCACCTGATCTATCCGAAATCCCAATAATCATGTCATGTTAGGTGTCTTTAGTGTGCTGTAAGCAGATGTGCAGAATAAAATAATCCATAGACATTAGATGACAATCTGATTGGATCAAGCAACAATTAGATGCTGTCAGGGCACCTACAGATGCCAAGCATGGCACCCTTTACTGAATAGAAATAAGATGTGTTGGGAAAACCTTGTCATATCACGGTCTTCCTCTTGATAAACTAAAGCTGTCTGCAGAGACACCACAATATGACCACTCATGTTTCTGAAAACTCCAACCAGAAAAGACGACTTGGGTCATGACTGCCTGTCCCACTACTCTTTAGCATCTGTGTCCAGCTTTTGGCCAATGAAAGATCAATCTTACAGAAGTTCTTACCATAAATATGCCTGTTTGCTTTGCCTGGACATACATGTTCATAAACTAAATAGACACCCTTGATGTTGGCTTTAGCTGGTAGCTTAAATACAGCAAAACCCATTTTAGACACTCATTTTTATTTATTTTTTTTCCCCTGAGATCTTATGTCTATGGCTAACTTTATAAGAAAGAGAGGAATGAAAGGGATGTGTATTAAAAGGAACCTCCTATCTTTAATGTTTCAAGTAAAAAAAAACTAGATAAAATGACCCTAAAAAGGGACAGCTTGGGACGATACAGTCTCTGTCTTGGAGCACCGCCATCCATACACATGTCTACTGCTCCTCCTCCTCTTGGATGCAGAGAATGGCTGTTAGATGGACGTTCCAAGAGGCTGTGTAGTCATTCTGATTCGGCATCTCTTTCCATTTGATGAAATGGTCATCCTAGTGTTGAACAGGTTAAACCAGGCTGGTGGCAAAGAGGCGGCAGAGACAGATGGGTCTGTTTTATTAACACATTGGCGTGTGCTTCCTTAGCCTATCGGCATTGCTGCCTTTCACTGAGAAAGGATGGCGCTCCTTTGTGATTTGCAGGGGGTAGGGGAGGTGTGGTCTCTTTCAATGGACTCTTAGGATGAGAAAACATTAGCAGCATCACCTCTATGGCCTGGGGAGTAAGTCAATAAACATGTGCTGGCCACAGCTTTTATCTGTGTCCTGTCCTTCTCATTTGGCTCTACAAGTGACAGCTGTATGCTAATGTCCTGGTCTCTTGTCTGAGCTGGAGCTAGGGTAACAGGGTTCTAAGGCTACCTCCTTTGTGGATATTAGTTGATCTCAAGACAGGATGTAGATCTTGATACTTTCCATCATCAAAAAGGATAGCAAACATTATAAGCATGCCTGTTTAGTATTCTGGACATTTAACCACGGAGACATGATTGCTGCCTATACATCAGTCTGACCGCCAGGAACGCGACTCTCTAAACCTGAGAAAATGAAGATATTTGGACGACTGGAATACTTGCTGGTAAGTCATTCAAATTTGCTGCAAATCTGTTTTTCTTTTTAGTATTTTGTGTTAATTGTTTGCTTCTCGCAGGGGCCATCTCTGAAGTGTGCTGAGGTGTTAGTATGTATGTTGGCCATTTTCCCAAGGGGTGCTTCTAGTACATACAGTATGTTGCATGCGGTAATCGGGAATAACAGGAGCCTCAGAAGTGCTTGTAAATAATAGCTGGTAGAAAATATGTGATAAAGGATTGATTCTTTTACCAAAAATAGGGAATAGGTGCTTCACTGGCCATTTGTGAAGAGAAACTTTGGTAGATTCCAGCAGTGCACAGCCTTCATTACATCACAAAGACTTGCCATTCCTGCCTATGGCAGATCAAATGCTGGCCTGTCATGTAGACTGCTTAGAATAGAACCTCAACCTCTTCCATTTAGCCCAAGATCACAAAAAGAGCCGAATGGATCAACCTCTTGCCAACAGTCAGGGGCGGTCCGTCCATTAAGGGCGCACGGGCACCACCTCCGGAAGTTTTTTTTTTACGCACCTGATTAGAGCCAGAGGCTCTAATAGGCTTCAAAATAGGGGGGGCTCCGAACGCAGCGCATTGCGCTTCACCCAGGTGTGTTTGAATAGCAAATAGCGACCCGGGGGGGGGGATTCGCCAATGCACTGTTTGCCACCCCCCCAAGAAAAAAAATTACCGCCACTGCCATCAGAAATGACTCAGAAATGCTTATTCTATGCCCAGCTTTTAAAGAACCAATTCAACCATTGCTAAGAATAATAAATGTCTGCTCATCCCCTGCTGAGCTAAGCAGAGCTGCCGGGTGACAGGTCTCGGCTTATGCAAAGCGGACATGGACACGGCCCGCTCTACTCTATGGGCAGTCGGATGTAAACGGACCAACTGTCCTTTTACACTCAACTACCCTCTGATCTGATCTGGTCAGACAGGGGATACAAGTGAGTTTACATCCAGCTGTCCATAGAAGAGAATGGAGGGTCCGATTGGGTCCGCCTGAAAAACGGACAGGCACACCCAATCTGACAGCCTGTGTGAAAGGGGCCTAACAGTGATAGAGAATGATCAACCTCAAGCTTAGAGTCAACTGTAGAGATCTTCCAGCATGGAAAATCTCAGCACCAGACAAATGGCGCTACCTGGCATTGACAGTTACCGTAATTGTTTCACTTACAGTATATGTATGCCTTTATTATATTATAGTGATAACATGAGCAGTGACGGGCCTCATTCACGCTGACATGCTTATATGCCAAAGAGAAAATATTAATCCTAGAGGTCTCAGAGGGAGAGAGAGCATTGATTGTAGTTATATTGAAAGACAAGTTTATAGGCATTTATAGAACATTTCTAAGCCCATATAAATGCATGTAATGATTTTTTTAATTGTAAAATTCACACTGTGCACTTAGATACATTTTAGGTGCATTTCGTTTAGCGGCATTAAAAAAAAAAGAAATCTGTGCATCCAGGGGTAACTTAGATACTCTGAACGCATGTAAATACAGTGCTCTGAAAAAGTATTCACACCCCTTGACATTTTCCACATTTTGTCAAAAACGTAAATATATTTTATTGGGATTTTATGTTATAGACCAACACAAAGTGGGACATAATTGTGAAGTGGAAGGAAAATGATAAATGGTTTTTATTTTTTTTTTACAAATAAATATGAAAAGTGTGCCGTGCATTTGTATTCAGCCCCCTGAGTCAATACTTTGTAGAACCACCTTTTGCTGCAATTAAAGCTGCAAGTCTTTTTGGGGATGTCTTTACCAGCTTTGCACATTTTTGCCCATTCTTCTTTGCAAAATAGCTCAAGCTCTGTCAGATTGGATGGAGAGTGTCTGTGAACAGCAATTTTCAAGTCTCGCCACAGATTCTCAATTGGATTTAGGTCTGGACTTTGACTGGGCCATTCTAACACATGAATATGCTTTGATCTAAACTATTCCATTGTAGCATTGGCTGTATGTTTGGGGTTGTTGTCCTGCTGGAAGGTGAACCTCCACCCCAGTCTCAAGTCTTTTGCAGACTCTAACAGGTTTTCTTCTAAGATCGCCCTTTATTTGGCTCCATCCATCTTCCCATCAACTCTGACCAGCTTCCCTGTCCCTGCAAAAGAAAAGCATCCCCACAACATGATGCTGCCACCACCATGTTTCACGGTGGGGATGGTGTGTTCAGGGTGATGTGCAGTGTTAGTTTTCTGCCACAGATAGCGTTTTAGTTTTTAGGTCAAAAAGATCAATTTTGGTCTCATCTGAGCAGAGCCCCTTCTTCCACATGTTTGCTGTGTCCCCCACATGGCTTCTCGCAAACTGAAAACGGGACTTCTTATGGCTTTCTTTCAACAATGACTTTCTTCTTGCCACTTTTCCATAAAGGCCAGATTTGTGGAGTGCAGGACTAATAGTTGTCCTGTTGACAGATTCTCCCACCTGAGCTGTGGATATCTGTAGCTCCTCCAGAGTTACCATGGGCCTCTTGGCTGCTTCTCTGATTAATGCTCTCCTTGCCGGGGCTGTCAGTTTAGGTGGATGGCCATGTCTTGGTAGGTTTGCAGTTGTGCCATACTCTTTCCATTTTCGGATGATGGATTGAACAGTGCTCTGTGACATGTTCAAAGCTTGAATTTTTTTTTTTATAACCTAACACTGCTTTAAACTTGACAACTTTATCCCTGAGCTGTCTCGTGTGTTCCTTGGCCTTCATGATGCTGTTTGTTCACTAACTATCTCTAACAAACCTCCAAGGGCTTCACAGAACAGCTGTATTTATACTAAGATTAAATTACTCACAGGTGGACTTTACTATTTAGGTGACTTCTGAAGGCAATTGGTTTCACTAGATCTTAGTTAGGGGTATCAGAGTAAATGGGGCTGAATACAAATGCACAGCACACTTTTCAGATATTTTTTCGTAAAAATTTGAAAACCATTTATCATTTTCCTTCCACTTTACAATTATGTGCTACTTTGTGTTGGTCTATCACATTAAATCCCAATAAAATACATTTACGTTTTTGGTTGTAACATGAGAAAATATGAAAAATGTCAAGGGGTGTGAATACAAATAAATAAAACAAATGCAGGAGCCCTGTGTGAATGAGGGAATGTGCTTTACTGTTTAACAACCTGCATCATGCATCAACTGTAAAGCTGGATTCACACCAGTCCTGTGCGAATTCCAGCGAAGGGAAAAAGCAGCTGTTCAGCGCTTCCTCTCCGTTGTAGCTGCAGATCAGCTGAGCAGGGAGAGGGGGAGGTGTAGTGAGGAGGGGGAGAAAATGCCTTTTCACAACGGAACGCATTTGCGAATCAGATGTGTTCCCATAGAAGAATATGTGCCTGCAATTCGCACCGCACTGCCTAGAAAACGCACACGTTTTTTGGGCAATGTGAAGTGCAAATGCAACGCACATATGTGAACCAGACTAAAAGTAATAGATTTTAAAATGTTCTGTGAATTCGATGCTGTGTAAGCCGCATAGGTGGGAACCCAGCCTGAAGCTGAACTCCAGGATAAGCAGATGTTGTGTAAATACAAGAGTCATGTGTGTTCTTAGTTGAACCTTGGTGTACTGTATGCATTTCCCAGATCTGTGCAGTAATCCAGTGTGAAACTTTACATCTGTATAGGAGCTTCCTGTAATAAGGACCGGTCACTGCTGCTCTCTCTCCTTATGAAGGGGTGACTGGTCTTGTCTCCGCCCCTCCTGTAGTTTTCTACAGTCAGCCTTTAGTGGGTGGAGCTACTGTGCTCCTCCCACAGTTCTGCTCTCTGCACAGGCTATGTACAGCACAGTGATGATATCACCACTACTTTTACAAGGTAATGTCTGGGTTTGCAAAGACATATGGTGCACACAAAGTGGATTGATATCCTTTGTGGTAATTAAGCAATATATTTTTAAATATATATATATATATATATATATATATATATCTATATATAGAGATATATAGATATATATATATATAGATATATATATATATATATATATATATATATATAATATATTATATTATATTATAATATAATATATCTAAGTTTTTTTGCCTTGAGCTCAGCTTAGAAAGGATTTGTCTTGTTTTGTCTGCCTATGAACGGTGACTTGCAGTCGATTGATGTGGGTTACTGCATATGACTGCAGTGTGTTTTTCTATATAGACCACTGTGATAATTTCATAAACATGCATGATCGCAAGCATTTTTTTTTTCTTTTGCTATGGTCACTCTGAAAAGTCTACCAATTAAGACTGGAAGACTGGTCAAAATGATGGAAACCGCATTATGTTTGATAATTAAGCTCCAGCCTTAAGGACTCGTTTAGACTTGTGGGGGGATGTTAAAAACGCTTGGTTGGGTTGTGTTTTTAGCGCTCCCCAATCTCCCCCCTTAAGGCCGGGTTCACATATGTGTGGCCACGGTTCCCAACAAGGGGTCCGGTGCATTCCTATTCACTGGTTCAGGTGCGAATCTGTTCCGAATTTTTACCTGAATTCGCACCTGAATCGGACCCAAACACGCACAGGACCATTTGTATTGCGCACCACGGCCACCCTGAATATGTGTTAGAGCAGGTTACACTCGCATGTCATACAAATTGGATGCGGGGAAACCCACATCCCATTGGCAGATATGTGAACCCAGCCTAAAGAATAAGTTCACTTTTTCATAAAAAATAATAAATGTACATTTTGTTGCAGATAAAAAAATGTGCATTTATTATTTTTTATGCTAGGGAGCCTGCGGAGCATTGCGCCTGCGATCAGCAGATCACGATTGCAATGCAGGACTCCTGCAGACTCTCAAGATGGATGTCTGCCTGTACCTTGTATGGGCAGGCAGGTACTTGAAAGCAGGAAGAAACCATGAACTATGAAGGCGCTCACCAGCACCCTCGCAGTTAATTGAGAACTACAAACCATCAGGCACAATGGCTTTCGGTAGTTGTGGTTCATTCATTCACAGAAGACTGTGAATGAATGACACAGTGGTGTGGGCGGAGCCATGTTCTTTTAAAATAGTGACGTGGTGGGGGGAGAATATCCCCAGCCTGCTGTCACAAAGCAAGCAAGTTGAGTGGAATTGATGGCAGGAGCTGGAACATGTTATATGTTCCACCTTAAATTTGAGTGGAACATGTAACTATTCCAAAAGGTGAACTTCTCCTTAAGCCCTCATTCACACTGAACATGGCTTTGAAATTGTGTGAGTTCATCTGAACTCGCACGATTTTAAAGCCGCATTTCAGTCCGACTTCAGGGGCGACTTGAAAGACACCTGTGCGGGTTCATGCACAGATGTCTATTGACATCGCAATAGGGACTTAGGCCTCATGCCCACTGGATGTTTTTACAGCTGCTGTCATTTTGGCTTTAGGTGTTTTTTTTCTACAGCCAGTATAGTCCCCAGTATGTCCATGCACACATAGGCTGTTATAAGCGTTTATTGGCAGGGGCGTTTTCTGGTTGGAAAAAAAAACACAGAACTAGTGGCTTTTAAGAAGCGTTTTTCAGCTGTGAAAACTACCTAACTCTGATAAAAGCTTAACAACGCTGGAAAATGTAGCTATAATGCATTTACAAGCGTTTCTGAGCCTTAAGCTTTTGTGAGAGTATAGTATATAGTATAGTTTGCTAAAAAAAAAAGCAAAAACGCCAATAAAACTCATTCTACAGCTACAGCTTTCTACAGCTAATGCTACTGGTGTTTTTATAACATCCAATGTGCATGAGGCCTTAAGCTGCAGAGGAAGCAGATGGGGGTGTTCACATGCCATGGTCGTGATGCTTTGCGCCAGTGGCAAAAGCTATTGCTCCTATCACATTTGGCAGGCAGTACGGCCACCAAACAAGAATGTGGATCTGCTGCAAATGCCCCACAAACCGCTTGCAATGCAGAGAGTTGGTTCAGCATTTAGTACCTTTTTTACACTGGGGCGGCTTTCAGGCGATTTAGCGCTGCAAATAGCCTCTGCTAAGCGCCTGAAAACCACCTCCCATTCATTCAAGTGTGACTTTTCACACTCGGGCGGTGCGCTTGCGGGACGTTCTGAAAAGTCCGGCAAGCAGCATCTTTGGGGCGCCTGTACTAAGGGCTCCCAAAACGCCCTGCCCATTGGAATGAATGAAAAGCACTTCGGAAGCATTACGGGAGTTTCTTTGGGGTTAAAGGTGCCCCGTTAGCTAGCTTAAACAGCGGTAAAGCGCCGCTAACCCGAGTGGCACTTTACCGTGACCGCAGCCACGGCCCCAGTGTGAAAGGGGTCTTACAGTGTTTAAACAGGTCGATGAGGAGGCATCCACTCTTTAAAATGCCTCTGAAAAGTGATTTTCAGAAGTGCTGCAGTTTGGATGCAATCTAAACCTAGCCTTAGAAAAAATAGATCGTATTTGCATAATGTACATAGAAAATTAGTAGCTGATGCACAAATACATATGACTTTTGGCATGTATTGCCTTTAACCTGATTTGCTTTTGAATCGTAGAGGGTGCTGCTGCCTGTGGTTTCTTTTTATTTTAACATGAATGCAAGAATTACCTGTAGTGCTGGTAAAAAAAAAAAAAAAAAAAAAAAACCTGTGTAGATTTGTAATTCATTATATGTAGGTATGTGAAGTTTTGACTCCATTAACTTTCTATTGGCTTGCTGGTTACAATGTACACAACAAAGCTGAAAGGCTTTTGGATTGATCAAAGGCTGATGTAGAATATAATCTTTTATCATATTAGAGTATCACAAATCAAATGGCGACGTACAGTAAGTGGGACAGTTTCATGTATGAACTGGGTCTTTCCTAGGTATTCCCTGGTAGTGTCTAGGTGTCATTGATTGTCTCTAAACCCTGCCTTAGTTGGGGTATATTTTACTTTTATCTTTATACTTCTTCAATTTAAAATCATAAAAAACTGAGATTTATATTCATAATCCTGGATGGGAAATCGCCATTTTACCATATATCTCTCGCCTGATTTGATCGCTTGTTTCGGGGTAGCCGCTGTGGATCAGAATACATTAACCTACATCAGAGTACAGTTATTTTTTTTTTTTCTTGTGTCCTGTCGGATTGCATAAATTAGCACATTTCCCACGAGGGCACTCGGAAGGAAACTCGCACTGTATTGTGCGGCCTCTTTGGCATTGGATTTTGTTGCCACGGAAACCATTGTGATGTCACGGATGGAAGACAGCGCATATTGCTGAAAGTGAAGGAATGATGAGTTAACCCTTAAGCAGCAGACCATGAGCTTAACTCTTTCAGTAGTCTTACATTGATGTATATCTTAGTTGGTGTGGTGAAGATTTTAGAGAATAGCAGTATGGGGGTTATGTACTGAAACTGCATGGGGAAAAATCTTGTGCAGCTCTGCATAGAAACCAATCAGCTTCCAGGTTTTATTGTCGAAGCCTAACTGAATAAGCTGAAAGGGGTTGTAAACCTTTGTGTTTTTTCACCTTACTTAACGCATCCTATGCATTAAGGTGAAAAAACGCCTGGCAGTGACCGGCCCCCCAGCCCCCCGTTTTACTTACCTGAGCCCTGGAACTTGACCTGACGGGGACGCGCTGTCTCTCTTCCCGGGGTTCTCGGCTGTTGATTGGATAGATTGATAGCAGCGCAGCCATTGGCTCCCGCTGCTGTCAATCAAATCCAATGACCCAGGGGCAGGGCCGAGTCATGCATTCGGCGGCTGTGGACTGCATTTTCATAGCACTACAGCACAACTGTATGATTCTATGCGCTACTTTTCCCTCCCTTAGTCTGAGTTCTGCTGTACAGGGATCGCAAGAGACCGATCAAGTCGCTATCAGGCACTTACACTGCTTGCATTTTTCAAACTGTATTTACTGGTGTATTAATAAATACAATATAGGGCTACATTATTTTATAGTTTATCTTTAACTCTGACTTTCATTTGCTGCATGCTTGTTATGGGTCTTTGATAAAGCAACACAACTAGCAATTTGAAAAGGAGTTGCCAGCAAAGGCAGCCCTGTATTTCTCTCAGAACAGGTGGACTTCTAGCCCTTTCACACTGACAGCGCGGGGGGCGTCGACAGTAAAGCGCAACTAGTTTTAACGGCACTTTACCATCGTTTGAGGTGCTTTTCGGCCGAATAAAGGGTTAAAAGTGCTCGCAAAGCGCCGCCGCAGAGGCGCTTTGCAGGCTCTGCCCATTGATTTCAGTGGGCAGGGGCGCTTTAGGAGGGGTGTATACACCCCTCCTAAAGGGCCTCAAAGAAGCTGCTTGCAGGACTTTTTCTGACGTCGTCCCAGCGCAGCGCCCCAGTGTGAAAGCACTCAGGCTTTCACACTGGGATTGCAGATGAGGCTTTTTTCAGGCGCTTTACAGGCACTATTTTTAGCGCTAAAACGCCTGAAAAACGCCTCAGTGTGAAAGGGGTCTAAGCTCTACTAGACTTTTAATTATAATCTAATGAGGAGAGCAAAAAAGAAAGATTTACCATAGCTTTACCATAGAAACAATTACCATAGCTTTCTTTCCATTTTCTTTCTTTACCATCCCATTTCCATCTTATTGCTTCTTTTTTGAATCAGGTAATACGTATTAAAGCTTTTTGCAAAAATTTACAAAGCAGAGAAAAGACTACAGTAGAGTGTACTGTAGAGTCTTTTCTCTGCTTTGTAAATTTTTGCAAAAAGCTTTAATAAATATTACCTGATTCAAAAAAGAAGCAATAAGATCGAAATGGGATGGTAAAGAAAGAAGAAAATGGAAAGAAAGCTATGGTAATTGTTTTTATTATGGTCAGCAAGCTACCATATTTTTTATTACTAAATGGGTCTTGATGACTGCCTCCCCCCCTTACTACTCCCTCAACCCCCCCCCCCGTGTTCTTTTTAACCCCCCTCCCTGGCTACCACGTACCGCGTGGCAGGAGATTCAGTTTTCTGCTCCCGGCCGGCCGGACTGAAAGGAAGTGAGCACTCAGTGTGTGCACTTCCTGTCAGTCCGGCCAGGAACAGGAAACTGAATCTCCTGAGTCCTGTACCGCGCGGACTGCAAGAGGAAGGAAGAGGAGCTCGGCCACGCTACAGGCTGCAGCTTATAGGAAGCAGCGGCGCGGCTGGGGCCCCAGGCCAGCTCGGGGCCCCAAGCAATTGCTTGTTTTGACTGTCCTGTCGCGACGGGCCTGTCCCCAGCCTATGGTAATAGCACATTAAAGGATAAGTTCACCTTTGGTAACGTTACATGTTCCACCCATTTTTGGGGTGGAGCATGTAACATGTTCCCAATGCTGCAACCGCTGCTCACTACACCCCCCCCCCCTTACCTGTAGATAAAATGAATATTTCCTAAACTTGCATCGTTTAGGAGATACTCAGGTGAGCAGCAACCAGTGACGTCCTCGGCGCATGAGCTCTGAAGGAAAAGCATACCTGTGCCATTCCATCAGAGCAGTGGCGGCCCATAGAATAATCCATGTGCCTGGCCCCCTAATCTACATGCAGGGTGCCGGACACATGGATTCCATTGCTTTTTTTTTTTTTTTTTTTAGAAGCACGTAATTAGAGCCAGAGGAGGATCTAATAGGCTTCAAAAAAAGGGTGGGCTCAGGGCGCAGAGCATTGTGACCTTACCATGTGTGGGGGGGGGTATACCACCAGCTGCCACTGCTTCAGAGCTGTGTGCCATGACTGAGACTCCAATGCGTGGGAGTAACGTCATCATGACTCGTCCATTCAGGCGGCTGGAGTTCCTGAACCCGGAAGGAAGACCAGGTGAAGATGGAAGCACCTAAAACGGTGACAGCGTGCCACTAGAGGGCTTCGTTTTAAGGTAAGTTTATCATAATGTGCTAGTATGCTTCATACTAGCAAATTATGATATACAGACTTTACTACCGCTTTAAATAATGCTTTACAATTTAACTAGACCCATTAGATCTTAGTCAACTAAAATATGACTAAAACTAAAATGGCATTTTAGTCAAAAGACTATGACAAAAGCTAAATCGAAATTTGACGTCAAAATGAATAGTGGATCACTGTTCATATAACCACAGCACAGTCCCAAGGATTTCCTGTGCTAGCATGCACCCGTGTACATCGAGTCTGAGTGATATGGTGGGTATTATGAAGGCTGATGCTATGCATACATTGAGCTAGACGTTTAATGGCTTGTGAGTATCCTGCAGGAGTGTGCATTGAAGGGTGACAACGTTGACGATCCCAACCGTGCAAGCAAAAGCAGCGTTGTCACCCATTTAGTGTAAATGCAGAGCTATATGCTGTCCAAAACTAAAAATACATCTTTGACTTTAGACACTGCTCTATCTTAATATCTCATTTTCTGAAAAGTGGAATTATGCTTTTAATGGCCAATATATGCTCCGTTTTTTTTTGTTTTATGAATAATACAAAGATTTTATAGTTCTATATAATCTAAGTCTATTCCATCCAACATACCAATACCTTTTTATAGTTTGGCATTTAATACCCTTCAGATATTGCCCTTTCCACCAGACAGAAAGGTCACCTTCTGAAGAACTGAAAAGCCTGAGCTGAATGTTAAGCGTCCCCAATAAAGATGGCTTCCGGAACGCAAAATGCCATATTCAGTCATTTTATCAATAGCGCCTATTCACTGCCAAAAGGCTTCAGCAGATACTCTCTAAAAGTGTTGGGAGGAATTGAATGCTGGAAAAAATATATTCGGCTTCTTAATTACCGCGGAGAGCCAGAATGAATGAAATCTTAATTTGCTGCTGTCCCAGATACCCGGCACCCCCATGACAGGAAAACGAGTCGTTTTATTCCTTTACAGGCTAAGCTTTGGTTTAGGTCCAACACATAGATTACTCGTAACACAGAATCTCATGTATTATGTAGTTAGAATATTTCTATCTTAATATTATTAATGTAATTAATATTCTCAGGAAAAACTCTGAAGATATATTATGCTGATGGTTTCCCCCTGAAGGGGTCTATTTATAAAGCAGTGACTGTGACTCTCACCAAAGATTCACTGGTGGTGAATCAATCACTGCCATTTAAAATACATGCACCTGAAAGATTTGCTTACAGTGAATATTTGTTGACTGTTAGAGTCACTGCTTTGTAAATGTGCAGCTGTGTGACAGTTTTAATGTCCCCTTACTGCCCACCCAAATGCTAACATTACTGCCTGACAGGGCTGTACACATGCTGCTTTGCAGCTACAGCATTTTTACCCTGTGCTGTAGCGTTTGACAGGTGGCACCACCTGTCGAACTTGCCTATTGAGTTTAATGGGAGTGTACCACAACTGCATGCCACGTACTCACAGTTGCAGGGATTGAATAAAAAAAAAACATGTTCAGGAGGTGGCAAGATCACCTCCTGAACACCTGCCAACTGCTGCTATGCCACCCTCTGAAAAGAGATCCACCGAAGGTCACTGGCGGTAATAGAGTTCCCACCTCATCCCTCTAAACCCAAACACTTATGAATTACACAGGTTCTGAGGCTAATTTAATGCAGATAAGGCACCAAGTGAGTTTAAGTACCACCTTAATCAGCCACAGAACCTGTGTAATTAACATGTGTTCGGGTTTAAAAGGATGAGGTGGCAACCCTAGGAGGTAAGCACTGCCGCCAGTGTGAAACAAACCTTAGTGTAACAATAATTTAATCTATTGCAGCTTACAAGTCCTTATTTATAGTGGCTGCATAAGATTTCTTCTTTTAGGCTAAGTACATTTTCTGCAAGTGCACAAACATACCTGTCCAACCTGCTAGAAATCCAGTGTGCTCATAAGTTTCTGTGCACTGACCTGAAATCTCAAAAACTGTTACCAGTTTTTCAAGCTTCTTCTGTGAACTACACAACCCCTCCTCCCTATATTGTAGATGAAGAGAGGGGGAGATATTTGTAGTCCAAATCAGGAGAGCAGCCTAGTGTGATGACCTTGCTCCTCCATGGATACAATACGGTGATTTGTTTTTATGGTGTTTTCACCCTAAGAAGTGTGTTACTGGCAAGATTATACCATATTTCTCCTGCATTAAAGTTTCTTACCTTCCTGTCCGCACTGTACAATGAGTTGCACATGCACAGCTCGGTGTACAACTTTGACAGTGCCAAGATGAATGAACTCTTGCGCATGCATGGGAGTGATGTTATCTTGGCCCGAAAATCAGCGGAGATCAGTACCCGGAAGCCAACAGGCTGAAGATTTCAGCAGGGAGCTCTGGGACACCACTGCACTGGAGTGAAGGTAAGTATAGTTCTGCTTTAACAGTGAGATAACCCTTCCATAATTCCTGGCCCTGTTCCTATCTACTTGGGAATTTTGGGTGTTTCGGGTCACCTTTGTGTGTTCATGCTCTTCCTTTTTCACTATCCATAATATAAAATAAAATAAAAAATTATCACAGAGAATGGGAGCCCTTCACAATGACCATAGCAGGTGTTCAGACCCTGGAACTCAAGAGCAAAGATCTCACCAATTGAGTCCCTGGGGGATATGAGACATTGTTTAACTTTCTAGTATCTACTAAACACTAAAATCTAACTTTGGATGGACTGACCCTTTAAAGTATGTCAATAAGATATAGTAGTGATCTGATATTTGTATTTTACAGGATTTCTCCTATGATGACTCCAAGGCAGAATTTAATGTTGATGCCCCAAATGGGGTGGTGATGGAAGGTTACCTGTTCAAGAGGGCAAGCAATGCATTCAAAACGTGGAACCGGTGAGTACAGTGTTCAGTTTAAATTTCAGTAACTAATTTTGCCCAAACTCCTCCATTATCGAGCACTTTGCTTCTCTGTGTGAGTTGTCCTTTCAGTAGTGACAGAATTATAGCTAAGGAATGATTTTGCTGATCTCTTACAATGCTAGTGGTCTGGCTTTTTTCCCATCCAGTGACTTTAGTCATTTTTGTATCCTTGTGCCACACCAAGGATGCACATCAGGATTCAGACTGCTCTGATTTTTTACCTTCTGTTTGTTCTGCCCCAGTGGTTTGAAGGATTTAGACTGCCACGCAAGTGGCATTTTCAGAAGTAGGTCAGCAGTGTCATCTACATGTGTATACTGTCATAACAAAATGGGCACAAAGTGCTTTGTCCTAAGGCCCCCACAGATAAGGGAGCTACCAAGAGAAACATGAGCAATCGATCTTACATTTTGATGTCAATGTCTTCACAATAAATATTCATTCTTCATAAATCTGGTGAAGGTCACTTGAACAAACTTTGCCCTGGGATCTCTTATGCTGTAAGCTTTAAGCATGTGGGTTTGAGCAGTGATATTGCTCTTTTCTGTTGGGTATATTAAATGGCAATAGGCCTGTAATAAGAACTGCTTCTTCCTTTCATAATGCCATTGCAGATTAGAAAATAAAAGGGGCAAATCTGACTGGTTGCCACGTGCGGCATACAGTTTATATTCCAGATCCTAACCAGGTTAAGTATATCCTTGTTTCAAGTACAGGGAGCCCAGAAGCAGCCTTAAGAATCCCCAATGCAGGCTCCTGACTCCAGGACTTCAGGGGAAGGTAAAGCAGGTTGAAAATTTGATTTGGGATAATAGGGATTACTAAATCAATTTATAGTTTTAATTAACTGAACAACAAAAAATGTAATTTAATCAAATTGGTCTTGGGACTCAGATCACATAACGTAAAGTGGTTGTAAACCTCAGACATTACATTTT
Organism: Lithobates clamitans; assembly: GCA_037952925.1. Taxonomy (NCBI): domain Eukaryota; kingdom Metazoa; phylum Chordata; class Amphibia; order Anura; family Ranidae; genus Lithobates; species Lithobates clamitans. The sequence continues at coordinate 1,400,763 of JBBGZY010001280.1, read as the reverse complement.
AACAAAGCGTATTCATTTATAGCATGTACTTGCCTCTCTCCAATGCACTAAGTGTCTTTTCTCTCTGCTGTCTATTTCCCCTGTTATCCACTTGAGTCACTTCTGACAAGTCTTCCTGACGCCAAGAGAAAAAAGATGACAAGGGAGGGACCCCCAGCTGATTGACAGCCTCAGTTCTGTTCTGTGTGCTGTGTGAAGGGGTTGTGTGTCTCTTCCCTCCAATCAGCTGTCAGAGTATTTGTACAGTGTGTAACTGCAGCTCCCGGCCCCATGCTTTGTGAGTCTGTGAAAATCCCTTTTCATCTCTGAGTTTTACAAGGCTGTACAAGACAAATGTGTGTCACCTGAGGCTAGGGACAAGAGGTGGGCAGGAGGGGAAATTGCCCTGGGCGCAGTGAAGCAAAGGGACAAAAAATGGACGCAGGGTGCTACACCTATTCTGTGGCATGTATTAATAGTGGGGGAGAGGGGTGTAATTTTGGATCTTTCACCTGGGCGCTGGACAACCCTGTCCCGGTACTGCCTGAGGCTGATCACTTCACTAGGTATAGGTAAGGGTTTACAACCACTGTAAAGTACATCTAATCCCAGTCACTAAAATCTTGTAGTAGATTTAACTTATAACGTTGTTTAATATTTCAAAATCTGCAGCTTTCAATAAAACAATACCTGGTGGTCTGTGATGCAGCTCCTTGTTCAAGCACCTCCGGTTATAGGAGGACAACTGTCTCCCAATTTTGTTGATGCGTTGTCCTAAAACAAGAAATCCTGATTTTAATTTTCTGCATGCTTGTCCTGAATGATTGCTTCAGAAATATTGAAGTCGGGCATAGTCAGACAACCACCATTTTTAGAAGATCAGCATTGGTAGTCTACAAATTTCTTTTACCACAGGTGCAATTTAACTACATTGTGTCTACCAGGTGGGCCTATTATATGTAACAAACAAATGGTAAAGTCCATTACAAACCCCTTTGGGGAGGACACATAAAGCCTGCTCATAATAAAGATTGGTCACATTGGGTTACCATTCATTGGCTTTTACACTGCACTTATGTCTTGACTTTTGCAGTGGATGTCTGCAGGTTATCACTGACACTCTTTATTATTCACAGGAGGTGGTTTTCTATTCAAAACAGTCAACTTGTTTACCAGAAGAAACTGAAGGTATGTAAAATCTTATTATGAATATTTTATATCCTATATACTGCATATTCAAATCTGATCGTGCAGGGCTTTTTTGATTTTGAACACAAAGAGATTCTCCTTGTGTTTCCTTTTTTTTCTTCCACTCCCTGGAGGGCTCAACTGTCAGTTTAAACATGATATCATTAATAAATGTAATAAAAAATATCCTGTGTATATATAGGGGATAAAGAAGATCTACCATACAGTAGATATACAGTAATGTCCATACTCTAGAGCAGGAGCCAAGGTCTGGACATGGGATGAGTACTCAATGGCAGGGCAGTCTTCTACACCTGCAAGTGTGCCTGTAAGTCCATTAGACTCTTACAGAGAGCAGAGCTCATGCAGCTATGGCTGGTGTTGTTAGTAGGAAAGGGGGAAACCCTAGATAGTATGCAGTACAATGCAAGGTTTTCAACCCTGAAAAGCTTCTCCCTACTTACTTTTCTGGCAGGATGTCCTGACGGTGGTGGTGGAGGACCTTAGACTGTGTACGGTGAAGCCCTGTGAAGATATAGAAAGGAGGTTTTGCTTTGAAGTCGTCTCACCCACAAAGTAAGTCTGATGCAGTAATGATTTCTGTGTGTACAAAGATCAAGCTATATGGTGGATTAAAAATCACCCTGTATAACTTGAAGGGCAACACTAAAGACAACCTTTCCTATATGGGAAACACATAAGCTGCAATTGCCACCTTCTACATTCTTGGCTGCCCTTCCGAATCTCTGGCATCAGTACTTTGGATCACTGACCCAGTGACTCTGAGTTTACTGATCTCATTACAAGTTCCAGGTCAGTGGCTCAGAAAGCATTGGAAGTAAAGGGTCAGAAAAAAGGCCAAGCAACCAGTTTTTTAGAAAGGGATCCGCAATGGCGGCCCTCTTCCAGGAAAGGTTTCCTTTATTAAAAGAACAATTAGATACAATATAAAGAGAGTGTGGTGAGAAGGAACACTAGCTATAGCTGATGCAATCTTGGCAAGTCAGTTTATTTATTATGGGTATTTATATAGCGCTAACAATTTACACAGCACTTTTACATACTGTACATTCACATCAGATTACATCTAATGGGCCGTTTCAAACTGTGTTATTTAGACAAAATACTAAACTTCTAAAACTGCTACTTTGTAACACAAGTTGTTAAATGAAGCAGAAAGGAGATGGAAGAAGAATTACACAGCAGGGATCCATTTGTAATTGGGACAGGTCTTAGTGACAATTTCCCACACTACATAGTTACATAGTTAGTCAGGCTGAAAAAGACACAAGTCCATCCAGTTCAGCCATAAAAAAAAATAATAATAAAACAAAAAATATCATACATTCCCATATACGCAATCTTATACCTACAGTTGATCCAGAGGAAGGCGAACCCCCCCCCCCCCCCCCCCCAGAAAGGCAGGATACAATTTGCTACAGCAGGGGAAAAAATTCCTTTCTGATCCCAGAGAGGCAATCGGATTTTCCCTGGATCAACTTTACCTATAAATGATAGTACCCAGTTATATTATGTACATTTAGAAAATAATCAAGGCCTTTCTTAAAGCAATTTGCTGAGCTGGCCAGAACCACCTCTGGAGGGAGCCTATTCCACATTTTCACAGCTCTTACTGTGAAGAAACATTTCTGTATTTGGAAATCTCTTTTCCTCTAGACGTAAAGAGTGCCCCTTGTCCTCAGTGTTGACCGTAAAGTGAATAACTCAACACCAAGTTCGCTATATGGATCCCCTTATATATTTATACATGGTGATCATATCCCCCCTAATCTCCTCTTCTCAAGAGTGAATACATTCAGTTCCTCTAATCTTTCCTCATAGCTGAGCTCCTCCATGCCTCTTACTTCACTACCCTGAATGGAGGGGACAGGTCTTAGGGGAAATCCCCCACACTGCCCTGATAGTGAGACAACGGGTCTTAAGGGGAAATCTCCCACACTACCCTGATGATGAGGGAACAGGTCTTTGGGGAGATCTCCCATACTGCCCTGAGGTGAGGGAACAGGTCTTTGGGGAGATCTCCCATACTGCCCTGAGGTGAGGGAACAGGTCTTAGGGGAAATCTCACATATTGCCCTGAGCCTGTGGTGAGGGAACAGGTCTTAGGGGAAATCTCCCACACTACCCTGATGGTGAGGGAACAGGTCTTAGGGAAAAGCTCCCATACTGCCCTGAGGTGAGGGAATAGGTCTTGGGGGGAATCTCCCATACTGCCCTGAGGTGAGGGAACAGGTCTTTGGGGAGATCTCCCATACTGCCCTGAGGTGAGGGAACAGGTCTTAGGGGAAATCTCACATATTGCCCTGAGCCTGTGGTGAGGGAACAGGTCTTAGGGGAAATCTCCCACACTACCCTGATGGTGAGGGAACAGATCTTAGGGGAAATCTCCTATACTGCCCTGAGGTAAGGGAACAGGTCTTAAGGGAAATCTCTCACACTACCCTGATGGTGAGGAAACATGTCTTAGGGGAAATCTTCCATACTGCCCTGAGGTGCGGGAACAGGTCTTAGGGGAAATCTCCCATACTGCCCTGAGGTGAGGGAACGGGTCTTAGGGGAAATCTCACATATTGCCCTGAGGTGAGGGAACAGGTCTAATGCCGCGTACACACGACCGGACTTTACGGCAGACTTTGCTCGGCGGACTTTTCGACGGACTTTACGACGGACTTTCTGAATGAACGGACTTGCCTACACACAATCCACCAAAGTCCGTTGAATTCGTAAGTGATGACGTATGACTGGACTAAAACGAGGAAGTTCATAGCCAGTAGCCAATAGCTGCCCTAGCATTGCTTTTTGTCCGTCAAACTAGCATACAGACGAGCGGACTTTTCGACCGGACTCGATTTCAACGGATTATTTTAAAACATGTTTCAAATCTAAGTCCGTCCAACTTTTGAGAAAACAAAGTCCGCTGGAGCACACACACGATCGAATTGTCCGACGAAATCCAGTCCGCCGGGCAAAGTCTGCCGTAAAGTCCGCTCGTGTGTACGTGGCATTAGGGTAAATCTCACATACTGCCCTGAGGTGAGGGAACAGGTCTTGACAAAAATCTACCACACTACCCTGAAATGAGGGGACAGATTTTAGCAGCAATCTAAACATTACCCTCTAGCATTTTGAGCTTTGTCTGTTGGACAGGAAGTATTGGTAGGCGGCTGCAGATATCTGGTTGATCCCCCGAACCCTTTCTGAGCTAGTTCATCCACCTGGCTTGTTAGAAGTCACCCAGAAATATGAAAGATCGTAAATTGCCAGATTGGGTGTATGTTCTCTGTTTGTAGGCACCTTGAACTAGCAGTATCAATTAATGCAACCGTGCTGGGGTTGTCTGCATCATTACTGGGCTGTCCCTGTTGCACCACAAGGTAATGTGTACTCTGATCATTAGTGGTAGGACATAGCATTGCTAGAACACTGCAGGCATTCACAGAAGCATTGGAATTGCTGATTTACACCAGGTCATGAACCCCAGACCTTCTCTATGATTCACCCTATAAATCCTTTGTCTGGGCCCCTGCTCACAGATGTTATTTTTAGAACCCGCTGACTTCTGTGCACATTAAAATATCAATAGCGAATATGTCTGGGTGCATCTGCCTCACATTCTCCAGCTCCTGAACCTTTACAGCTTGATTGCCTTTTGGCCTTTCAGAAATGCATTAAAACCATCTGGAGGGAGCTGACTGCTAAGGCCTGATTGAATTAAAGTCCAGCCCATCCAGTGCTCTTTCTTCATAGTTCAATTTGTCCGTCTGTATAACGTGCGTTCTGTAGCACCACCAGTAATAGCAGCTGTGTATTTTCACAGTGTTAAAAAAAAAAATCCTGTTATTTAATATAAATTTGCACGTGAATGCATATGATCATTTTAAATCAAGATGTAAAGACTAAAAGCAAAAAAGAGTAAAACAAAAAGATTCTTCCAGTTGTTCCTCACTGCTAGTTTTAGCCAATGTGCCTTAAAGTGACACTAAACTCTGGTTAAAAAAAAATTCTATTTAAGTATGTATTCTTGATTTAAAAAAGTCCCTTCTATTAATCTCCCTTCTATTGCTCTCAGCCTCCTCCAAATCTCTAAATTCCTTTTTTTCTGTTCTGATCCAACTTCTTGTTAGAGGGTGGCTATGTGCGTTCTCCATGGTCCCACTCTGAGTAGTAATGTAGCCACCCTCTCTTGCTCGCTCCCTAGACTGTGGACTATGGGATTTATAGTGTGCTTAGAGCAGTGCACTCAACTAATGTATGTAATGTGGATATAGGTGTAGCGCTAATAAATATTAATAGAAAAATTATTAAGAAACATATGCACATAATCAGTGTGGCAAAAAATTGCAGTCCTTCATGTGAAATCCAGAAGAAGGGTAGAAGACAGAAAAACCGACACCCAACACAACTGACTTACCGTCAGTGTATAGGACATACACATTGAGCAAATGCAGCCAAATTCACAACCTGTATTATTCGAATGGTCCACCAATAGAATCCTCAAATTTACGCTCCCTATGTGTCCTGGTAACCTTTGTTACTGGGACTAAGGGGCGAAACGCGTTGCAGTAATGCTGCTTTGGCACATTGTCGTACTATTCATTTTAAATAGTACCTCAACCCACCATGTTAATGTGGAACAGGAATGGACTGGAAGTCTTTTGACTTGGGACACATATTGGGGTGATGTCTCCCCCCGATGGGACACAAATAAAATAAAAAAATATTTGGCTTTGCATGTACTTTTATGTAGGATTGCTCTTTCATTTAATCACAAAGTACTCATTGATAAGCAAGTGTTTTAATGTTGATGTGCTTCTCTCTACAGGAGTTGCATGCTTCAGGCTGATTCCGAGAAGCTCAGACAAGCCTGGATCCAAGCAGTACAGGCTAGTATCGCCTCAGCCTACCGGGAAACACCGGATAACTACTACATAGAGGTGAGGAAACTGAAAGTAACTGAAGGGTACACCCAAAAATGTCCTTGCATAGAAGGGCTATGCCAACATTTTACCCCAGATTACGATAGGCTTGTTGATGCAGGTGTTGTTCGATAAAATATGGGCTGGCTTGAGGACATCAGTTCTGATTTATTTTTTTCATTGCTATATGTTGCAAGATGAGGACAAGGGCAGAGATGCGATTATTATGGTCTGCACAGAGAATGTTTTTTACCTTTATGCAGAGAATCCTTTTAACTATAAAACCACTTTAATATATTTAAGACCAATCACATGAATCAGCTACATATTGCAATCCATGATGGAACTTCGCATCCAATACACATCATTGACAACTTCCAGTGTTCATATGTTGTCAAGACATTTTGCACTTCCTCAGAACAATTTTACCAGATCTAGTCTATTGCATACATATGAATTTAGATCTATCACTATCCCCACAATCCTAGCCAAGGTGAAATCTCCCTCTCAATGGGGTTATAAATAGAACCCTATTTTCTCACAGACTTCCGAAAATGTGCATGAGCAGCGTGCCCATATGACTGGTTTGGCCCAAATATAGGAGCAACGAATTTATCTAATTATTTAATAAAGCCAGATTTGTCATCTTAGCTTTCAGTTTGGTACATGCTCTGTTACATCAGGAACTTTTATAAATGCATTTATTTTTTACCACTTTTTTTTCTTTCTATATAGAGGCTTGACAGGACGGCATCCCCATCCACAAGCAGCATTGACTCTGCCAGTGACTTGCGGGAACGCAGCGTTAAGGGGGAAAGCATACTTCAGCGGGTGCAGAGTATCGCTGGAAATTACCAGTGCTGTGACTGTGGCCAGACAGATCCCCGGTGGGCCAGTATCAATTTGGGCATAACACTTTGCATTGAGTGCTCAGGAATACACAGGTACATTCGTAAATAATGTTTGAGAGAGAATAGTAATAACATTAAATGGATTTTCAAAAAGTAATGGAACTTCCCCCATCTGACTACGATTCATTTGTTCAAAGCCTCACTTCCCCCTTGTATGGATCCTAATTCTACTATTTTTAAATGGTTAAATGGTAAATGGTTTGCCCACATGGTGGCAGGAAGAATCCTCAGTCTTGTGTAAGCACTGAGTTAAGTGCAGAAAGGGAAAAAAAGTATGGCTATTCTACTTGGGGTCAACTACGTTTTAGAAGAAAAGCCTTTCCTAAACCTTTTCCTCCGCTTAGAGGAATCACTAAAGCAACCTGGAGATGGTATAGGAAGAGGTATATTTACACATCCTGAGGTGAACAGTATGTGCCGAAGATGACTGCATGTGTGTTTGGCGTTCTGTCTTCACATAAAGATTTTTGGACTTTATGGTCACCCATTTGTTTAGCAAATTATGATTAATTAAAATTAATATTTTTCATTTAGTGGCCTAAAATTCTATTTAAAGAGTTACTTTACTCAAATCCAATATATCAGTATTTGGTAGATGCTGTAGAGGTAAACCACCTGACAGTTTCTCATGTGGGTCTGCTCATTGCTGTGCTCTTAATTAGGTGTATTACTCTCCTTGTTGGATCATTTGTTGGCTTTTTGTTACTGAGAATGAAAGAGTAAGTGACTGGAACATACAAAAGGGAACAGACACCCAAAACTCGCGTGAATCGGAGCGGAGTTGGGAATTATGACAGCTAGATTTTGCTGTTGGATGTTGGCGTATCCAAGACATATAAGAAGCCATGGTCTGACTTAACCACTTAAGATTCACTTCCAAAAGAGCAATAAGAATATTTAGTCTTGGAAACATTTTGGAAACGTAGAATTTGTTTAAGCATAGAATGCTGTGGAATGTTGTTGTGCAAAGGTTCATTGACTATATCTTTGTTGGAGTGCAGTTGGATTTCACTGGCATATATAATTTTCGTATTGTAGGAGTCTTGGTGTGCATTGTTCTAAAGTACGCTCGCTCACGTTGGATTCTTGGGAACCAGAGTTACTAAAGGTGAGTGAAGTACATTTTTTATACCAGTAGTGAGTTGACTTCAGTACACAAAAGTCAAATTGCCATATATGTATTGCGCTGCCAAATTGTGATATAAATAAACAAATTTAAATATAACTCAGTAGCATGCATACATATAAAAGAGAAAGCCCCAAATAAATAGATAAAACCTACAGTTCATGAAAAGTCCAACCACATAAAGTGCTATAAATAAATTAAAAGTCCACAAATTCCTAAAGGAATAATCCAGCCAAATAAAGTGCAAACATCTTCTATGTATAAAAAGTGCTGTGGAATAAACAGAAAACAGCCTAGTTGTTCCGGCAACCATGATCTTCACCACTGTGCAGACCACCAAGAAGGTTATTGAAGCCGCTTACCAAATGTTTAGACCTCTGGTTAAAGGAGGTCTAACAGCATATTAGGGAAAAATCCCACAATGAATGAATGGATGGATAGGTGGACAACCTCCTTTGGTCACACAATCAGCCAACACAGTTAAAGGGTGGATGTGTGGAAAACGAGCCTCCGCTAGTACCGCTACTACTTGCTTCTTCAGCTGCCATCCCAAACCGGGTCAGCCCAGCATATTCCGGAGGTCGTTCACACCAAAACACTGCATGCAAGAGGAAGGGAAACGATCATGGTGCAGCATTAAAAACAAGTTTATTAAAAAAAAATCTACTTGCATAAGAAAAAAGTACATCTGCATATCTCATAGACAGCATCCAACACCCCGACGGGCATGATGATGTCACAGCTGTATCTCCGCCCTATGCGTTTCATCCAAACGGATGTCGTCCTGGGGCATAAACTGTAGGTTTTAGCTATTTATTCATTTACTATTCATTATTCATGTTTTGGGGACTCATTTATATGTATGCATGCTAATGAGTTATATTTGAATTTGTTTATGTATATCACTATTTGGCAGCGCAACACATTTATTTGCTTGGTTTCATTTTTTATATCTGGTGTGTGGATATAGTGAGTGCTGCTGTCAGTACTCTGATGTTTTTGGCTTGGAATTTGTAACAATTTGCATATAGGCACTTTAGCACAAGAAATTTAATTTATTCATATTTTTTTAATAAATTGCCATATTTGTTTCTCTCCCTGACTTTTCCTTAGCTGATGTGTGAACTGGGAAACAGCACCATGAACCAGATCTATGAGGCAAAATGTGAACAACTAGGTCTGAAAAAACCGACTGCTGGATGTTCTCGGTATGTATTATAAATGTTTCTTTTAAAAATGTCTTCAGTGGCCAGAAAAATAGAAACTCTGCAGCAGAAGGTGGACCAACCCTTTGTATTTGAGACCTGCAACAAACACTCCATTTATAGCTGCCATGCATATGAACAGAATACCAAGAATGGATTTAAAGCTTCACTCCAGCCAATTTTTTTTTTTATTTTGGATAATGTGAGAAAAAGTTAACATTTCTTTTAGGATTTTTTTACTGTCTTTGACCCCATTGGGGAGATTTTCCTTCACTTCTTGTCCCTGTGATTCCCATATAAGAAAAGAGACCAATCGAAGAACAGGAATGCAAAGACTGCAACAAATACATTCTTTGTGTCTTTATTGGATAGATTTTCTATAACCTATCCTGACAGGAAGCAAGGGAAATCTCTGTAGGGACGTAAACAGCAATAGAAAACATTGGGGTGGATTTCCAAAACTTCTACCTATAGCTTGTTCAAGTACCCCCTCACCCTGACCTAAAACAAATATGCGGCATCACTGGACTGTGCTTCTTTCCGTGGGGCCATATATTTGTGTATTTTCCTTTGTGCTGGGAGAGCCCCGCAGGGGCCCAGCTCGGGACCCGGAACTCCCGATTCCGGGTCACCTGATTGCTGTCATAGCCTCTGATTGGCTATCATAGCGATCAGTCTGTGAAGCCCGTCCCGTGTTTTTTCTCAGTGATTGGAGATGCATTGTATCTCTCTGTCCTTACGGAGTAAAAAAAAAAGTGTGTTTAAAAACAAAAAAAATTAATAATAATACTTAAAAAAATAAACTTAAAATAAACTAAGAAAATTCCTAGATTAAGGTTTGATCTAGGCCAGTGCCAGAGTTAGTGTTTGGGTCAAGGTCAGGGTCAGTATTTTTTGGACAGGATTTTTTTTTTTTAATTCGTATCAGTGACAGCTAAAAAAAAGCCAAATGCGCACTATTGTTTCTGGGCCGTACTATGGGTACAAACAACAACTAACATACACATAACATACACAATCATCAGGAGCAGGAGAATTTAATTTGGGTTGTTCTTTGATGGAAGGTTATGGTAGTTGCAAGAAATATACAGCTAAAAAAAAAAAGACTATTATTATTATATATTATATAATATATATTATTATTATTATAGACTTATTTGGGCCAGTTTTCCTTTGATAATACAAAAAAAATCAGGAGATATCCATTACCATTTACCACCAAATGAAAGCTCAATTTGTCCTGAAAAAAAAAAAACGCAGTATAATCCACCTGGATGCACAAAGTAGTTATGTACAGTTTTTCTAACATGTCAAAGTTGCAAGATTGTGCTTGGACATTAGGATTTATGTTACTCTTAGGCGTGAAAGGGGTTAAGCTTTGACAAAAACCTGGAAGCCGATTGGTTTCTATGCAGAGCTGCACCGGATTTTGCACCCACCAGTTTTAGTAAATCAACCCCATAGGCTCTATCCCTTCTCAACTCTATAAAAATAAAGCATTCTGGCTGGAGTTGGGATTACATACTAAAAAAAATTATTGTTCATGCCAGAATACTGGGCTTGAGCATTGCAAAAAAAATTATTGATAGGCAGTTCCAAGTGGGCAGTCTGGAAGGTGTACAATGAGTGGATCAAAACACAAGACTCTGGGCTCAGTTCACAAAGCTAACCCACCAGAATAAGGATACTTATTTTAACAAAAAGAGGGTCACATAATTTCAGATCAGTCACGTGGATAAAAAGAAAAGAGTACCTTAGGCATGTATGAAGCCTGGATGATGTTGGGTGGTTCAGGCCATAATAGCAAATTGCTAGACCACAGTATAAAAAATTAACATCACAATACCACTAAGAGGGACAGTGATCAGTATCAGAATGCATGTACAATCACACTTGCCTTTGTAGATTATGACCTCACATGGCCACCAGTTGTATTTATACATCTCCGTAGTACAGGCAATAAGTTCTCAGATCATCAGATACTATTGTCGTTTTTTTTTTCTAAATTAAGAGTTGCGTAATGTGGCCATTTTATATATAAATAGTTCTTTTGAAATTCTTCTTTGATATTGACAATCCAAACAATAAAGGAAAATATGTCTCTTCAATTGCATTTTTTTTATCAGACAGGCCAAAGAAATCTGGATAAAAGCAAAGTATGTGGAGAAGAAGTTCCTGAAGAGACTGGGTAGTGTAGAGGTAGAAAATGACAGGAAGTCTTCCCAGAGGTGGAGTGTAAAGAAGTGTCAGCGGAATAACAGCTCCATTAAAGCTCCCTCAGCGAGGAGGAAGTACAGACATGATGGGGGAAACACATCTCCTGCAATGCTGTCCTCAGGTATGACTCTGACAGGTCAAAGCTTTAGTTAATTTATACTTAGCTATATTCTCCAATAATGAGATTGTTTGTTTTTTTTTTGTACAAATGCTGGAGTCTGTAGGCAATCGTACCTTATTTATAAAAATGCAAACAATCCTGAGTATCGTTGTTAAAGACCACACGCTATTGCATTTCAGCCAAAGCCTACAGTTTGATTTTGCCGGAGCTAAGAGTGTGACAGACTCACCCGGGACAGAGGCTTTTGGAGGGGACTGAATGTCAGCCATCTGCCTACAGATTATGGGCCCTGGCATTTGGGGTACCCTTGAGGTGTTGTTACTTTGGCTTCGGGTCCTTGTCCCCCAGGACACACAGACTCTGGGGACCCTGTATTTGCCATATTAGCAATAGTGACTGAGTCATACTGTTGGGACTCATACTGTGAGGAGATGCTAATATCAACTCCACTCACCTGTCTGATGTCTGCTATAATGTGTTTAATGTAAATGAGTCTAGTCTGACTTACCACAGGTTCTAAGGGTATTCCACACATTGTTGTTTGTTCTAATTAACCCTGTGTTGATGTTTATGGTAATGTGTATTGAATAGTCAATGAGCTATGTGACGTAAAGTCTTAAACCCAAAGATCATGTCTCTGAGTCACCTAGTCTGGGTAAATGATTTAGTAAACTAGCTCATGTTGATTAGGTTACAGTTGTATTGTTAGAGTAATATGAGCAGGAGGGGGGAACCTCCTCTAATGGTATATAAAGACTTGTAATTTTGGTTCTAATAAAAAAACAGTCCATGTTAACAGCGGAGCAAGTCTTGTCTTGTTTTGTGCTTTGTGAGCGGTTGGAATATCTGATATCTAGAGTCAGACTGGGAGGAAGCGGTATACTGACGGAAGCACTCAAGCGGAGTGTGGGACGCTCCGTGACAAAGAGGGACCCTGTCCTTTACGAAGACAAACAAAGCAGCATCCTGCTGAATGAGCAAAGAGACACATTTTCTTAAAAGTGGTATTAAACCCAAAACCAAAAATGTAATCCTGTATTACAGCGCTCCCACTCTGGATGAATAAACACAGGGGCCACCTTTGGTCAGCAGCATTGTCAGCGGGGGGGTGGTTTATATGAAGCCAAACTCCAGCTAATCCTTTATAAGAGTTACAGCAAAGTTTTTTCCTTTTGGGATAAAGGTTTTACAAAAATACAAGCTGATCATTGTAAGCACCCCTGCTAGTTCTAAATGGTTTGTCTCATCTATAACTGATACATTCTGCTGGAGAGCTTGTGTTTTTTTTTTTTATTTAAAGCAACAGACATATTGGCAGGATCACCCGATGAAAACAGAAGAAAGAAAGCCTAAAAAAGAAAATGAATGCAGCCATCACATCTAATAATTGGGAACCTGCATTATAATAAATGTTTGCTTTTAGGTCTTTAATACCACTTTAAAGCAGACCACAGTGTAGGTCATAGCAAAGACAACTGTAAGATCAACCTCTCTCTCTCTCTCTCTCTCTCTCTCTCTCTCTCTCTCTCTCTCGTACCAAATACAGCAAGCTTTCCAAAATTCATGCATGATTATATTTGGTCTTTGGACAGTGGTAATGTTGTGCACAGATATTTGTTTTTTTAAGCCTTGGGATATTTACAGCAACTTTGTGCACAATATTGCATATGTTACTATCTGTATGATCTTCTCTTTTCAGCTGCAAAGTTTGAGCGGAAGTTCCGTCGGGATTCCTTGTTCTGTCCGGATGAGTTGGATTCCCTCTTCTCTTACTTTGACACGGGTTCTGGGCCACGTAGTAAGTATATATCACTGTCCTTCACCATCCAGAATCTCCATTTTCATTCTATGACCCACAGGAATATGCACTGTAAGAAAATCTCTCCCTCTTGTTTGCACACAGATATGTTCTTACAAAAGTATTTGGAATACTGGGATAAAGAGATGTGGGACTTAGTAATAGATGCAGTATAAGCAAGCAATGGTAGTAGGTAAAAACTGCAGTGATAATTACAGAAGTATAGGATAAAAACAAGTAATTCATAGTATAAAATTGGAATCTGGTCAAGGCTGGATAATGGAAGGTGATCCAGCTGTGTTGTTTAACTACAGGAGAGCAAAGTCGGTCATCAGACTGTGTTCCCTGGCCCTGGTTGACTGAGCAGACAGAAAAATAAATTTATTTGCAGCTCCTATATATGTATTTTATTGGTATATTATTGACCTATAATCCCAGTATTGTAAATAACAACACTGGGGATAACATGTATGATTCATTTATACTGATAACATCTACCCAAAAGATGCTGTTAGTTTTGAGGACATGCATCTTTAGGTATGGCCCTTAATTTAGTGGACATCCACCTCTGAACTTGTGCCTTATTTCTCATGGCACCCACCCCTGAGTCTGGCCCCTTTTCTGAGGACACCCACCTTTTTGGATATTATTTCTGACAATGCCCACCTCTGGGTATGGCCCTTATTTTTGAGGACACCCACCTCTGGGTCTAATCATAAATTCTGTAAACACTAATTTCCAGAAATGATTGCCTATACCCACAATTATCTTTGGAAATAATCTTCTCCCAGAATATCTCTACTTTTAAGAGGATTGAACTTGCATGGATGGTATTACATGAGTAGCAAAAGATGGTGTATGAACAATTTTATCCTTGTAGCACAACATGTCGGGGGAGAGATTTTACTTCCAAGCTTATACAATTCTTTGCGGAATGTAATTTGTAGAAGAGGCTGATTCTTTGGTTACTGAACCAGCTTAGCACGCGTCAGTTGCTATGGCTTCCAGCTCAGCATTGCTCCAGCACCAACAGCAAATGGGTTCATTTATTTTAACTGTCATCAATAGTATTTGCTTCAACAAATTATATTTGATAATTAAAGTACTGAGTCACACAACCTTTCCATTGCCCGCCTAAGCAATTTTGTTTTCTTTTATTATTGCTTTTTGTTTTTCTTTTTCGCATAGTTGTAGTACACTAATTTAGCCGACCCTGTGCCCATTCCATGTGATTCAAGAAAAGCAATTGTGGAAAGTTAAATGTACTCCTAAAGGGATCCCTAATGGCTTCATTATCTAGGTGTGGAGACACAAACTCTTTACTTTGTAGCTAAACTCATATGCTAGCTGCCATCTTCTAGCAGTTTGTGATCTCCACTTATTACATGGGTGTAATGCAGTATGGAAATCATTACACAATCAAAGGAAAACATTTTAAATATGTTAAAGTGTCACTAAAGGCAAAACATTTTTTTTCATTTTGGATAGAGTAAGGGAGTGTTATAACACTTGTCAGTTTTTCTTTCTGTGCCATTTGTGTCCCATTGGGGGGATTTCCCTTTCATTTAATGTCCCGCACCCAAAACAGGAAGTGGGAGGAAATCCCTCCAAGGTAAGGGAATCCCAGTGTGTCACCAGAAATAGTGTCCAAATTCCTGTTCTGATGTCAACCCAAAATTTGGGATATTCTTTTACTTTCACTTTCGATGATAACTGTAAACATGACAAATTAAGAGGGTGAATCTCCCTTAGGGTTCTTTCACATGGGCGGTCCGCCCGATTGACACCATTTTGCTCAGATCCCCACTGAGCAGGCGGATGAGGGGTCTCTCTCCGCTCGCTGTGCTGAGACGGACCTGTCAGAGCCCCGCTCTCCTCTATGGGGAGATCGGATGAAAACGGGCAGCCGCTGACATCCACTGCCCCATAGGGGTGAATGGAGTGTCTGATCAGGTCTGCCTGAAAAACTGACCGGCGGACCTGATCGGAAAGCCCATGTAAAAGGGGCCTAACAAGGGCACAGGCAGCATTGAAAACTAACAGTTGTTCTAATACCTCTGCACTCTATCCAAAACTAATAAGAAACATTTTGCCTTAAGGCCCCTTTCACATGGCTGCAATTTCAGGGAATGCCTGCGTAAACTTGAGGTCTATGGACCTCAACTGACATCAAAGTCGGACCAAAGTAGTGCAGGGACTACTTTGAAGTCGCACGGATATAAATGGTTATCATTGGGAATCATGGGGTACGACTTGTCATACGACTCTGATGTCCAAAGTCGTAGAAAAAGTCGCAAAAGTGTGAAAGGGGCCTTAGTGACACATCAAACCTGTGCTCATTTTGAAAGGAGCCTCTACTTCTTTAGTAAATCAACTACAAATATAAAACAATTCTTCTCTGTAGATTTTGTCTGTAGATACATTGCAGTTATATGGTATCCCTGAAAATATTAAAAAGCTAATGTGTGTTAAAAGTAAAAGCTTTTAAAATGAGTCTCTCTCCCAAAACGTATTGGACAATTATTGGTAAAGGTTAAATCCCCTGACCGGCTTTTTTGCTTTTCTCTCACCTCCCGTGACACCCACATTTCCCCTTTTTCAAATGAGTTATCTACATGTAAAGAACCCACAAGGGGCTGCTGACAATAGAATAAATACTACATAAAGCAAAGTATTATTTGGAAGAAGGATTCAAATCTGAAAAAGGAGGATGATGACTGCAACACATTTCCTATATTTTTATCCCTTATTTTTTTTTTTTTTTTTAGTAAAGACACCTGTAGGCTTTTACCCCTAACCAGATGCTTGGCAATTGTTCACCTCTATGCATAATTAAAGATGAAATCATTTAGAAATAACTGACTCATGTCTGAAAACATGAGAACAGGTTCTGCCAGGGTTCATTCTTATCAAATAGAAATAGCGCACATTTATAAAACTAGCATGGACCAAAAACTAAGAGGTGGCTGCATTTACCAAAAATGCAAAAATTATATCATAACACAAATACTGAAAGAGTTTACTTTGAAAACATACTTATAACTAAGGGATTACCTGTTTTCAGACTGAACTAGTTTGAGTGCCCCCTGTATCTTGTCCCCTGGCACCATCATTCTTATATGTCGATCAGCCATAACATTATGACCACCCACCAACCCGTCGAGTCATGGACTCCACTAGACCTCTGAAGGTATGCTGTGGTATCTGGCACCAAGTCATCAGTAGCAGGGCCTTCATGGATCAGACTTGTTTTTCCAGCACATCCCATGGATGCTTTGTTTGATAGAGGTCTAGAGAACTTGGAGTCAAGATCTCAATTGTGTTCCTCAAACCATTCTTCAATTATTCAGACCAGGTCACCTTCTTTTATTGCGCAGTGGTCCAGTTCTGATGCTCATGTGCCCACTCTGTAAGCTTTTGGCTGTGGACATGGGTTTGCATGGGCACCCTAACCAGTCTCCAACTACGCAGCCCTATGCGCAACAAACTGTGATACAGTGAAATTGGAGCATGCAAAATCTGGTGCATCTCAGCATAGAAATCAATCCGCTTCCAGGTTTCACTGAGTGTGGAGAATAGGGCGTTCTGAATAACAAGGAGACTTTAACAAACAGTACGTGACTGGCTCTTGAAATGTGATTAATGCACCACAGCCGCACTTCAGAAGAAGGAAGCACACTCTATATGAAAAATAAAGCAGAGAAGAAGGTGCTTCTAAGTGCAGTCATAAAACACTTTAATGACAAGAAAGGGTTAAAAACACTTACGAGATGGAAGTGAAAAACAGGCATATCAATGAATCCATAATGTTCAGCGGGATGCCTACTGGGAGTAAAGACAGCTGCAGGTGGAAGTTCCAGCTGACCAGCGGTGGTAAACACTAGGTCTCTAATCCAAGATGGAGAGCCATGCTGTCAGGACCAGCATGGAATCCAGACAACCAGATGGGACGCCAGAGTGGGCAGGACATGTTTTGCAGCATGCCCAGTCGTTCCATTTGGTTTGAAGAAGGAGCGACTGGGCATGCTCCGGAACCTGTCCTGCCCACTCTGACGTCACTTCTGGTTGCCTGGATTCCATGCTGGTCCTGAAAGCACGGCTCTCCATCTTGGATCAGAGACACAGTGTTTACCACCGCTGGTCAGCTGGAACTCTCACCTGCAGCTGTCTTTACTCACAGGAGGTGTCTTGCTGGATGTTATGGATTCATTGATATGCCTGTTCACTTCCATCTGGTAAGTGTTTTAAACCCTTCCTTGTCATTAATGTGTTTAATTACTGCGCTTAGAAACGCCTTCTTCTCTGCTTTGTTTTCCAGGTTTTATTGTCAAAGCTTAATTGAACAAACTAAAGTTAGAAGCTGATTGGCTACTATGCACAGCTGCACCAAATTCTGAGTGCAACAGGCGTGTCTTCTTGACCTCTTTCTGTTGCAGCCAGCTTTACCTTTTGAGCAATTTGAGCTACAGTAGCTCTTTTATTGCATCAGACTGCATGGGCCACCCGTCCTTGACTAAGACCGAGATGAAGCTGGTGGGGTTTCTCTTCCTGGTGGCTCGGTAGACGTTGACAGAGCCTGGCGCCAGCCATTTCTAAACTTTGCTGTGGTAAAACAGTGGCTCATGGGAACAATGGTTCACAAGAAACTCGCATCTATCCTTAAGGATACCCATGTCAAATTTGTGAAGATCTAGGCCTTCAATGACCACCTAGGCCTGGACTGCTCCTTGATGTCCATCTGATGGCCTAAATCAGGGTAGGACGGCAGACTGGATCGTACGGTAACCTCCCTCCCCCCCCCCCTCTCCACCAGGCAAGCTCCCCATCTCTCACTGTCCTCGTCTTCCTCTTGCCTTTCTCTGCGAGCCATCGAAGATCATAGGCAGCACTTCTCAATTTTTCCTCTTTCTCTTTTGGTGCTCCCCTTCTGGGCATCAGTGCCCCCCCCCCCCCCACCTCCTTTCTTACTTGTATTGAGGCAATAGCTTCTATAGGCCATATACTGTATATTCATATTGGATAGCCTCATGAGTTAGGTTGATGTTGAATATGCACCAGTTGCTTTCATCCCAGTGAAGAGTTATGTATTGCCTTCATGTCCAGATGGACCTGTTAACATATGCTTGCCTCTACTATGCTTCACATTCTTCTTCTTATTGAGCTGTTTTGCACACAATGTTTTGTGCATTTGTAAAATATTCAAAAACCCAATAAAATCTTTGTAGAACAGACTCCCCACATGCATCAAATGAGCCTTTGCTACCGATGACTCTATTGCCATTTTTACTTCCTTGGACCATTTTTGGTAGTTCCTAAATGCTGCAGGCCAGGAACATCCCACAAGAGGTGCAGTTTTGAAGATGATTTGACCCAGTCGTCTAGTCATTACAATTTGGCCCCTCTCAAATTCACTCAAATCCTTAGACCATTTTTTCTCCTTTCAAAAAATCAACTTCAGGGTCACCCCCACCCACTTTCAGGTGCCATTGTAACAAGATACTCAATGTTCTTCACTTTGCCTGTCAGTGGTCTAAATATAATGGTAGATCCATGTGCAGCACACAACAGTCCTACAGTGGACCTCCTGTGAGCAAAAGTCCAACTGTTGTTCATCATTGTTCATGCTGCCATCCACTGCTTCACTGCATTGTGTGTGAACAACAATGCAGATTATCAAAGGAGAAGGTTATGTATAGCCTGACATGAATGAGAACGTGTCTCTCTGGCACATGTATGCTCAGTGTTTGCTGTACTTGAAGATGGTTTGAGAAACACTGCTCTGGATAACTGACGACTGTCATGGTTGGAATTGTTTTCCATAGCAATTAGTCAAGTAATTTAAAAGCAATATTTGACTGGTAGCATTTTGTGCAAACATTCCACTTTTTTTTGTTTTCTTTTGCTCTAGTTATTATACATAAATCCTAAAAGAATCTTCAGCAACCTGCAGATGTGTCTCACTTTAAATTTATCTGTTGATACTGCCATCCCTAGGGATTGCGGTCCATAGTATAATTGATTTAACAGATACCTTACTCTTAAGGCTTGTACACATAAGCCGAATATTGGATGGTATTGGCCAGTTCAACAGAAACTGGCAGAAATTCAGCCAGTGTGAACAGCAGCCTGTCGAACCGCCATGCTGGGAAAACAAGCATCTGATCAGCGCCGGCAGCCAATGGCTGCCAGTGCTGATCAGTTTGTTCCAATGAGGTGGGGCAGTCCACCTGTCAGAACACAATAGCACACTGGGGAGATTGTCGCACTAATATATCTTAGTATGGCGACCTCCTCAGTTTTTTTTCATTCAGCCCGCTTGGTTCAACGAAAAAAAACTTCTAGTGTGTACCTGACTTTACAGTTTTGTTATGTGTTTTTGTAACTAACTGTCATACTGATAATTCAGAATGCAGACTGCCATTTGTGAAACCGGAAAGAAGAAAGCTGCACTAGCTGTTGCATTGTGGAAATAGTTGTCAAAGGACAACTTGCACCTTTGATAGACTGCTTAAATGTAAGCATAAAAATATGGAGCTCATAGGAGAGTCCCTTTTCAGATTCATTTCTTGGATTTAGAATAAAGATCCTCAACAAAATTTTAATAGTAATTATTCAGGTAATTCTTTGAGTATATTAAAAATATTCTTAACTGCTAGGTTCTGGCAATGTTGGGATAACAACAAAAACAAAAAAAGTAATACAGCATTGCTTAGTAGATTTGTGCATGTTTACTGCTGTTTTTTTGTTTCTTTTTTTTTTTTGTTTTTTTTTGGGTTTTTTTTGCATTCATTTTTACCAGTCACTACTGTGTATATTCTAGAGCCTGAAGTATTATCCCCCTATAAAAGATTAAACAATCAAAACCATAATATTATATAATTTATATAATTTTCAAAAAGTGTTGGATGTGGACTATCCATATTTAAAACTGATTCTGTTTGTTGTTGTGTGGTCAGAATCCCCTGAACCCAAAGATTTCACCTCATTAGAAATTGCATGTGTAGTTCCATCATCATGGTATTACTAGTAGATGTAAGACCTTACTATTTCATTGACTATGCCATCACCTTCCTCTTAGGTGCCAACCAGCTTCCAGCGCAGCACCCCCTGCCAGCTGCACCATGGACTGGCAGTGGCGCTGAGCCCGGTGGGAGCGCTATGCCGTTCCTCCCGGATGGAGGTAAGGTCGGCGACAAGAGAAAGTCACCCATTTACATACCTAAAAAATTAAATACTGTTAATGCATCAAGGGATATCAATGATATAAGGGTTTCCAACATGGCCGAATACAAGTCAGGTCGGCCATTTTGTTCCTGAGCAAAAAAATGCAATGTATGGCCTTATAAACGTTCTTTTTCTACTTTGTATGAAATGAAGGTTTATAAAGACTGATTACTGTATATTAAGAAGAGCTGTGGATACATTACATATGCATCATACTATTTAATTCTCAGCCACTCTGCAATAGTAAAACTTTGTTTCAACATGCGGATGGTATAATGAGAATAGAATGACAAATGATAGAATACAATTAAGAAAGCTTTGTCCACCTTGCTAAGAAGAGCCTACTTTCCTGATTATGTAAAATTCCTAGTTGTTCAGGTCTTCTTGCATTGTCTTGTTTAAATATTTGATAGTTTCTCATTTGTCGTGATCCATGTTAAAATTCGGTAACTGAAAATTAACTGTAGATCCTTTCTAAAATAAGCTACGTTTCCAGCTGAAAGCCACGTTTGGTTTTAAATTTTAGTGTTTTAAACTGTTGCCTGAAACATAACAGGCACCATTGTAGATATGCTGTGTATTTGGCATTGTATTTAAAGCTGAATTCTAGACATATATAAATGCTAATGAATGAAATTGATTGCAATGAATAAATGCATCAATAAATGTCATTTTTATATATGCAAGCAGTGCAAATATCGAATTTTGGCCTGACATCAGCCTTCTGCAATCCTCTGTACAGCAGAGATTAGGCTGGGAGAGGGAAAAGCAGCTCTGCGAGACAATCTGTCGTGTTGTGATACATATGTGCTAACAAGAAACATGCTAGGAGAGAGCAGAGTGATGGAGAGAATGAGCTCATCATACCTCTGATTCCCTTTTCACTGTTCATTCACAGGCTGGAGGAGGAATAGAGCTGTAAGTATTGCCTAACTGCAGGAGAGAGAAAAATCAGGTCTTCTGCCAGAGAGGGCTTTGATGTGTAACAGAGCTGTGTAAATCTCACTACTGGATGGACAGGAAACAGCTGTGTGCCTGGAGTTCAGCCTTAACAATGATATAATTATGGATTATCTGTTGTCTTTCTAGCCAAGTAATAACATCTTAACCTAATATAAATCTGGAACAATGTATAGTTTGTAACTGTAGCAGCTTAACGATAAAGTGGTTCTAAAAACCTTCCAGTTGCTGTGACTCCCCTCCCCCAAACACTTACCCGAGTCCTGTTTCGATCCTTTGCTGTTCCTGACTGGAGGTCTTCTCTCCCCTCTCATACTGACTTGGCTAAGAGCAGCGAGAGCTATTGGCTCCTGCTGCTGCCAGTCAATTACTGTGAGGATGGAACAAGGGGGGCCTGGGCTGAGCTGGACTGTGTGTGTCTTTGGATGCACACAGCCTGGCTTGGCAGCCCGCCCCACACATGTGCCTCTATAGCAGGGAAATGCAATTAGCGGACCTCCAGCTGTTGCAAAACTACAAGTCCCATCATGCCTCTGCCTCTGGTTGTCATGCTTGTGGGTGTCAGAGTCTTGCTATGCCTCATGGGACTTGTAGTTCTGCAACAGCTGGAGGTCCGCTAATTGCATATCCCTGCCCTATAGGAAGCCACCATAGGAAGGAATCCTATGCTCTGTGTAATATTCTTGCACAAATTGGTAAATATAATCTGTTCTTTATTTTTTAAAAAGTGAGCTCTTACAATCACTTTAATCTTCACAATACACTTAAAATGCCACTATTGCCACTGTTCACAGAATACAGAACTTGTACAGATGTGGCAGAAATGTTATTTTATGTATAGTTATACAATAGACACAGCTAAAAAATTAATACTCTGTCATGTTTTTGTGCTAAATATGTAATATTTGTGATGGGATTTCCTGTACATATTAAAACATAAATGTTTTTAAACAGTACACAATGTAGCACAGTATTTGTTTGCAGACTTTGCTTAGCCATTGAGATAAAAAAAAGTAAGCAGCCAGGTGACAGGCATGTTATAGAGATGAGGTGAGGAAGGTGTTCTGTAGCCTTGGAGAAGTGAACTGGGAAGTTCCTGATGACGGTGCTTGGGGATTTATGTGCAGCAGAGGCAGAGTTGTTGGATCACTACAGGGAGTTGAGGGCTTATTGAACTTCTGTCATATCAATAGGTATATTTCCGCACTTACAGCATTTTTGAGTTAAAACATGGGAAGATGTGGATGTATTTTAGAAAGCACAAGCTTAAGTGTGAGAGTAAACAATAAAACCATGCTCCGTAAGGTAGCATATATAAATCTTTCATAAATAAGCTTGTATATAGATGTTTGCAAAGGCCCAGTTGTGACGAACACTGTGGCTCTTTAGCTAAATCATAATTCCCCAGGCTGTAAAGACTGCCTAGCCCTAGGAAGGCCAAAGCCATTAGAATAGTAGGACATCTTCATCTGAGCTCTGATATTCTATTGGCTGTTTTAGTAAGTAGGATGGAAAGGGTGAGATATGCTTTTTGATGCTAAGGTACAGTTACCTTAAGTATAACATGGTTTTTCATTGTAGTACTTTCTATGTTCAAATTATATTGTTGCAGTCTACTTTATTTTTAACATGGGTTTGGTATTTTTCTTGTTGGCCCTGCAGGTCTGAGCAGTGACAGCGGCCTTGGAGGAAGCACAGACGGAAGCAATGACGTCTTAGTATTTGGCTCGGTAGTGGACAGTGTCACAGAGGAAGGTGAATATTTACACTACAGTTACTATTCCTTAGAAAATGTCTTCATCTCCATTGCAGATTTTTTTCATCAAGAAAAAATGAAAGCAATGTTTTTTTTAAATAAATAAAAATGAGTGCAGCGCTAAAACTGATTGAGTAAAGAAACATATACTAAAAATCGTGATTAAATAATTGACCCACCACACATAGTATTATCAAATCAACAGATCTCCTATGGAGAATAGAGGCAAATGTCTCTGCATGTGTCATATGTGAGAAAACCATATAACTTAAATTAAGTGATCCCAAAAAAATCAAAAAAAGTCCATAAGTGAAGTAAGTGGATGATCAAAAATAAATTCCAACGAAAATTGTGACACAGGTGATTCCAGCATCCAAAGTGACTAGCACCCAAGTGAGGTATGAGGCTCCTTACCAGCTCAGGATGACCACCATAACAGTGGTCCCACCAGGCGTTTGGGAAATTAACAGGTCACCCACAAACCTATGCCGATCATTCCAGTGTGTAGAACTCAAAAGACAAAAATCAAGAAAGAGCTCCCATAGCGTAAAATTGTAAAGCTGTAATACTTTAATATGCCAAAAGATTGCACTTACAAGAAACTAGCATCAAGAAGGCAGCGTATAATCGAGCACTACGATCGCGGCGTCTCCACGAGTCTTTCGCCTGCCTGCTGTGTATGTCCCATCAATCACGGAAAAGAGAACGTAATGACGTCAGCGTCACTGGCTCCTCCCTACGCGTTTCGTCACTAAGGGACGTCGACTGGGGATTGGCCAAGTTTTTTAAAACCACCACCAATTGCTCTTTTAAAAATGTGAGGGAAAACCCGTTTAAACATGTGGTTTCTCTGCCTTTGGATGCCATATTGGCACATGTTGGATACAAAGAACCTCTTATCTCTATATGCCTCTCATAAAGTCATATCTTTGTGGGTTGATTTACTAAAAGGCAAACAGGCTTTTTGCCCTGCAAGGAAATTTGCTCCAGAGCTTGGTGAATGAGGTGAAGGCTCTGTTGACTTCCATCATCCCACCTATGTGCAAGCAAAAATGCATTTTTTTTTGTTCCTCGCACGTGATTGGGTAGTCTTTGCAAAGTGAAACTTCATCACATTCAGTAAGCTCTGGGGCAAATTCCCTTGCAAATTTCAAAGTCTATTCACCTTTATTAAATTAACCTCTATGTTTAAAAAGTTTCCTAATGTAATTCTACAGCTGGATAGACTCAATGATGGTTGTTCGAGGATGAAGGTATGCAGGGGAAACAGATGTGTCAAAAGAAAAGTAATTATTAGCCTATAAAATGCCATATATTGGCTTCCCTGTTAGGGCAGCAGCATTGAGCACAATAATAATGTTGCCCTTTCTTCAGTTTTAAGCCCTGTCTCCTTTGCAAGCAATAGCCCACATATGCTGCAGTATAACTAAAGATGCAAAATCTAGCTCCACCACAGTGATTTATATCAGTAGAGGATGCGCTATTCCTACTTCCCTTTTGGTAGGGGCATCATCTAGGTCTGTGGCCCAAATTAATGTCTAAGTGCTCTCTATATGGTTACACCCCTATCCAAGGCTTTCTTGGATAAAGATGTATGCATGTAATATTGGGATGTGGGTGTTAATACCAAACCCTGCCTCTCATATGTATTGCTGCTCTCTATATAAAGGGGTTCATTTGAAGCCACAAAGTATTGGTAGTCCGATTTATTTTTAAGTGTCTAAAAAAAATTGCCCACACAGACCCTTCATATTATTTCATGCATTTTGCCCAATGAATCAAATTTAAAATCCTAACAACATAGAAAGCTGTCCACAACTTTTGAGCTATATAACCAATTTCATCTCAAATATATCATTGAAACTATCCACTTTGCTTCTCCTAAGACCATCTGCTCTCTAGCTCCCTCATCATCTCCTTCCATGCTCTTCTCCAAGACTTCTCCAGAGCCTTTCCCATTCTCTCTAATTCTCTCCCCCAATCTGTCCAGATATATTCTACTTTGTCTGCCTTTAGGTGATCCCTGTAAACTCATCTTTTCAGGGAAACCTATCCCACCAGTATCTAAAAGACTGAGTTTTTACTTTCTTCATCAAATCATCTCCAGACTATTACTTTTTGTATCCCACCCCACCTTTTAGATTGTAAGCCCTCACAAGCAGGGTCTTCTAACCTTATTCTATTGACTTGTGTTTTTTTTTTATTTGGAACGTGCTGCACAGACTGTCGGCGCTATATAAAACCTTTATAATAACAATTTAATTTCATGTCCTTGAGCGGAAGAAGGAAAGGGAGATCCCAGGTGCTGTGGAGGCAGATTTTATTTTGGACATATAAGGCTGAGTAGGGTTTGGTTGCCTGAGAACCTGAGCTACATTCTGTTTTCAATATTTTTCATGAGTGACAACTTTTCTTTCTCTATAAATTCAGAGTGTGAGGTCTCAGAAGATTCTAGCGGAGAAGGAGAGACTGAACAAGACCCGTCAGATCCAGAAGACCTGAGGGAATTGCACCCTGGCTTGCTGATGTACAAGGCATCCCGGGCCAGGAACCTACCTGTCATGGCTGAAGCGCTTGCCAATGGGGCTAATGTCAACTGGGTGAATGATGAGGACGAGAGCAAGACCCCTTTAATCCAGGCTGTGATGGGAGTAAGCATTAATGCCATATCTCCAGTGCAAAGACATTACTACATGTCATTGGGTCTATAGTAAATTATCATTATTCCAGCTCTCCGGCCTCCATCTTTAAGGCAGTCTTCCCAGTACTGTAAGACTTACAGCAAACAAATTGTTTTTTTATTAGAAGTCCAAAAGACCTATAAATGTATTAACATGCAATTGCCATATTCAAAATCCACCATTCAAAAAATAAGTAAATAAAACAATATAACATAAGTGCCCAATAAACCACACAACAAATCAGTGATGTGTGTATAATGGTAATAAATAATGTCCAAATGTGATTAAAGATATATTCCACTCCTGTAATGCACTTCAATCCACTCTTGGTGATGTAAAGCACTTCCACCTGTTTTACATCACCACATGTGGATTGAAGTGCATTACAGAAGTGGAATATATCTTTAAAGTGGTTGTAAAGGCACAAGGTTTTTTACTTTCATGCATTCTATGCATGAAGGTACTAAAACCTTCTGTGTGCAGCAGCCCCCGCCAATATTTACCTGAGCTCCCTGTTGATCCAGCGATGTCCAGGAGAACCTTGCCTCTCTGGGGACTCGCACTTCTGATTGGCTTTTGGCAACAGTGGGAACCATTGGCTCCTGCAGTCAATCACAGCCAGTGAGCCAATTTAGGAGACGGAGGGGGCAGGGCCGAGCCGCAGCTCCGTGTGTGAATGGACACACAGAGAAGCGACTCAGCTCGGGTGGCCCCATAGCAAGCTGCTTGCTGTGGGGCCCCCAGCAGAAGGAAAGGGTGAAGAGTGCCGATGTGGGACCCAAGACAAGGAGGATCCTGGCTGCTCTGTGCAAAACCACTGCATAGAGCAGGTAGGTACAGTGCCTTGACAAAGTATTCATACCTCTTTAAATTTTCCACATTTTGTCATGTTACAACCAAAAACATAAATGTATTTTATTGGGATTTTATAGACCAACACAAAGTGGCACATAATTGGTAAGTGGAAGTAAAATGATAAATGGTTTTCAAAATTTTTTACAAATATCTCGAAAATGTGGCGTGCATTTGTATTTAGCCCCCCCAAGTCAATACTTTGTAGAACCCCCTTTAGCTGCAATTACAGCTGCAAATCTTTTTGGTGATGTCTCTACCAGCTTTGCACATCTAGAGAGTGACATTTTTGCCCATTCCTCTTTGCAAAATAGCTCATGTTCTGTCAGATTGAATGGGGAGAGCGTCTGTGAACAGCAATTTTCAAGTCTTGCCACAGACTCTCAATTGGATTTAGGTCTGGACCTTGACTGGGCCATTCTAACACATGAATATGCTTTGATCTAAACTACTCCATTGTAGCTCTGGCTGTATGTTTAGGGTCGTTATCCTGCTGGAAGGTGAAACTCCGCCCCAGTCTCAGGTCTTTTGCAGACTTTAACAAGTTTTCTTCTAAGATTGCCCTGTATTTGGCTCCATCCATCTTCCCATCAAATCTGACCAGCTTCCCTGTCCCTGCTGAAGAAAAGCATGCCCATAACATGATGCTGCCACCATGTTTCATGGTGGGGAGGGTGTGTTCAGGGTGATGTGCAGTGTCTGTTTTCCGCCACACATAGCATTTTGCTTTTAGGCTAAATAGTTCAATTTGCACCTTCTTCCACATGTTTGCTGTGTCCCCCATATAGCTTCTTGCAAAACTGCAATTGGGACTTCTTGACTTTCTTTCAACAATGGCTTTCTTCTTGCCACTGTTCCATGAAGGCCAGATTTGTGGAATGCATGACTAATAGTTATCCTGTGGACAGATTCTCCCACCTGAGCTGTGGATCTCCGCAGCTCCTCCAGAGTTACCATGGACCTCTTGGCTGCTTCTCTGATGAATGCTCTCCTTGACCGGCCTGTCAGTTTAGGTGAACGGTTATGTCTTGGTAGGTTTGCAGTTGAGCAATACTCTTTCCATTTTCGGCTGATGGATTGAACAGTGTGCCGTGAGATGTTCAAAGCTTGGAATATTTTTTTATAACCTAACCCCGCTTTAAACTTCTCCACAACTTTATCCCTGACCTGTCTGGTGTGTTCATTGCCCTTCATGATGCTGTTTGTTCACTAAGGTTCTCTAACAAATCTCTGAGGGCTTCACAGAACAGCTGTATTTACACTGAGATTAAATTATACACAAGTGGACTTTATTTACTAATTAGGCGACTTCTGAAGGCAATTGGTTCCACTAGATTTAAGTTAGGGGTATCAGAGTAATGGGGGCTGAATACAAATGCACGCCACACTTTTCAGTTATTTATTTGTAAAAAATTTTGAAAACCATTTATCATTATCCTTCCACTTCACAATTGTGTGCCCCTTTGTGTTGGTCTATCACACAAAATCCCAATAAAATACATTTACATGTTTGGTTGTAACATGACAAAATGTGGAACATTTCAAGGGGTATGAATACTTTTTCAAGGCACTGTTAGTATAACATGTTTGTTATTATATTTTAAATAAAAAACAAGACCTTAATATCGTTTTATACACATTGGGTTATTCTTTATCACCATTATACACACATCACTGATTTGTTTTGTGGATTATTGGACACTTATTTTATTTCTTTTATGCTATATTGTTTTATTTACTTATTTTTTGAAGGGTGGATTTTGAATATGGCAATTGCATGTTATTACATTTATAGGCTGCGCAACTCCATTTACACGCATCTACTATTACACTGTGGAAACACATAAGGTGTTGCAGCAACTGTTTAATCATTTTTTTACACTTTTATAATTGGTTGGAATAAGAATGTTATTTACAAAATGTTTGTCAGCAAGTAGAGCAGGGGTCAATATTTATTTTCATAGTCCAGGAGACTTGTGTTCCGGACCTTCGTCCCTGAATGCATAGGGCACTAAATGCAGGTACCACTCAGTACAGCATTTCTATCTCTAATGCCGCGTACACACGATCGGACAATCCGACAACAAAACCGTGGATTTATTTCCGAAGGATGTTGGCTCAAACTTGTCTTGCATACACAGTCACACAAATGCTGTCGGAAATTCCGAACGTCAAATACGAGGTGACGTATAACACGTATGACGAGCCAAGAAAAATGAAGTTCAATAGCCAGTGCGGCTCTTCTGCTTGATTCCGAGCATGCGTGGAATTTTGTGCGTGGAAATTGTCTACGCACGCTCAGAATTTCCGACAACGGATTTTGTTGTCGGAAAATTTGAGATCCAGCTCTCAAATTTTTGTTGTTGGAAATTCCGACAGAAAATGTCCGATGGAGCCTACACACGGTCGGAATTTCTGACAACAAGCTTACATTGAACATTTGTTCAATGTAAGCTGGTGGATGATAGAGACCTTGCTTTCCTCCACCTTCCGTTTGAGGATACCCCACAGATGCTCAATAGGGTTTAGGTTTGGAGACATGCTTGGCCAGTCCATCACCTTTACCCACAGCTTCTTTAGCAAGGCAGTAGTCGTCTTTGAGGTGTGTTTGGGGTGGTTATCATGTTGGAATACTGCCCTGCGGCCCAGTCTCTGAAGGGAGGAGATCATGCTCTGCTTCAGTATGTCACAGTACATGTTGGCATTCATGACGGAAATTCTGACTGTGTGTACACGGCATTAGGGGCCATAGAAAGTTGCCAATCAAGAGCTACTCCTCCTTTTTCACAGTGTGTTCCCAATTGTTAGGGTGTTTTTTTATTTGGGAATGAAAAGGTGAGTCTGATACAATTTTGGGACTTGAAAACAGAATCTCATACAGCCCTACCAAATCAATATGTTTTCTAACAATCAGCGGACCCAGAAATGTTAACAGGACACGTTCGTGGTCATCAGATACAGGGTTCATGCCTAGGATTTGATATATATTAAAAACTAACTATATAGACCTTATAACCCGACCACACTTCTTCTTACAATGTTTAAACCCCACTCCTGATCTTTTTAAAGAAAATCTGTCATATTGCTCATTCAGGGCAAAGTGACAGTCTTACTAGCACATCCTCCAACCCACTTATGCTTTTTACCCTAAACCCATACCTGCCAACTTTTTGAGATGGGAATGAGGGACACCTATCAGCAAAAGTATGCAGGCATAGGACACACCCCTTGCCACGCCCCCTTAAAGGAGAATTGTACAAAAAAACAAGATTGGTTAAACCCACAAGTGCTTTTTTTTACCACTTTTATTCCTTTATATTGGCTTTTGGAATTTACAAATGCAGCAATTTAGAAACCAGATAAATGGTTTAGTGCTGGAAAACACTTTTTGATAGATAAAAAGTGCATTTTATATACATCTATGTAGATCAGACCAAAATGAGGGACAAATGAGAAAAAATGAGGGACAGAGGGACATTGGTCCAAATCAGGGACAGTCCCTCAAAATCAGGGACAGTTGGGAGCTATATAAACCTTTGCTGTGTACCTCTGCCTCTCTGTCAGAGCTGTTGCAAATACCCACTGCTTCCAGGTATGGGGAAGCATACGGTGCTTGGATCTGTACAGATAGGCCCAAACACTGTCACACAAGGGTGCTATCATCAAACCTGTATAAACTCTGACATCATCCTACACAGAGCCTAAACAGGTTCAACTCCCGGAGGAACAGAGCGAATTACAACATGGCTAGGCTGTGAGGGTGGTCAGTTGTGATATGTACTATAGTTCTAGGAAGAAGATTGGAAAAAATTGCTGCATATTTAAATCTGCATAGAAAAAATATTGTTAAAAGCAATATTTTCTTCTTTTATAGTAAAACTTTGAAGTAAATCTCTAAAAAGAGAAAAATGGTGGGATGCCTTTGCTGACCTCCTTCAACTTATAAATTCTATTTGCTATACTGTTGTTCTAAATTATTATTATTATTTTAAGGTGGCTGTAAGCCTCTGACATGAAAAATTAACAAAGCATATGCTTCTATAGTGTGTATATGCCTCAATCCAAAGCACCGAGTGTGATTTCTGTATACAGTATCTCAATAGTGAGTACACCCCTCACATTTTTTGTAAATATTTTATTATATCTTTTCATGTGATAACACAGAGGAAATAAAACTTTACTACAATGTAAAGTAGTGAGTGTACAGCTTAAATAACAGTGTAAATATGCTGTCCCCTCAAAATAACTCAACACACAACCATTATTGTCTAAACCGCTGGCAACAAAAGTGAGTACACCCCTAAGTGAAAATGTCTAAATTGGACTGTAAGTGTCAATATTTTGTGTGGCCACCATTATTTTCCAGCACTGCCTTAACTCTCTTGGGAATGGAGTTCACCAGAGCTTCACAGGTTGCCCCCTGGAGTCCTCTTCCACTCCTCCATGGCGACATCACGTAGCTGGTGGATGATAGAGACCTTGCTTTCCTCCACCTTCCGTTTGAGGATACCCCACAGATGCTCAATAGAGTTTAGGTTTGGAGACATGCTTGGCCAGTCCATCACCTTTACCCACAGCTTCTTTAGCAAGGCAGTAGTCGTCTTTGAGGTGTGTTTGGGGTTGTTATCATGTTGAAATACTGCCCTGCGGCCCAGTCTCTGAAGGGAGGAGATCATGCTCTGCTTCAGTATGTCACAGTACATGTTGGCATTCATGGTTCCCTCAATGAACTGTAGCTCCCCAGTGCCAGCAGCACTCATGCAGCCCCAGACCATGACACAGCCACCACCATGCTTGACTCTAGGCAAGACACACTTGTCTTTGTACTCCTCATCTGGTTGCCACCCCACACGCTTGACACCATCTGAACCAAATACATTTATCTTGGTCTCATCAAACCACAGGACATGGTTCCAGTAATCCATGTCCTTAGTCTACTTGTCTTCAGCAAACTGTTTGCGGGCTTTCTTGTGCATCATCTTTAGAAGAGGCTTCCTTCTGGGACAACAGCCATGCAGATCAATTTGATGCAGTGTGCAGCGTATGGTCTGAGCACTGACAGGCTGGTCCCCCACCCCTTCAACCTCTGCAGCAATGCTGGCAGCACTCATACGTCTATTTCCCAAAGACAACCTCTGGCTATGACGCTGAGCATGTGCACTCAACTTCTTTGGTTGACCATGGTGAGGCCTGTTCTGAGGGGAACCTGTCCTGTTAAACCGCTGTATGGTCTTGGCCACCGTACTGCAGCTCAGTTTCAGGGTCTTGGAAATCTTCTTATAGCCTAGGCCATCTTTATGTAGAGAAACAATTCTTTTTTTCAGATCCGCAGAGTTCTTTGCCATGGGGTGCCATGATGAACTTCCAGTGACAAGGATGAGAGAGTGAGAGTGATGACACCAAATGTAACATACCTGCTCCCCATTCACACCTGAGACCTTGTAACACTAACGAGTCACATGACACCAGGGATGGAAAATGACTAAGTCCAATTTGGACATTTTCACTTAGGGGTGTACTCACTTTTGCTGCCAGTGGTTTAGACATTAAAGGCTGTGTGTTGAGTTATTCTGAGGGGAGAGCAAATTTACACTGTTATACAAGCTGTACACTCACTTACTTTACATTGTAGCAAAGTGTCATTTCTTCAGTGTTGTCACATGAAAATGTGTGGGGTGTACTCACGTTGGTGAGATACTGCAGTTCCTCTGCTATCCACATGAGTCATTTCTATAAGGCTGTGCAGACTCCAAAAAATCCAGTGGCATGGGGGAGTGGAGCTCCAGCACAAAGTATGTGATTGACAGCCTTGGCTGTGCATATTCCCTTATGGTATTTTGTAGAGGGGTATGTGTCCGTTCCCTCCACTCAGGTCTCAGAGTACACTCATCTCTCCTCTCTGTGCTGTGCAGTGTGTGATGTCAGATCCACAATGTTGTCTGCTTGAGCTGAGAAAAGCTGTGTAAGTTCTGAAATTTAAACAGACATAAAGGAGAGATGGCAACAGATTAACAGGTACAACTTATGTAGGAAGACTTGTTTCATATTGTGTACAGTCACTTCACTAAATAAGCATGACAGCCATATAATTAGTATTTTTCAGAAGAAGGAGTCGGTAACGGCAGCCTCCATGTTTTTTTAAAAAGATGCCTAGATAACCCTTATTTGTGGTACTGTGCTTTACCCTGAACTTACTACATGAAATATATTGTATTTGTATATATATTATAGCAATATATATTGTATTTCCTCAGGGATCATTGATAGCCTGTGAGTTTCTGCTACAGAATGCTGCAGATGTGAACCAAACGGATGTTAGAGGGCGAGCACCTATACATCACGCCACGTATCTGGGGCATACTGGGTAGGTACTGGGCCTTGGAGCCAGAATATAGATCTCACAAATAATTAAATCTAGATAGCATGTTAACGATTTTTCCTCAGTTTTTAAAACTGAGAGATATACTAATAGGTAGACTAGCTGACCTCCCTTTGGGTCATGGGATCAGAGCAGGGGCGTAACTAGAAATAGCAGGGCCCCATAGCAAAATGTTGTATGGGGCCCTATGCAAACAGCCCCCCCCCCCCACAGCTGCCCTAGTGTCAATGCAGCGTGACCTGTGCCCAATGCAGCGTGACCTGTGCCCAATGCAGCGTGACCTGTGCCCAATACAGTGTGACCTGTGCCCCATACAGCGTGACCTGTGCCCAATACAGCCTGGTCTGCCTGTGCCCCATACAGCCCCACCTATGCAGAAGAAGAGGCAAGCCACCCGGATCAGCAGAGAGCGGGATTGCCCACTGTAATAGCTTTCATTTGAAATTCCCGTCTTCCCGGGGCTTATCGTCGCATAGCCCCACCTCTTGGCCTGACGCATTTGATGACGTCACATGTCCCGCATTGGATCGGCATTCTGTCTGTCAAAGGCACCGGGCCAAAAGGTGGAGCTATGTGACGTGAGCCCCGAGAACACTGGAAGTTCTAATGAAAGCTCTTACATCGGGCAATTCAGCTCTCTGCTGATACGGACAGCTCGCCTCTTTCTCTCCTCTCTCTTCCCTTGGCTGGGAGACTGTGCCGGCAGTGCTCTTATCTTCACTGGGCCCCACTCGGCTGCGGGCCCCATAGCGCCCGCATGGGTCGTTATGGTGGTAGTTACGCCCCTGGATCAGAGATTTTTTTTTTTTAAGTAGTTCAGACTTGCCTAGTTATGATATGATAAGAAACAAAGGTGGCCACATACAGCTCCTAATTGTTTCATTGTTTCCACATTTGTATGTCGGCTTGTTAAATTGATATCTTCCTATTCGCTTATTGCGGTCATGTAGAGCCTTGTTGCTGTACAACAAGTATATATAATATATGCTGTTGGTGTGTCTGCTCAGCGCTAATGCCTTGATTTGTGTCTGCTTCCTATTCAGTCAGGTGTGTTTGTTCTTAAAACGAGGAGCCAATCAACATGCTGTGGATGAAGACGGACAAGATCCACTCAGTATATCTGTGCAGGCAGCTAATGCGGATATTGTCACTTTGTGAGTTTTCCATTCTAATTTTTGCCTTTTGTGAATTTTTATGTACAACTAACACACAGACAAAATATGGCCTCATAGACACTGGAGTTAATTAATCATGCGTTGTGATCACCACTGTAACCCTTCAGTTAAAGTTGTTCTAAATGCTAGGCTTTTTTTTTTTAACATTAATGCATTTTCGGCATTAGGGTAAATGTCTCAGTACCTTTCTGTGCCCCACCTGTTCCCAAATACTTAGTCACCGCCACCAGGTCCACGACGATCTGTGCCGCTTCCTTGAATTTAGAGGTTGTAGAGGAGGTTAATGAAGGGAGCAGAGTGATTTGCTGTTGCTGTTGTCCATTAAATTGCTAGTAGGCGGGAGCAGGGGCTAGGTTTGCTGGGGTTTATGTGTGTCTATGGTCCCATGTAGCTTAGGTCCCAAACGGGAGCACACACACACAGGTTTTGCCTTCAGAACCTGTGAGGTTATGGTGACTCCCTCTACAGGAAGAGAGATGGAAGCAATGTCTCAGGAGAAAACTACAGGAAAGCCATCACAGAGAAAAGTAAAATAAAGATTTTTATTGATAAGCTTGAATAGCTGAAATTAAACTAGGAAGGTTTAATATAATTTTAGGCAAACATTTATAAAGCATCCTGCAAGCTTCAAGCTATTTTTTTAAGGTGTTAATGCACCCTTCTGCTCCAGTGTAGGAGTGTTGAATATATATCCTAATGGCAGTGCTTGATGTATCTTTAAACAAGTTTATAGCAATTTTAAGTGGGCTTTTGAGCAAGTGTCAAGCAGTACTGAAAAAAAAACCATCTCTACTGTTGGTAAATTTATTCTCTTGCATTCAGTTTTGGTACGTTTTCAGAAAGAGCGGCAAACCTGCAGGATATAATAGAAGTCTATGGCTAAGCTCAGCAAACCTGCAAGAAAGCTGCAGGTACACTACACCAGGGGCGTGGGTAAACCACAGCACATCAGTGTGAAAGTAGCCCTGTACTATTATGCCCAGTGTATTGCTTCACACTTCTTCTTTCCTGCTGCTGGCACCACTCTGGAGACTGCTAGCCGAGATACAAGGTGGAGTGCAGTGTTTATCACTCCGCATTAGAACAGGAGCCAGCACTACAGAAGAGGCATCGGCCTATGCGGCTCTTGCTCCCTACTACAGCTCCAACTTTACAAGTAGTCCCTCCGAACTGCACTCTAATGCTCTGGGATGATGGGTCAGCAAGCCCAGATAGCGACCTACCAGTCACCATCTACTGGTAAATTGTGATCTACGGGTTGCTGACCCCCAGAATAAAGCATTCAGGTATTTGATCTTTTCATTAGCATTGGGTATATGTATGCTTGTTAAATAGATATCTAGATGAGTTTATAAATGTGAAATGAAGCATAGAAAAATCGTATGGTCACCATGCACCGGCTATGACCTAGAAGTGTCCCCTAACACTATATTATTCTTCCTTTCCTGACATGTACCACCAGTGGTATTCTTACACACTTTAAGACAAGATATTCTGTTTTTTCACTAATGTGCCACGTAAGAATTGTTTTATTTTTTGTTTTAAAGTCTTCAGTGTTCAGAATACAAGCTCATTAGAACCTCTATTCCTGCAGGCTGCGACTTGCTCGGATGAACGAGGAGATGAGAGAAGCAGAAGGACCATTCGGACAACCAGGTCAATATCCCAGCAACAGTCCTACAGAGCAGCAGTACAGGAAGTGCATCCAGGAATTCATCTGCCTTAATATAGATGAGTGTTAGACAAAGCCCCATAGGGGGGTGCAGTTGATCCCTACTTTTGAACTTTTTTGATCACTAGCTGCTCTTGGCATATTTTTTTTTTTTTTTTTAATGAAAAACCTGCATGGGGAAAATCTTCTGGCACCAAGGGTGGGGAAAATAAACTTGTGGACCAGGGGCACAATAAACCAAAATTTTTGGAAGGGTCTGGACCAAAACTATTTTTCTTTTTTTCCCTTTTTGCCCTCATTACTGCCGAGAGCAAAATGCAAGATGGTGATGTGTAATTTATGTACTGTTCAGCACTTTTACAAACTGTGATTCTTTTAGGATTTAATGTGTTGAGATCAGAGCAGACTACGAGTCAGCAAGTTAAGCCTTGGCTCTTCTGCCTCTATAGTGCCTGACTGTATATTTATTTAGTGGTAAATCTGAAGTGACCCAGCTGAGCCAGTGAAAGGTACTTATACATATAGGGACTTATATCCGATTCCTAGCTTATCTTAGGGTTTTTGTCTTAATGAAATAAAGGTTTGGTCTGCCCAAAATAGATATGGTAGTCAGCAGTTTTAGTCACTTGCTGGCTTCACAATTTCTCTTGCGGAGTCTGAGGGAGGATATTTTCATTTTGTTTTCAAATCCACCTACCTGATGCAGCTATTCTGGGGATGGATGACTTCTGACCAAACTTGCTGCTGGAGTTGATGTGAGATATGTGCACTATATGATCAAAAGTTTGTGGGCATCTGACCATCATGCCTATAAAAGAATGTTGGGCATCCTATTCCAAAATCATGGCTTTAATATGGCATTGCTCCCCGTTTTTGCGGGAATACCAGCCTCCACTCTTCTGGGAAGATTTTTCACAAGATTTTGGAGTGTATTTGTGAGAATATGTGCCCGTTCAGCCAAAAGAGCATTTGTGAGGTCAGGAACCGATGTTGGATTACAAGACCTTTCACAAAAGTTCCACCACACTAAACACATACCATGTATTTATGGAACTGGCTTGCTGGAACAGAAAAGGGCCTTCATCAAACTGTTGCCAAAAAGTTGAAAATGCACAATTTTCTAAAATGTCTTTTAATGATATAGCATGAACAGTACCCTTCTCTGGAAACACCTGAAATCAGGAATTTGGTGGGGTTTACACAAACTTTTGGCCAAATAGTGTAAGCAGCAGTAAGTGATAGAACCTGCCAGTGTTTACCTATGACTGAACAATCAATTTTAGACATGCTGCCCCTTTAAGGGGGTTTGTCCTGCTGTAGAAAGTTTGGATGAAATGTTTACCAGCTGATGTGTAGAGCTCAGCATTGTAGAGTGATGGGGTGTCAGTTGCTTTGCTATAATGCTATATGGATGAGGTTGGGGTATCTGTAGAAACCCATAGATCCAGCACTTTTGGTATTTTCTGTTTTTCCTGGTGCTTATTTGTAGCATACATACACATGCAAACTTTGGGATTGTGTCAAAGGCAGTAATTTGTCGTCAGATGACAACGTTTTAGAAATCATTTGGAATTCATTGATGGATGGGGTTGACCTCCTTCTTACCTGCATTTCACCTGCTTTAATCAGGTTTTGCATTCCCATAGACTTGTACAGTGATTCAAATCCCGCCCACAATAAATCATAGTGTTTTGAAATCACAAATGCATCTAAGCAGTAAATGACAAAGTATAACAGTCAACTTGTAAAGAACAGAAAATAGAAAATAAAGGGTACATGATAAATTATGTATGTATACCCCATTGCCTGTGAATACCTTCGTCCCAGGAACATTATCTTCCCCTGCCAATTATAAAACTATCCATAACAAGGTCAACAGGCACTAGGCCTGGTGTATCCAACCAGGGAGCCCATGATTTATCAAATTTACCGAAGCTACCCCTATGTTGAAAGATGTGTTTTCCTATTTGGAGGGTATCTCCCTTTTGGGCTATCCATTCCTTTAGAGTGGGGGGGTCAGTAGATGTCCAATGCCGAAGTATTAACTTACGAGCCTTGAACAATGCCCTAGTTTATGGCCTGTTTGGGAACATCATCCACCAGGAGATCACACAGAATCCCCAATAGGCATTGTTTTGGTTCCTCTGGTACATGGAACACCTGGTTAATGATAGCGATAACCCCCTTCCAATATCGGTGTAGCTTTGGGCAGTGCCACATAAGATGGATCAGATCCCCCGGTCTTTGCTGCATCTAGTACACATAGGATTTTCCCTTATGCCCATGTGGAACATCCTCGCTGGTGTGTAGTGAACCCACAGGAGCAGATACAACTGCAAAAGGGGTTGAGCCACATAGAGTGAGCATTGTTTGACCACTAAGAGAGCCTCTTGCCACTGCTCCTCCTCAAATGCTCCTTTCCCACATTCTTCTCCCACCTAGATATCTCACTAAAAGGATGGTCCTGTAGGAAACTGTTCAACAGCATAGAGTAACATTATGAGATGAATCCTTTATAGGTGTCCACCTCATACATGTACCAGTAATTAAATATAAGAGAGGGCGTTTGTATCCATGAATCAGGCCCTCGTGCTTTTATTGCATGATGAATTTGCATATAGTAGAATAGTATCGAGTCAGGGAGTCGAAACCGCTCTCGTAATTCCGCAAAGGAGCGCAGCCTCCCATAAGCGAAAACGTGGCGCAGATGAGTAACCACAAAGAGTGTCCATCTTGCACCATACTTTAGCCTAACCAGCTGTGGGTAGTAGGCATTACTCCAGATAGGGCTGAACCTCGTGAACCCTGTGATCTGTTGCAATTGTCTAACCTTGTTCCAGGTTTTTTGCATTCGGGCATATGTAGGATACAACATACAGAAGGCTAGCCCCTCTAATCCGCATTCAATCCTCTCTACACCCACTGTATGAATAAGTAGTCTAGTGGAAGGGTCCCCGTCTCTCTTATTTATTCCTTTGGTGGAACACATGGAACACGCTATGTGCTGCATTTGGGAAGCCAAATAATAGAGCAGGGATTGGGGAGAGCCAGTCCCCCAGCATCTTTGGGTCTCTGAAATTGCTCCAAATTCACCCTTGGGTTTTTTGACTGCCAAAGAAGGGACCTAAAGATGGTATTTATAACACGGAACATTTTTAGGGGGTTGACCACTGGGGAATTCTGGAGGACATATAACAGTTGGGGCATTAGAATCATCGTAATAAGGTTGATCCGACCAACCAAAGACATTTTAAGTTGTGACCATACCTTAACCCTATCCCGAAACCTGGAGAGTAGGGTCTTTAAGTTGAGGCTTATATATTCTAATGGGTGTGGAGTCACCTAAATACCCAGGTATTATAATATTGGCCTTAACTAGAGTGGGAGAGTCTGGCGCCACATCTAGAAGCATCAGGGAGGACTTAGACCAATTTATAATCAAGCCTGAGTATGTCCCGAACTCGGTGATTACTGCCTTTACCTCTTTAATAGAGGATGTAATGTCACCCAACATTAGCATGGTGTCATCCGTGTATAACATTAGTTTCTCTTGTAGGCTCCCATACTGAAACCCACATGTATTCTTATCAGATCGAATAAGAGCCGCCATGGGCTCAATGGCAAGGGCAAATAGAAGTGGAGACAGGGGGCAGCCCTGCCTTGTTCCCCTATATAAATCAAAACTAGGGGAGATCCTACCCGCCTCTCTAATGACTGCCTTTGGAGCCTGGTAAAGTAATTGGACCCATGAGAGGAAGCCTTCTCCAAAGCCAAATTTGCGCATTACTGCCCACACGTATGTCCACTCAATGCTATCAAGAGCTTTATGGGTGGAAAACCTCTTGTCATCTACCTGTGGTTAGCTCCTGGGCTCCTATTATAAGAATAGCTCAATAAACCTAGACTATCTACAGGTTCACTTTAAGATTTTCAATTGACTTTATATCATATCCATTTCCTGTGAACACCGGCCCTTATGTTGATCATACAATTGACAGTTTTGTGGCCTTTAGTTATTTGCAATTGGCATTGAGGTGATGATGGATTTCCATCAAATTTTCAATCACATGGTCACTAGAGACTAGCAAAAATATATGGCTGAAAGTTAAATGAATGCATCAAAATGGCCTAGTATGTGGCCAGCATTACATTGTGTAGGAGCAATTGTAAAGTAACTGTTGTTCTGTCCATAGATCTGACATGATTGTCATCTGATCTGACCGATATCAGTCAAATTGGAAAGTAATCCTGTATTTCCAGATCACTCTTGACCTGTGCATACACAGATATATGGGGTAAGAGCGAGTCAGCATGGAATGGATATCAATGACCAATCATTATTGTTACCCAAGATTGAGAGAATAAATGAAGTATAAAA
The DNA here is from genome assembly GCA_037952925.1 of Lithobates clamitans. NCBI lineage: Eukaryota > Metazoa > Chordata > Amphibia > Anura > Ranidae > Lithobates > Lithobates clamitans. Next base: position 1,360,204 of record JBBGZY010001280.1, on the reverse strand, counting down.
AAATGCAAGGTTTTGGTTGTCACTCCTGGTGAGATCAGGTCTGTTCCTTGATGGATGACTGTTCATTGATTTAGGCATTTGATGGGCTATCATTGTTCTTGTTTTCATGTTGGCCCTAGACATTAGATGTCATTAGATGACCGCTTTCATCTAGGCTGGACAGCTACTACCTTATGTTTTTATACCTCTACCACCAACTTTTGAAAACCTTGTCAGTTTGCTGCTGTTCCCCTTGAGGTGTGTTGGTACCAAGTGGTGGTGTCTCTTGCAGTTCCTTTTGCCTCCATAAGGTAAATATGGGCACTTAAAAAGGAAACAGAAAAATAGTAATTTCTTGTAAGGCCACTTAGATTTTGTGTTCTGGGTACCCATTTATAGGGAAATATAGTGTATCTGTAGGTGGCAAGATCAACAGTAATAGATGTCGTCATGTAACAATGACCTACCTTAACCAACAATCCTCATTGGTATCTAGTTGCTTATGGGATCAAAGACCATCTTTGCCCACTATCAGCTGATTTTGGTGAAAAATGCCATTACTGGCCACATAATCACCTAGCAATCATCTGATAAGTTCGTTTTCTTTTGAATTTTGTACATAGGGTTTTTTCTGTGCATCTGTGTCATGTTGACCTGATCTAATTCTGTAATGAATAGATGTCACCTTGTGTATTGTCACCCACCTTAAAAATACACTGCAGTGTCTTCTCTCTTGCACATGCTAAGTCTATGACATTGCAGCTAAATATACTTTATGTTAAAGAATAGGATACCTTCTGAGTCAGAGACTGCTCATTGCCGGCACAGTAATGTTGAAACTGCTTTTCAGGCAAGTAAAGGCATTCATGACAGAGTTCCTTTAAATTTTTCTAGAATTTTGTGCTGATTCTACACACCAATGTACACTGATGTTTGTATGTTCTGAATAGGGTTTGGTGAGCTCTTTATGGAATACCAGCTCAGCTCCCTTCACAAGGTCTTCCTCGCTCTGTTTTCTTTTTCATTTACCCACTAGAGACCTAAAGGGGAGCTATTATTCTTCAATGGAGTTTCAATTGCGAGCTCCGCTCTCTCACTCTTGTGGCATGTGACTGTACGACTCTCTTGCTGTGTGTCTTTCCTTCGCTCCTTCTTGGGGCCGTGTGATTGGAAAATCTGAAGAAAGAACTCTTTCTGTCACTCACCTCAGTCAGTATGGGAGAAGGAAAGGGGCAGTTCAGTTGTTGTTGGCAACAAGAGCAGTTTCTTATCAGGCACTTTCATTCACGACGGCCTTTGTGTTTTAGCAGTGTAAAGGTTAAGTGCCCTAAAGCTAATTTATCAAAACCAGAGTCAACCGACTAAAAAACAGAGCGATTGCATGTAGGAACAAATCACATTCCTAGTCTCATCAAATAGACCTGTTTGGTTCTATTGGCCTATTTTACTACAATAATAAAAGCCAACTTCTGTGTCCTGCCCAACCACCCTCCATATAGAAAAAACACAGAGAATCCATAGTATGCCTTGTTTGTTTGTCATATCAGACTTCAGGGGTTTCAGCCTTCTCTTTGGATAAGCTTAAATCTGAAGGTGTCACTTGGGTCCCAGTGCAGGATTAATAACCCTAAAAGGCTTCCTAAGGGTGTCTCTATGTCACCTCTAGTGCTATGCAATTCCATTATATGAAGAGACCAGGATATCTAGGTCATAGAGAGGACTGGTATGTAATATTTGGGTATTTAATCTTCATCAAGACATTGTCTTGCCCTGTAACTCCATCTTTTCAACAAATTTTATATTGCAAGACATGGTAATAAAAAATAGCCAGCTTTATGAATTGTGTTAATTGTACAGGTTTTGAAGTATTTGCTGTACCTGTGGAAAATGCTTTTTTCTTGCCCTAGGGAGGTAGTTCTTGCCTTTTATGGCCTGCCATCCAAACCAAACCTTAATGTTATCTGTGGGGCTTGGAGAATTAAATTCATGAGTCTATGGCGTTATGTGCATGGGCACAAGATGGCATTGGGTCCATGGAAACAAGAAAAACATTTCTGCAAGAGCCTATACAGCCATACAAGGACAAGACCTTACAAAGCTGATAGTTTTGCCTTGGGTCATCAAATCTGCCATGAAGATCCAAAAACATGGAGTTACTACATGTGTGTTACCCTTCACATGTAACTCCTTAGCCTGCAAGTGAAACCTTTGTTTTCTGTTCTTTGTTTTCCATGGCATGCTAAACCATGACTTCTTTTTAAGTTTGAGAACATCTGGTTATCAACTGGCATAATTTTTATAATATCCACATGGCCTCTCAAGGGTTTAATGAAGCCCTGTCTATAATTATTATGCACATTAAGTCCACTAGTATACTGTCTTTTTGGGGTGATGGATGCCGCTCAGCACCTTCTGAGAAAAGCACAGAAAATAAATTTCCATCCTTCAGAATTATTGCTAAAATCATTTTATTGCTCTCTGGAGAACATGCAATAAATTCCTAGTCCTACAATCACCAAATAATTGAAATAAGCGGGAATAGGAGCCATATTTGTTATTAGTCTCCAAAGGCCTATAACACGCTTAATGAGGAGTTCCATATTATAACTGTCACTGTAAAAAAGCATTAAGGACATCGGTTAGAATTTAACTCAGAATAAGGAGGTGGATATCCTTTAGAACATCTAGATTTATTTAAATTATGGGTTGGAGTTTCATGACATTTGATGTCAAATAGAAAGGTCATAAGACCAACAGAATGCACTGCCAGTTAGAAGCATGGCTTCTTATACCATCTATTAACCAGCAGGACTTGATCTTTTATGGAGTTTATAAAAAGGTGCTAACTTTATTGGAGGTTCTTCTATATGGCCATTTTAATACTAACAGTCCGCCTCAGGATTTGTTACTAGGCGTTTACCATCTACCATTTACCAAGAATCTTTGTGACAGGCTTTAGCCTACGATGCAGCCTGCCATGACACAAATCACCCTTTTTGATGCCATGGTCAAAATATTTTCTGGTAAAAGTTGTACATTTTATGTAAAGGAAAATCCTATCTACTTGTGCACTTTTTCCTCCTAGCAGTATTGGAGATTGCATATATATGTATATGTTTTGTTTGTGTAAATGTAATTTTGTAAGTGATAAAAAAATTGTTTTGTACTGTATTTCACTTCTGTTTTTCTTCAGCGAAGGTGTTATTTTTATTATGATAATTTATTATGGATTTTACCACAAAGCAGTGTGTTGCCTTCTTATATACTATATGTAAGAGAGGCGGTTTTAATCATGTTGCATACTGCTACCTAAAGGTTTGAGCTGCTTTTTTTTTTTTTTTTCTGTAGGATATATTTTTTTTATAAAAACACTTAGTTTATGTTGAATGTTGTGAATCTGCTGGTAATCTGTGTAATTTTTTTTTTTTAATCTATTGGGCTCTGAGCCTCCAGTTAGCCAGAGCCAATCAGAACTCTGCACTGCTTTGCTAGTTTTTAGGTATAAGAAACAAAATACATATTCTGTATAACACATGGACGTTCTATATTACTTACAGTGTCATTGCCATAAGAATAGGTTTGCAAATAGTGTATTCCTTTAAAAAAAAATTCCGTTTTTTTTTTTTTTGGTTTTATTTTTAAGCTTTCACTAGGAAGTCTGTATTTTCCGTGTAACACAAATGTAATTTGGACTTATGAGAAAATATTTTCAGAAATGAATGTTTTTATTGCATTTTTTTAATGTATGTTCTGTGTGTGTTATGATTTTGTTTTAATTTTCTGCACAAAAAAATTACACCAAAAGGCACACAAATAATTTGCGCCTTATTATTAAAGTGTCTGAAGGAAGAATATGGTAACCGATCTAATCTAATCAATCTAATTCTTCCATGAATTTGGATACCGGAGACATTTTATTAAAAAGAAAAAAAAAAGTATTTTATAATGCAGAAACCTTAAAGCTGAACTCCAGGCAAACCAATAAATACACAGTTGAAACAGATATGTAAGGTCAGTTTTACCTGCTAAAGGATTTATATTTTTGTCCCTCCAGTCTTGGGATCTATAGGAGCCAAGTCAAGCACAGCAAGCCTGGTGACATGATTTATCTCAACTACAGTTAAAGGAGTTTTAAAGGCAGACGTTTTTTTTTTATCTCAATGCATTCTATACATTAAGATGAACAAAAAAACCTGTGTGTAGCAGCCTGCCCAGCACCCCCTAATACCTGAGCCCCATCTCTTTCCAGTGATGTCCACGAGTGTCTTAGCTGTCCGTTACTCTCCTCCTAATTGGCTGTGACACAGCAGTGGCTCCATTGGCTCCCACGACTGTCAATCAAAGTCAGTTAGACAATCAGGGGAGGGAGTGAGCAGGGCCAGGTCGGAGCTCTGTGTCTCGGCTCAGGTGATTCTAGCTATGGGGGCACTGGTCAGGAAGGAGGGGCCAGGAGCAGCGAAGAGGGACCTGAGAAAAGGAGGATCCAGGCTGCTCTGTGCAAAACCAACTGCACAGAGGAGATAAATATGACATGTTTGTTATAAAAAAAAAAAGAGAGAGACTTTACAATAACTTTAAGTAATGCAATACAGTTAGGCAGACCATGCACGGTGCAAATTCAAACAAACCCCCCATCAACACAGGCAGTGCTGACAGGGGCATCAGTAATTGTCTTCTCCCGGCGGAGATGTATTGGTGGGTGGGGGGAGCCGTCCCCGCCGGAAGAAAACAGTGATTATTGCTAGCGGCTATAACAGCTGCTAGTGATAATCACAAGAGAATCCAGCAGGTTGGTTGTACCCAAGTTGATCAATTGATCAACTTGGTACATTCAGCCTGCCCATTAACAGTTTGAATCTTGTCCGATTCCTGCTGAGCCTGGCCGAGATTCAAAACGTGTATGGCCAGCCTTAAGTCTTGTCCCTCCCTCAGCCATTGATTGGACAGTGAGGTCATCTGTCACTATGTTCTCTCCTCGTATCAGCACTTCCCTTGTTAGCATGAGCACTGCAGCATAACTGCCTACGTGTTGCTTCTCTCTCTTTCATACAGAGGACTGCTGATACCAAGTTAAACCCAGGTACTAACACTAGTTGCATTTAAAAACACACTTAATGATTTTTAAATAAACACATGCCTACGTAGCCTTGAAGATGCCCAGCCCAGCACCTGATCCTCAGGAGGTGGTGAAAGTGGAGAATGGTTGTGTATTCTCTCAACGTACTTACATAGATTGGTGTTTGCCTAGAGTTAAGATTTAGGTTTGCCATTAGAAGTGTTTGTATTTTACCTTTACCATATAATGTATACATCTGGATCAATCCTGACTGCTACAGTGATGTCCAGTTTGTATTTGCCAGCTGGTCTGCAATTGAATCTTCTCATAGGCCTCATTCACATGTATGCTGACGTCCGCATACTGTGAATAGGCTAGGTTTTTTTTCTGCATCTTTAGACTCCAGTTGCTGCTTGCAGGCAGTCTGAGGATTTAGCAACTGCACAGCCACTTGTGCTAATGTGGCAGGTATGTGGGTGCAGGTAAGCAGCCCTGAACACAAAGTATGCATTCAGGGCCACTAACCTGCACACCTGTCACACTAGGACAAGCAGCTGTGTCAGTGCAGCCCCTGTATCCTAATATACTTGGATTGACTGCCTGCTTGGAGCCTAGAGACGCTGAAAAGAAAAGTGCCCAGTCACAGCGTGCGGTCGGCAGCGCCCATGTGAACGAGGACTGAACATCTCCCTAAGATAGTTATTTGAAATGTATGAATTTCCCAGGCTGGAGTGATAACCGCTAAATAGATGATACCTTCATCTGTGTTTAGCAAAAGTAAATAAGCATACTCTACACGTAAAGACTGTTTTCCATTCATATTGTTCCATCCTTGCTAGCCTAACTAAAAATAAAGTGTGCTTTGCTTTACCCTTCCCCCTGGGTGTTCTATTGCCATAGGCCTGGGCACCTTTCCACAAACCTAATCCCAGCAGAAATAACAGCTATACCATACTCCAATTCTATATTGGTACATATTATTTGAATGGAAGCAGATGTCTAGACGAATCGCTATGAATATGTTCTCTCTGCTGAGAAAAAATGTATAAACCCCAAAAATTAGTATACATTTTATTCAAATGCTGTAATTAATCAAATTTTGTTGCTTTCAAATAGAATATGAAAATATCAAGCTTAAACACCAGGCTTGAAATTTAAAATTTTTTGTAAAGGAAGGTGTGTTGAATGTATGAGCTCTCCATGCAACAGACCAGTTGCCATGGGTTGACTTTCCTTTCTTTTTATTCTACACCAAGCCTTTCCTGTGTTAGAATAGAGAATGATGGGGTGTCAGATATTGTTAGCTGCTTCTCTGCTGCAGGGAAAGAAGATAACATTTTATTTGGTGCCATTTACCTTTTTTAATAGCAACTTATTTTAATGCCCAATTGAACTTTCAGTTTAAATCAGCTAAAAACATTCCAGGTGCATTTAAACAAAAGGTATCAAACCCTTACGGTTTGCTTTCTTTAGAAACCAGCCACAACGCGAGTTGAAAAGCCTGTCCCCTACCAGCATGCTGCGGAGTTGAAGCCTTGTGCCCTTTGTGGATGCAGTGATTTTTCTCCAGCAGTCCAATATGCCTCTTACTGAGACAGAGCTCGAGCTCTCCAATCAGCAGAGAGTATAAGCTTTGCCGATTGCGGAATTATAGGTCTGGCTCAGGGGGCGTGTCAGATCTCTGCAGGGAGACCATTGCTTCCACACAAGAGAGCAAGGATCCTTTTCTGCTCAAAAACAATTCTTCTGTTCAAAAACAATTTTTCTGTTAACATTCAGTAACATCAAGGCTCATGAAAAACATATGAATACTATAAAAACCATAAAACAAAGGTGTTTTAATAGTCATTGACATTAAATCTGGCAATTTTCCCAAGTGAAACTTTCACTTTTAGAATAATATTATTTTTATTTATTTTGTATGACCTTTTGATAATTTGTGTACATCTGGACTACTTTTATAATAATAGTGCTGAGGGTTTGTACTTGGTATGAATTTACAGCCACTTGTAAAGCTTGTTAAAGGACTGTGTCGGCCAAATCTTTACCCTCCTATGGACAAGTGTGTGTGTAAGGCCTACCAGTAATACGAGAACTGCTTGCATTTACTAAAAGCAAAATGCGTGGTGCACAGAAACTGGATTCTTCTATTGAAGATGTCCTATAAAGTCTTGTATTTGGCCATCTGGTTATGATGCTTCAGTTCTGGAGCACGTACGCCGTCAAATTATGAAAGAATAACCCTCTTGAGATCTTTTTGTGCATCCATCAGTTGTATGATCCTGTAAAGTGTACATATCTCTGTAAATCTAAATGACGTTAATTCTTGAGAAAATGGTACCCTGTCCTGAGACCGAGCCCCCACATTAACGTCAGGGAGTTAAATACGCATGATGACTATAGATAGCTGCACAATGGGAACCCCTCTTGCTGTATATAGGCTAATGCATATTATACCTTTTTACTTCTTGCTTGCACCTTGGGTGGTGCTCTTTATTTTTGCTTGGTCAACTTTTCAATGTTTCCTGTGAATATTATATGTCATGATCTCTGTACTTATTTCAGCTCATTGTTCCAAGCAAGGGCTCCTTGGGACACAGTGAATGGACCCTACTCAAAGGGGATAAGGTTCAGGGGCCCGTGGGAACAATGAGTTTACAATTTAATGCAAAGGTGTTTAGTGTGTGTTGATATAGTTGCTATAGAACACGCACATTCACGCAACCCTGATGTTTTTACTCCTTCTTATAAGCACTGTTAATAAAATTATACTCCAACTCTTCTTCTGATCTGCTTGCCTCCTTATTGCTTTTTCTTGTCTTGCTTTATTAAAACTTTCTCACTTACCCAGCATACTCTATTCTTTATCTTCTACTTGGCTGTGTTGCCTGTCATAATCTATAGCCTACTTCTGATGTGTAATACGCATGTAGTGGTTTACAACTCCAGCAGAGGTTCACCGCAACACTCACAAAGTCCTAATAGAGAAACCGTCAAGATAGAATGGACTTTGGGTTCAATGGAGTAAAAGAGCGTATGACTTGTGTAAATGGGTGTTTGCCACAACAAAACTGCCTTTTTTCCCCAAGTCAATTGGAACTCTAAATCAGTTTAATGCAACCTAGAGGTAGTTCTGAAGCCATTTCTAAAGGACCTTAGATGGATATTTGATGCATCCTAATCTGATCTTGGCAGTGTGCACCTGATTTGCTGCAATTGCCCATCTGCACAAGTCCCTAACCAGAAAATATGTCAACAGATCACATATTTTTAGAAGAGGGGCTATGATCAAAAATATTATCAGTATTGCTGTGTTAAAACTACACGTAGTTAACATTTATTTACTTGTGTAAACCACATATATGTGCTCCATTGCAGTCTTCTCTGTTAGCACTTCTGGTTAAAGAAGATCTTTAAAGTGGTTGTAAAGGCAAAAGGTTTTTACTTTAATGCATCCCCTGTGACCAGGATCCCCCAAGCCCCCCTAAATAATTACCTTAGCCTGATTTCAATCCGGAGCTGTGCCTGAGAGCAGAGGCTCTCTCTGCTCTCTCCTCACAGGACAGAGAGACAGCAACGGGATCCATTGGCTCCTGCTACTGCTATGCATATCCAGTGAAGAGGGAGCTGGGGGTGGGATGGAGCCCGCACAAGTGCCCCGCCATAGGAAGTGGCCTCCTATGTGGGCACTCAGACAAGAGGAGCCGGGAGCCTGGCAGGGGACCCTAGAAGTGGAGGTTTGGGGCCGCTGTGTGCAAAACCATAGCAGGTAAGTATGCTATGTTTTTAGCAATAAAAATAAAAAGATTTACAATCGCTTTAAGTCTTGTTCACATAAGTATAAGAGCATTGTGTATGGCAGCAAGCATTAAGCACCTTTTAGAAGCCTTAAGGCTAAGTTTACACTAGTTTCAAAAACAGGCCTTTCAACTTTTGAAGTTCTGGGCATGTCTGGCAAAATTGTGTGCACTGCGTCACAAGCACCCCAATGGCATTTACAGCACATTTGCGATGAGTTTAGAAAGCTATTAGCGTTATTAGCTAAGATGATAATGCAAAAACCCATATAATGGAAAAAACACACACACACACACACACACACACACACACACACACACACACACACACACGCACACACACGCACACACACGGCATCTTAAGTGACAGTTTGCAAAATAGACATCCCAAACATCACCCAGCTCTAATATCAGCAAGACTAGATTGTTATCTCTTAACATGGGTATCCTCACACATGGTGTACATTTAAATGAATGTGAGAAGTTTCCAAAACATTCTACTGCATAAAGGCACAAGACCACTGTATCAGATTTCAAGATTCGTTACTAAAACTAATTGTAAATTTCAGTGTTTAAAATTAGAAATACTCTGATAAAAAAAAAACACATCAAAGTACTGTATATAAAACATAGTACACTGAAAAACAGTGTAAATATTTGTGGCTCGGTATAACTAAAAAGCGTTCAAGAGTGTACTTATAGCCAAGGGCACACATTTCCTGTGATGGACAACACCTACTAACACTCTTTCAGTAATTTAAAATCTTTGGGGGATATGCAGGGTTTATTGTGTACCCATATCAAAATCTCCCCAAACTGTCCAGTGGAGCAGTGAAGCCACTGGTACTTTTGTTCAAACAAAGTAAATCAGGGGGATTGTTGGACCCCCATGGGGGATTATTTCAAAACCAGATATATCATCTATACAGTATGCGTGGCTTGACAACTTTTTGACTGGCATAGCTGGATATATATATTTTTTTTTTTATACCGGGTGATTCCACCATAAAGATCCTTGTTCAGGCACTTCCTATATAGTGTGCCAACAATCCTAATTGTGCTCCTGTGTTGGCAGCATCAGGAAGCCTACCTTTAGAAATGTCATGCAGTCATGTCCTTGAGTTAGGTTTACATCTAAAGCCTAGTACACACCACTAGTTTTTTTTTTGTTCAACACTGACAGCTCAGGTTGGAGCCGCTGTACTAACATCGGATTAATCTCCCCTGCTGTGCTAGCTATTGTGTTCTGACAGGGGGGCAGCTCCCCCACCATTGGCTGAGAGCGCTGATTTGCCTTTAACAGAAGCTGGCCGAACTTCTGTCTGACCGGCTGCCATTTACAGGCCGAATGTCGGCCATTTTCTATTGAACCGGATGATGCCGGCTGACTTTCGGCCCGTGTGTTCTAGGCTTAAGGATCTTCCCAAACAATGGAAATTGTGAGAATGATAATTGGGTGAGACTTGCAGGCAGAAAAAAAGAAAGTATAAATCTTTTGAGTCTGACTTTTTTTTTTTTTTTTACTTCGACTAGGGTTATGAGTTTTAGGCCATTACAGAATTTATTCATGCATACAAATGACATAAATCAAGTTTCTCCAAAGCACTGCTGCACTAGTTTTTAGTCCTATAGTATGGAGCATTGCAGACCAGGGAATTAAAGATATTGCTTCTTTGAAGTGAGAGGAACCAGCTGGAAGGTTTGGGTGTCTTGTATGGACACTTCCCAGGATGCTCATTAGGTAGCTGTTTCAGTTCCAGCTGGGTAGAGACCCAGCTACAGATCCAGAATATTTTCACAAGATGGATATGCAATTGTATGACTTGTTTTTCTTTGTCAGGTTTGCTTAAAATCCTAACGCTTAACTCTTTTCTACATCTCTCTGAAGAAAAAACTGCATGGATAAATATTACTTTCTTTCTAAGCTGAGCTTTTAACTTCAAAACATTTGGAAATGTAATTAGCAGTGGGAAGGTTTTAACGTTACAACAATAGAGACATTCTTAGTAAGGTAATTCTAGTCTCATTTTACTTGGCCATTTTTTTTTATTTTCACTCATTGCATTGCAGGTGACACCACTTATTTGGATATTTTCCGTGAGTTTTCACACATGGCATCCAACAACCCCGAGAAGCTGAGCCGGCGAAGTATTCACTTCAGCCAATCTTGTCGGTAATGGATTTAGGGACAACTTTATTGGAAAGAACTGGTGGTTTTCTATAAAGGCTGGCATAGTCTAGTTCTACAAGACTTGAAATTGACATGCTAAATCTCTAAATGAAGAAGAGAACAAGTTCTCAGAATTGTGGTTAGGCAACCACGGAAGCCCTCAAGTTGATGGAGCTTGATAACAATCAGAAGTGGCTTCTAGTGTTTTAAGAAATGTGATTCCCTCCATGCTTTTGTAGGAATAATTTTCTTCTCAAGAATTATGAATACAACAAACATAAAGAAGACTAATTGGCACCAATCTAGATTGTGGAATTGCCTAAAAGAAGCAACCCCCTCAATGATCTGAAACTCCCTGTGTATTAACAGAAAGAGGAGCCTTCAACAGCCCTCTTTTTCGGACAACAGGTTTCATGGCTGAACTCCAGCCAAACATAAAGACCACAATATCCAGTACCATTATAACTGGCATGCAGCCATTCACAATAATTGACCAGTCATTTGAACTTGGCAATTCTAGCTTCTGCTTTTTGAAAACAGCAAATGTTGACTGCTCCATGTTACAAAAATCCAAGTAGCAATCAATATGTTTTCTTTTAAAAATCCCTTTATAGGAAGCCTTTGCTTAGAATAATGATGATTCTGAAATGACTGACCATTCCCTCTAAAAATGCTATTTGCCTGACTCTCATGCTGAGCTAATGGCTGCAATATTTACTGAGCTACTGACCTGGAACAAATATGTGAATATGGACTTCCCTGGCTGCAGGCATGTTTAGTGGATCTGAAAGTACTGAAGAAGATTGGCATGACTGGCAGTCCACAATTTTAGAACAATGACACCCCCTACATCATTTTCGCACAGGTTTCCTTTTAGCATTTCCATTTAATTGTAACATTACCAACCAAAGCATAGAACCAGTCAGCTACTAAATCTTAAGTGTCTAGAAATGTCTGGTTGTAAACCTTTAGTACAAACATTGGCCGTATATATGCATTGGTGACTGAGCACGGCTAATTTTCACAAATTCCCTGCAATGAGGAAGTTGCATATCCTTTCATTCTCAGTCTTTCTTCTCCCAAATTGTTGCCTACATTGTACCCACCTTAAAAGCTGGAAATCTGTTTATTGGATTTTTTTTTTTTTTACTATGATGGATTTTTATGAACTTACATCCCATTGTTTCTCTGGCTGGTCTAGAGAAGAGCTGTAGGATAACATATATCAGAAAATGGAAAGGCAGGTTTGCCAAAGAGACTATTAGGTGAGCCTAAGGAATTAATTTACACCACAAGCAGGAGTTGTACTCTGTGGAAGCAGATTTGTTTTGATGGAACTACCACTACCAGTGATACACCTTTCCTTTTATGCCGTGAAGTTTGAGTAAATCTAATGAATGTAAGCAGCAGACCACTTATCATAAGGTTATTGTGCATTTTGCATCAGGAAATCCTTACATTATATTCTTAGCACTAAGAAATAAAACATCTCCTACTCAAAGAATTTTCTAAATGTTCATGCACCGGTTTATGATGCTGTGGTCAGCTTTTATGGAGCAGCTTGGACTTAATTTCCTTATATGGAAGCAAGCCATCTGTTCTATGCAAGCTATGGCAGCGTGAAGCACCTTTTGCAAGTTGTGCGAAACCCTATTTTTATTACTAGAATGCTGATGCAGACATTAGAGAGGAGCTCTAGTCATTTTTGTGTTTATTAAAAGTCAGCAGCTGCGAAAACTGTAGCTACTGACTTTTAATAAACACACACTCACCTGTCCCAAGATTCAACGATGTGCTCACCCGAGCCATCCCTTACCATGGGCTTTTCTCCCCGGCACCTCAACTGTGGGCACCCGGCTGTGACAGCTTGCGGCTTCACAGCCAGGTGCCCACTGCGCATGCACAAGCCCAGCTGGGCATTTTGAATTGTCCCGCAGTCTTCTGGGACCTGTGACTTGTCCCAGATTCCCAGATGACTGCCGGGAGGCAGGGGGCGAGGAGAACTTCCAGTCAGATCGCCTAAGAGGGAGTGGGTACCTGTCAAAACCAGGCACCAGCACCCCCCCCCCCCCCAAAAAAAGTGTAATTTGGAGAAGAGGGGTGGGGCTTAAAGCAGAAACTCCCCTTTTGGGTAGATCTCCACTTTAAACAGGTTGTTCTGCTATTCACAAAATAGGTACAACAATGTGCAACTATACTACATCAAAACCATATGGAAATTATTCATATCACACTCTCTGGCTTACTTAGTGAGCCCATGCAAAGAGAAATGATAATATAATGCAGTAAAAACTCAGAAAACAATGATGCATCTGTTCCGGTGGATTCCTTAGTGGAAATGTTGTGACTGGGTGCTGCACTTCGTACATCTCAGTTACTCTTAGGATACATATCACACCAGAAGATACAATTTAAACAACATATTCCATATGCTTTAAAAATGTCAAAAATAAATCAGGTATGCTAGCCCTAAAGAAATTTGGGAATTTTTTTTTATTAGAAGTAATAAGTAATACCTAGGTAGATGCAGCATCGCTCCCCAGCCGGCTCTGTGATGTCAGCTACGAGCAGGCTTGAGCCCACTGAAAATGGGTCACAGGTGTGACAAACTTCTCCTTTAAATAGCTTGACCAAAATGGGCTCTTTCAGCCCCTTATACACTATATGGCCAAACGTATTTCAAATAATTGCACCAGTATGCAAAGACAAAGATCAACTGTACACTTCCAACCTTAACAGTTTTGTTATGGCCCTTTTATGTCTATTTTCAAGTCCACAAATACATGGGCTGATGAGTTTGGTGTGAAGGAATTCAAGGGTGCTGCACAGAGCCCTAATTTCAATTCTAATAAACACCTTTCCAATGAATTGGAAAGCCAAATGCAAGCCAGGTCTTGTATAATATCCTTACCAAACCCTACAAAATGATCTTTTGGCCAAACGGGCACAAATTCTCAAAGATATACTCAAAAAATCTTGTGGAAATCCTTTCCAGAATGATGGAGGTTGTTATAGCTGCTAACGTTTGGCCAGTTGCATATTATTAGCTTTTAAAAAGGGACATCCAATAAGCTTATATATTTGTGATGGTCAAGAATTTTTGGCCTGCGAAACTACAAAGTACAAAAGTTCTGGATTATGAAGTGTATTTCAGAGTTGCTTCCAATTAACCATTGTTCAGCTATAGGTATAGCTGGAGAGTCACTATCCACATCTGTAGTGTAAACCCCTTCTACCTCCTTGAAGTTAAAGTCCATCCACTATATAGATGTAATATGCCATTTTCTCTACAGCATGGCTCGCTATGTATTATACACCAGCTCTATATTGTTTACTTTCTTTTAGCCATGAAGCATTGTGAGGGTATACTGGTATATTCCTTACAGTGCTTTGCCTGTTTGTTCCTGATGGTGGGACACTATTATCAGTTGAAGATCATGTACAGAAACCTTTAAACTGCTGAGTAATATATCTTTTGGCAAAATGTATTATTTAATAAAGCTTAAATCAAATAAAAAAAGAATAAAGCAATAAAGTGGATTCAATAGAAAGTTTATTTTGTCTCATTCTTTGCTTTATTTGTTGTAATCATTGCCTAGCATCAGATAGGAGTTGTTGCATCTCAACACTGGTATTTCAGTAACGCATACAGTCAGGTCCATAAATATTGGGATTTCAACACAATTCTAATCTTTTTTGCTCTATACACCACTACAATGGATTTGAAATGAAACAAACATGATGTGCTTTAACTGCAGTCTTTCAGCTTTAATTCGAGGGTATTTACATCCAAATCGGGTGAACGGTGTAGGAATTACAACAATTTGTATATGTGCCTCCCACTTTTTAAGGGACCAAAAGTAATGGGACAGATTAACAATCATCCATCAAACTTTCACTTTTTAATACTTGGTTGCAAATCCTTTGCAGTCAATTACAGCCTGAAGTCTGGAACGCATAGACATCACCAGACACTGGGTTTCATCCCTGGTGATGATCTGCCAGGCCTCTACTGCAACTGTCTTCAGTTCCTGCTTGTTCTTGGGGCATTTTCCCTTCAGTTTTGTTTTCAGCAAGTGAAATGCATGCTCAATCGGATTCAGGTCAGGTGATTGACTTGGCCATTGCATAACATTCCACTTCTTTTCCTTAAAAACCTCTTTGGTTGCTTTCGCAGTATGCTTCGGGCCATTGTCCATCTGCACTGTGAAGCGCCGTCCAATGAGTTCTGAAGCATTTTGCTGAATATGAGCAGATAATCTTGCCCGAAACACTTCAGAATTTATTCTGCTGCTTTTGTCAGCAGTTACATCATCAATAAATACAAGAGAACCAGTTCCATTGGCAGCCATACATGCCCACGCCATGACATTACCACCACCATGCTTCATTGATGAGGTGGTATGCTTTGGATTATGAGAAGTTCCTTTCCTTCTCCATGTTGGTGCAGAACTGTAAAGGCTTTTTTAGATGTTTGGCAAACTGTAATCTGGCCTTCCTGTTTTTGAGGCTCACCAATGGTTTACATCTTGACTTTGACATACATACACCTACCTCCTGGAGAGTGTTCTTGATTTGGCCAACTGTTGTGAAGTGTGTTTTCTTCACCAGGGAAATAATTCTTCGGTCATCCACCACAGTTGTTTTCCGTGGTCTTACGGGTCTTTTGGTGTTGCTGAGCTCACCGGTGCGTTCTTTCTTTTTAAGGATGTTCCAAACAGTTGATTTGGCCACACCTAATATTTTTGCTATCTCTCTGATGGGTTTGTTTTGTTTTTTCAGCCTAATGATGGCTTGCTTCACTGATAGTGACAGCTCTTTGGATCTCATATTGAGAGTTGACAGCAACAGATTCAAAATGCAAATAGCACACTTGAAATTAACTCTGGACCTTTTATCTGCTCCTTGTAAATGGGATAATGAGGGAATAACACACACCTGGCCATGGAACAGCTGAGCAGCCAATTGTCCCATTACTTTTGGTCCCTTAAAAAGGGGGAGGCACATGTACAAACTGATGTAATTCCTACACCGTTCACCTGATTTGGATGTAAATACCCTCAAATTAAAGCTGAAAGTCTGCAATTAAAGCACATCTTGTTTGTTTCATTTTAAACCCATTGTGGTGGTGTATCGAGCCAAAAAGCTTAGAATTGTGTTGATGTCCCAATATTTATGGACCTGACTGTATATGCTGGAGGAATTACCCATTGGTGTTTTGGGCACTAAAATGGTGAGAAATTGTAGGTTCTGAGATTGTCAGCCCAGCCCTATTATAATGGAGTCAACTTTTTATTTTCAGCTAACAAATACTGTAAGGAACATAACAATAAGTATTTAAAATCATTAAATATTTATGTTCTCTATCAATACCCTAACCAGTAAACATTGTGTTTTCTCAAGCACTGCATATCATGAACAATTGCCATGTTTTTTTTTTTTTTAAAAAGACTATCTTTTTTTTTTTTTTCATCCCTGTGCTACTGATCTCCTCCAACCTCTGTAACCCACTTCACATCTACATACACATATATATTGCTCCAGCATCAGCAGCAACACATGGTTGCTCTAGACTGGCTTTCTGGTATTGACAACAGTTGACACCCCATAACAGGAAGTGCTTAAGCAAGAACCTCCATGCCTGAATAAGAACCTCCCACAATAACATGCTTTAAACAACTTTTATGAAATTTATTAATTTGCTTTAGATCTACTTTAATGCAATGCCTAATGTTAAGTAATGCACCCCTGTATAAAGTCAGGTGTTTGATGAGGACCCCCTGGTATGTAATAGTTCATTTAAAATACAGCTTGAAATACTTGAGTTTTAAAAGAGTGGGGAAGGGCCAAAAACTCTGTTAGGTTTTATTGCTTCCTCTGTCCCTGCCCCTCATTTGTCCCAGTGAGCTTAACTACGCAATGGGGGCACAGACAGAAATAAAAACCTGATAGAGATTCTTATTCTTCCCACCTTTACTAAACTCCTTATCTGTCTCCATTTGAGAGAATGGGGAGGGCACACACATCTCCACTTTGAACACAATAGCAGTCATTCAAATCTCACAGGGGTCCTAAATATTCCAATGCTATCAAACAATTTGGGCTGAAACTTACTTGGTAAAATCCTTAAGATGTACTTATTTAAACTAGCAGGTATTGGTTCTTAAAACTGGAGATTCACTGTAAATAAATACATCAGATGGCCAAAAGTGGACACCTCTTATTGACAATTGTTTGCTTCCAGCCTTTTGGCAACAATTTGGGGGAGGCCTTTATCTGTTGATAGGTTTGGTATGGAGCAACTCAAGTTGGCTAAACAGAGGCCTGACCTCAACCCTACTGGACATCTTTGGAATGAATTTAGAACACAGCTTTCGAGTCAGGTCTTCTTGTCCAGCATCAGTAATTGACCTCACAAATGCCTTTTTGGCTTTATTAACACAAACTCCAAAATTGGAATAGGATTTCCAGCAAGTTTATATAGGTGTAATGGTCAGGTGTTCACAAATGTTTGGCCCTATAGTGTGCATACATAATGAAGAGCAATAATGATACGTTTTTTTTCTATAATTAACAATCATGTCATGCCTGCTCTAATGCTCTATGCAATGGTTGTGCACAGGGCAGCTCTGATCCCCATCTTCTCAAGTCCCCAGCCAGTGCTGCTGACTCCTTCCCCCAAAGCAAAAAACCCTGCTATTGGGGCACTCATGCAGGCTCAAACCTGAGCTATGCTCTGTGTGTCCATTGATACACACTGTATACTTTTGCAATGCCCCCTGCCCTCTCCGCACAGGCTATGATTGACAACAGCAGGAGCCAATGGCTCCTGTTTCTGCCTCCATGGCCAGTGAGGAGGAAGAGAGCCACTACTCTCAGGCACAGGTTTAGATTAAGATCGGGCTCAGGTAAATATTGGGGGGAGTTGCACACAGAAGGCTTTTTTTATTTTTATAAATGATTTATTGTTAAAGGAATTCAACAATGGAACATAGAACAGAAAGGAAAGAACATATAACAGCTCCATATGATCAAGTGAGACCTGGCAGTATAAAACATAAATAATGCAGAGTAGTGTTTCTTAACTCCAGTCCTCAAGGCGCTCCAACAGGTCATGTTTTCAGGATTTCCCTTAGATGAAACGGCTGTGGTAATTGCTAAGGCAGTGAAACTGATCAAATCACCTGTGCAAAATAATGGTAAGCCTGAAAACATGATCTGTTGGGGCGCCTTGAGGACTGGAGTTGAGAAACATTAATGCAGAGTATACACAAATAAAAAGGGCAGGCAATGAAGCCTGTATAAAAGGGCTCTAAAAATGACCAGGAGCTGGGAACATTCAGTAATAAAAGTGGAAATTCTGAGACCATTTTTGTATTATAGATTTATGTAGATAGATCATACAGCAGGTTAATTACAGAAAAGACTAACTGAGAGGGGGGGTTATAAAAAGAAAAAAGAAAACTAAAATGGCAAAAAAAAAAGGGAGGGGGTGGGGAATGGGATATGGAATGCAGAGGCCCCATTAAAATTAAGTAAAAGAAACATTTTCCCTCTCGGAAAATGTTATGTACCAGGTTAAGGAATCTCCTTAATCCTTGCCTTCCAATGGGCTAAGGTCAGGGGGGGGGGGGGCTCTTGAGCTTTTCCATAATGCTGGAATACAAGCCTTTGTGGCTGTTGGTAGATGTTTAAGAGAATTTTTTTATTAGATAGAGGAGTATCATTTAGGAGGTAAGCAGCTGGGTTTTTGTTAAGGGTCGCTCCCGGTAGGGCCTTGATGGTATTTTCTCATATATAGAGAAGTGTCCCCTCAAATTCCCCACAGCGCCAGCATGTGTTAGGAACTTGGGGAAACATATGGTGTAATTTTGAAGGAGTTCTGTGCTATTGCGTGAGGTTCTAATAGCCCCCCCCCCCCCCCCCTCCTGGTATCTGTTGGCCAGGGAAACTGTGAGAAAAGAGAAGGATTCTTTCCCTTTGGACGCGAGAAAGAGGTATTGAAATTTTGCTCTCATTAATGCAAAAATGAGAGTTCTGCCGTATCTACCAAGTCATTTAAAAGGGCATAAAATGAGATGAGTGAGAAAACAGTTGTCCATCTAGGCATGTCTGTTCAAAAGGAGTGGGTTGGCTTAGTGTGAGATGATTGACCGGGAGGGATTGGAGATGTGCATTTAGTTGGGCACAGCAGAGGAAGTGAAGTGGGGAGTGAAACTGAGAAGTGATGTTGCACCTCAGCAGGAATCTGTAGTTATCGAATAAATTAATGTCTATAATAATTATGTCACAACAGCTCGTCAAATTTGGGATCTCTCATGCCTGGGAGGAATGACTGGGTGCCAAGTACTGGAATCAGAGGACTCGGATGGGGAGAGAGAGAGGAGATTCTCAAGAGATATGTGGTAACCCACAGAGTGGCACCTACCGTGGAGTGTTGTCGAACACACAGGGCAATATATGGGGAAGTCCCCCCACTAGAAGCGGGCTTACCATTACTTGCTGAAGGTCAACCCAAGGTTTATGATTTTGCATGATGCACCAATTCCATAAATCTAGTCAAATGAGAGTTTGTTTTTTTTTAACCTTAATGCATAGAATGCATTAAGGTGAAAAAACCTTCTGCCTTTAAAACCACTTTAAGATTTTGTGTCCTACACCTTTTCACATGCCCAGCACAGCTTATAAGGTAAAGTAAGAGGTGAGATGGCTTATTATGATATATTTATAATAATGTAGACTTTCTTGTTATATTCTTTTTGTACTAGTCTCCATTGATTGTAACAGCCATACATTATTAAAGCTGTCAATAATAATATCACTGGCCCCATGTGGAAGGTAAAGCTTACTTTACACAGGTGCCCATTCAGCCTAATGATATCCTTCTCTTTAAATAGAACCACACCTAATCCAAATTAACCACACAAAAAGTCAAACTACACCTGAATGTTTTAATTAAGCCTTTAATTTAAAATTCCAATAAGACCAGAGTTTTCCAAGCACAATAACTGGGCCATTTATTTTAATAATTGCAGTCTGTAAATATGCTGAGCTTTTCAGATAAGTTTGAAAGCATGAAAAGCAAACACTGTATGTACAGAGCAGTTTATTTGTGGTTATATCCAGATTTTACAAAGTTTGTGTTAACAACAGAGGCAAGTGGTGGCTATTTTGTGGCGGCCTGAACTATTACTGAGCCTACATATACATTTGCGCATTGTTCCTCCTTCCCGGTGTCACTGATTCCAAATAAACTGATTGGGTCAAAGGTTATAGGTCAGGCTGGAAAATGTCTCTCTTAGTGTGTGGTTACAGATGGCACTATTTATTTTTGCAGCAATGTACCATTTTCTTCATAAATCAGAATATTGAATTTTATTACAGCAGTTTGCAAGATTGTGTTAACTATGAGGCCGATTTATAAAAACTGGAGCACTAGATCTATCAACGCCATATTCTCCCCTTTTCCTAAAGCCACTCCATATGCATATACAATGGCACTGCCCCCAACAGCATGCTTCTATGCTATGACCCTATTACTCCTAGAACAAATCTGAGGAAACAATAAACTACATGCCTAAGCTACCCATATCCTCAACACCAATGCTTACTCTGATCCCATATTTGGGTAAAAGTCTGTCTCAGTGGCCAGAAACGTATTTTCATCACTGAAGCCTGTAGACCCACAACTAATGGAGCTCAACGCAAGTCACATCACAGTAGAAAACCCCGTTTCCACCAGCATGCTGCTTAGAAGGACCCTTGCTCTAAGAATGAAAGCAGTGGCCTCCTCGTAGAGGTCCGACATGCCCTCTGCTGTGTCAGACCTATAGATCTGCAATAAAAACAGCTCATGCTCCCTGCTTATTAGAGAACTCTAGCTCTGACTGAGGAGAGGGGCAAGTCCGACCTCTGCAGAGAGACCCCCCACACACTGCGGTCTACTGGTGAAAGGCATACTTTTCTACTTGGGTTGTGGCAGCTTTCTAAAGAAAAACTTTTTGAACACCTTTTGTTTTGATGCACCTGGAATGTCTTTAGCTGGATTAAACTGAATGTTCAATTGGACTATATAATATAAACGCCTGCTGGAGCCTAATTTATCACAACTGCTGTGAGAAAAGCCACAAAACACACACTATTGAGCCACAGTTGATGGAATGATAACAATATTTAGCAAATGAAAAGATTGTAGGCTGCTATTGCTGACCTAGCTACATAATAGTCAATATCAATATATGCCTTAACTTCTACATGTGTAGGGCAGTAACCAATAAGATTTCCCTTTTTGTCACACTACACTCTACTTTTGAAAGATGATGTCTGGTTGGTTCTTATGGTATGGTGTTTAGTTAGTATAAGAGAATCCAAGTGAGCATCATCATGTTCCAGAGTCAAAATAAGCAATTGGCATATGATCAGCAACGAGTGGGTCCATCATAGCTGACTTCTCTTTGCAATATAATAAAACATAAAGCGCATGGAGGGAATATTTAATTTTGTGTCCTTTCTGCTCTCTGGATTAACACAATAGCGAAGTCTACTAAGCAAGCAATATGTCCTCATTTCTACAATAAGGACATACGATATGTGGTGTTTTCACTAACAAAAAGGCCTTGGCCCTCTGCACACTCCCAGGGCTGAGAAGTTTCGGAAATATACATTGTAATTTTCCAGCTCTTTCCGGAAACAATTTGCAGCCTTTTCATCGCACTCACAGACCATCTTCTCACAGCGATCACGAGCTTTCACTGGGGACAGAAATATAGAAGTGTCATAAAAAGCAGCATTACCCACTGAACACATTGGGGTGAAACAGATTACAGAAGACTCAACTTGCAACCAGTAACCGGTGGTCAGTTATCATGGTGTGTCACTGAAGCAGTCCCACTGGACTCCAGGCTAAATACATAGACACAGACAGTAGGGTTTTGCCTCGCTCTCCACTTCCTCATCATAGGATTTGGTTGACAGAAGCAAGAGCCAATGGCTCCCACTGCTGTCAGTCTGCCCCGTGAGGAGGGAGAGAGCCACTGCTCTCATGCACAACGATGGATCGAAATAGGGCTCATAAGGTTTTTTACCTTAATGCAGAGAATGCACTAAGGTAAAAATAAAAAAACCTTAAGGCTTTAGAACTACTTTAAAGAACAATTCCAGGTATAGATATTTTTACATAGTACTACTGATTGATCTATTAGGCTTGGACCAGTGTAACTATGTATATACCACACCAGGCTGATGCCCCTGAAAGTTAGAAATCACTGAGGTAGGCAGCAATACCCCAGTGATCTCCACTTGCTTCCAGGTCCTGCGCTGAGTAACTTCACTCCTGCTTACTGAACTCAGGAGGTTGGCCGATCAGCACGAGCACCATTCAGAGATTGCTTTGATTGAATAAGGTGGAGAGGCAGGGTGATGTCACGCTGTCACAATGGTTTAGGCCAGACACTCAGCACAGGTCCCAGAAGCAAGAGGAGATTAATAAAGTAATGATTTCCAGCTTCCAGGGAGATTGGCCAGATATAGTATATACATAGTTACATTTGTCCAAGTTCTGAAATTGTGTCCGAAAATTGTGTCGGGGGCAGCACAGTGGTGTAGTGGGTAGCACTCTTGCCTAGCAGTAAAAAGGTTCGATGGTTCGAATCCCAACCACGACACTACCTGCCTGGAGTTTGCATGTTCTCCCTGTGCCCGCGTGGGCTTCCTCCGGGTACTCTGGTTTCCTCCCACACTCCAAAGACATGCTGGTAGGTTAATTGGCTTCTGTCAAAAATTAGCCCTAGTATATGAATGTGAGCTGGGGACCTTGGATTGTGGGCTCCTTGAGGGTAGGAACTGATGTGATGTGCGATGTATGTGTGGAGCGCTGCAGAAAATTGACGGTACTATATGGGTACCTTAAATAAATAATAATATAATAGATGAACATCTTAATGAGACACAATGTACAGGGATAGGGACAATTGTAGACACGCACCCACACTCCCTCAGGTTGAACTGGATGGACTGGTGTCTTTATTCAACCTTACTAACTATGTAACTATGTAACTATGAAAAGGCAGGCAGAGAGCAATGGACTGGCCATCAGTACCTGTGGCCTCCCTGTAACTGAACGTTCCCAATTACTGACCTAAAGCCTTGTTCTGCACTGTATATCTATATGAGGGTGACCATGATGGTAGAGGCAGGGCTTTGCTTTTTCATGTCAGAGTCTCCAGCAAGGATAACAGTGAATTACATTACTGGAATCACCAAATACCAGCAGTCAGAGGCAGCAGTGCCTGAGGTCTTATACTGCAGATATACAGGTATGAGGGTTTGGGCCAATGAAGTGCCCTGTTATTTTGAGGAGGAATTTCAGACAAAGTACATTTTTTAGGGTACTGATTAGGCAAAATTAACATTTTCAGATGTTATTTATAGCATAATAAATATTCACTTTTTGACCACTGTGACCTGGTCCAGGCTTAATTCCTGCTTTCTACCAGCATTACAACTGCTTGTGTGTGCCTTAAGGGCTAATCCACACATTGTGAGGTGACAGACGGTTTGCTGCATTGTAAAATGCCTGTCACCGCAAGGATACAAAATAAGGTAGTACTGAGTATTACCAGGGAGGCGGACTTTTTAGGCTAAGAAACAGTGAGGAAGATACAGCAGTATAAAAAAAATATACGTTTATTGAAAAATACAAATATCTAAAAAATGACAATTGTAACATATGGCATCTATGATTATTGTGCAGTGAGCTCTTGTATGTCTATAAATTTATTGAAAAATACAAATATCTAAAAAATGACAATTGTAACATATAGCATCTATGATTATTGTGCAGCGAGCCCTTGTATATATTATTTTTCAATACATTTATATTTTTTTATACTGCTGTATCTTCTCCACTGTTTCTTAGCCTAAAAAGTCCACCTCCCTGGTAATACTCAGTACTACCTTATTTTGTATCCTCAATGATTTATGGACGTGGCTTATCTTTGGTGCACTTTCCTCCCCCTTTTTCTCCTGTCACCACAAGGACACACACAAAACTATTGTTGCCTGTGTGTCCCATTCACACTGCAACGCAGTCTGGAGCTGTGCTTTAGTGTATGCAGACATGCTGCTTTTTTTTTGGTCTAATTGGCTTCTAAAAGGTTGGGCTCAGGGGCGCAGAGCACTGCACCCCAGACCCACCCACTTGTGTTATTAGCGAATCAATATTCGCTATTGTCTTCAGGCTTCACCCGACCAATCAGGATAGGAGGCGGATCTTAAGACCGGATTGGCCAGGAGTAGAAGCCAGGGAAGCCGCAACCATTGATGGGGTAAGTGCGGACCTGGCAGGGGGGTTGTTTGCCATCCCACAAACAATTGAGCACCAGCCGCCACTGATTATAAGGATTACTGTATATTATTTATTAATATATAAACCACGGTAGGTTGCTTGAGTTTACTTTATTCTTGTGATTAAAAGTTGAGAGTGGTAGAAACTCTGTGACACTTACTGCATTTAACCTTCTGTTCTTCTTCGGTATAGAAGCGGTATGTCTGAGTCACAGGGTTGCATCCTCTCATTTCAGCCTCATTGTGGCAGCAGGCCTGTTCATGGCAGCACCTGAAAAGTAGATGTTTGTTAGATGGTTATGAGGTTATGAAAGTGATCACTTTTCATGTCTGCACTGAGCTAATATGGTCAAGCAAGGTCAGTGTAATTGTCTACCAGAGAAGCTAAGTATGGCAAAATGCCCACTTGACTTACTAAATCACCTTGATATCTACTGCTCACAGATTATGTTACTGGTACCACTGTACCAATTGACATAACATTTTGTTAAAGTTTATTGACTGAGATCAAAGTAACTCCAAGTAATGCGGACATGTTAGTTTATGATTATATATTCACAGAAGCAAGCTGAAAATAATTTGCAGGGCCTACATGTATTAAAATGATAGAAATGCATTCACATAGATCACCTGCATTGTTGATCATTATTATGATGTTTACAGTCATCTACATCTAATTTATTTAGTCCAATATTTATGAGATTGGATGCTCAGTTTGTCTACTGTCCTTTTGCAGCTTCATTTGCTTAGCAACATATAAATGCAAACATAATGTAGCTACATATAATTTGTTCATCAGTCATCAGTAAAAACTCTGTACTTGGGTTCCCAGGTCTGCACACCTGCTGTACCCATTATTTAGGAGTTGCCCTCAACCTGTTGGGATTTTAATTTCATACTAGAAAAAATTGTAACAGGTGAATTGGATAACTCAGAACTTCAAGGTGGACAGGAACAAAGCCAGGAATTATAGCTGGGAGACCTCTGCTGGGGTATCAAAGAAAGAAAGCCAAGCACTGATCCATCTAACCTCCCTCTGTTTTTAACTAAAAAAACATTATTTGGTGGAATGACCCTTTAAGAATTATCTGGCTCAAATAACATTGTATACATTTAAACACAATACATTGTACATATCTTGAAGAACCTATTCATGAGAATTTTGTAAAGAAAACAAAAACGTTCTTCAAAAGCGTAGAATTTACCCATAACAACTAATTAGGTTTTAGATTTAATTACTGGTCAAATGAAAAAGGAATCTGGTCGGCCACTTTGTGACCATAATTTCTGGAGAACTTTCTGTTTTCTGTACTTACAAACGGGCTCTAAAAAAGATGAATTGATCCAAAACAATATGAGAATTACCAGTCAATGGCATCCACGGGTCTTCCTCCGGTGTTGGCACCACAGTGGCAGCCATAATCAGAGAAGTTAGCTAGGCCATAAACGATGGTGGTCACTTTAATCATTTCATCAAATTGTGCTGGGGTGCTGGTGACCAGGGCAATGACTGAAAGACAAGATGAGATTTCTAATAGATAACCAGACATGCACATACATAGCATGATACCAGAATTGATACATGTCTCTATTTCTGATGAAACTGATTCTAATGGAGCGCACTACATTTCTGATGGTTCCCTAGGCAATTGTGTTTCAGTAAAAATTAGAATATCTGATATGATTTTATGCTGGTTATATTGCTTCACTTGGGACATTCCCCCCATCTTGCAAACCAGGCAAGACACAGGATCTCTATAAAGTGAAATCCTTTCTAACTGTAATCTAAACCTTAATGTATAAATATACCCCACATATTTTTTTTAATGGGCAAGCCCTTTTTAAACAATAAAATAATGTTTACTGCACTAAAGAAATAGATTGATATATTAAAGTATTTCTTTCATGTTATACACCACGAGTAGCTGGGAGTCATTGCAGAACCCTTTAAATTATATGGTTGATTCAGGTATTGTGTGCAAAAGAAACATATTCCATGACCTCCTCCAGATACAGTACACCCTCTTGGTTTCCACCTCCCAACTCTGGTGGGCTAAAGACCTAAGTGGAGCTATGATGGGAAGGAGAGGAACAAATAAAAAAAAAAACTTCTGAGATTCTTTAAAGCATAACTAAACCCACAACTCTTTGTTTAGATTTTGAAAAGGAAATTGAACACCTGTTAGGTTTTTATTGCTGTCTGTGCCCCCATTAGAGAGATTAACACTCTCAATTAGTCCCGTTTCCAATATCACCATGAGTAAAGGTGTCGCCAAAACAGGACTAAAGGCAAATTCTTTCAATGAGTACACTAATTCTGGTGACCCTGGTGACAACCAAGGATTCTCTCACTGTAAAGGGATATTCTCACACTTCCTGTTTTGGCTATGGGACAGAAGCAAAGGGAAATCTCCCCAATAGAATACAGATGTAAAGAAAAATGACAGGGGTTAATAACAATCCCTTACGCTATCCAAATTGACAAAAAGTTTTGCCTTTAGTTTTACTCTCTAACCTAACTCTAAAGGATCATACTCAACTGAGTGTGTAGGTGAAGTTTAGGTGGGAAAAGCTACCAGTTCTACTCTGAGATTTCACAGCATGCTGTGATCTAATATTCTGGTAGTATATGTTTAGAAGCTTTTAGCAATTGTCAAAAACAGAAAAATAATTGCCAAACTGACTTCTCCCAATGTGTAAAGCAATTTTTGGTAAACAGTGCAATAGATAAAATAAAAAGGAAATTGTATGCTTACTGCATGTCACTGCCAGTCCCAGAACTAGACACCTTGCCATCTTGGGTTCTCTGTGCTGGTCTCAGGAACTGATACTCTGCCGTCTGTGTGTCCCTTATATACCGTTCCCCGTTATATCCCTCCTTTCAATCATTGTAATGACACCCTGCACCTGCATTGAAAATAAGTAGGTAAAGACAAAAAACACTGTGTTTAATATTACTGCCTGAGAAATCAGGGACATCAGCGGTGAAACTGCGTAATATGCCTGTAATAACACAGGACACATCTACAGAGGAAATTAAATTGTCTGATGCCCCGAATAAGAAAGAAGTATTAAAGAGGATCTCTGATAATACTTTGTTGTTTTGGACTCCAATTTTAAATTTATATGACCATATGACAGCTACCAAAGTGACTCGTACTTCACAAATCGCCCTTCTTTTAGTGATACCCGGTTCCATATCATTATCCTAAAAGGGGCTGCTACGGGTTTTGTTTTTTTTGTTTTTTATTCAGATTTTATTTTTAACATTTTTATAACAAATAAACAACAATCAAAAAGAAAAAAAACACATACAGACCAAGGTCAAGTTGCCTCCCCAAACAGTATCAGCACCTGTACATTTGATAAATTATCAACTAATTTTTGAGGAATGTTCACAAATAGAAATATTCACAAAATAAAAAAAGAGAAAAGAAAATATAAAAAATTCACAAATACTCCAGAGCACATGATGTATAGGAAAACATCTCTGTGACAGGCCAACCCTCTCCATTAAAAAAAAAAAAGAAAAGAAAAATACCCCGCCTTTATTATGGATTGAAATTAAAATTAGAACATGATGCATCTATCCATTTTCTCCATATCTTTCAAAACTTCTGAAAGGCATTACGTTGAGCATAAGTATATTTTTCAAACATTACATATATATCCAATTCCCAAACCTGGGTTGCCAACTTTCAGTAAATCACAAACAGTTTGTAAAATCCATAGATTTTGCATCTGCCTGTGAATGTCCATTACAGACATGCAGACTGCATGTCCGTAACGGACATTGATGGACAGATGCAAAAATTATGGATGTTACAAACCCGTATTTATCGGCGTATAACACGCACGTTTTCCCCTTGAAATCAGGGGGAAATCATGGGTGCGTGTTATACGCCGATCCCTGCTGTCTCTGGGGGGAAGGAGGGATCGAGCACCGCCGAAATAGACCGAGCCGAGTGTACTGTATACTCGGCTAGGCTCGGCTCCGCTCGCAGTCACACCCAGTCCCACCTCCTAGCATTTACATCCCGCCATTGGACCAGTGTTGTGTCAATCATAGGAGCCGGGCCAAGGGGCGGGACTGCGAGACGAGCCGAGAGAAGCTGAGTACACAGGACATCTGGCTCTGTCTATCTCGGCGGCGCAATTTAAAAACCGATCATGCTGCAATTTTGAACAAGGCTGCACATGGACACTATTGCACATGGCTTCAGATGGACACTATTGGGCAAGGCTGCAGATAGACACTGTTCCTTCTGCAATGATGGGCAAGGCTGCAGATGGACACTGATAAGGCTGCAATGATGGGCATTTAAAATGTAAGTTTTTTTCCTTAAACTTCCCTCCTAAACTTGGGGTGCGTGTTATACGCCGGAGCGTGTTATATGCCGATAAATATGGTATTCATAAATTTAATGAATGTTGGCAACCCTGTTCCCAAATCTAGTCCTTAAGGTTCTTCTTGATAGCTGCTAGATCACTCATCCCAAGACATTGGAAATCCCTTATGCCCCGTACATACGGTCGGATTTTTCGACAGCAAATGTTCGATGGGAGGTTGTTGTCGGAAATTCCGACCGTGTGTAGGCTCCATTGGACATTTTCCATCGGAATTTCCGTCACACAAAATTTGAGATCTGTATCTCAAATTTTCCGATAACAAAATCCGTTGTCGTAAATTCCGATCGTGTGTGCACAATTCCGACGCACAAAGTTCCACGCATGCTCGGAATCGAGCAGAAGAGCCGCACTGGCTATTGAGCTTCATTTTTCTCGGCTCGTCATACGTGTTGTACGTCACCGCGTTCTTGACGTTTGGAATTTCCGACAAGATTTGTGTGACCGTGTGTATGCAAGATAAGTTTGAGCCAACAACCGTCGGAAAAAAAACATGGATTTTGTTTTTGGAATGTGCGATCGTGTTTACAGGGCAGTACAGTTCATTCTATATATGAATGGATAGTTGAAATGCAATCTCTTAGACACATGGAGGAATTGCCTGCAAATATGTAGGATAGGTTTGATAACATTTTCAAATTGTGGGGACCCTGTATTTAGTTACACACTTGCATGGTCACAATGGGATTGTGACTTCTCTAATTACAACAAATTGCAGGGTCTTCGCAGTGATGGGTACCACCCTCCTCCCTTTACCGTTATTTCTACCCTTAATTTTTTTTACTATCTCTTCGTTTCTCTATTTTCCAATTTATATTTGTTTATTGTATTCTTTTTTAAACTTGCTTCTCTGCCACTTCACCAGCTGTACAATTCGATACAGCATATTCACCTCAGTTCACTTTTAAGGAATATATATTAAATGCACATATTTTTGCCACCAAAAACGTGCATTTATTATTTTTTATCAAAGGAGCCTGCAAAGCATTGCACGGTCACGAGTGTTCAAGCTCCTGCAGACTTTTAATTAAGCTTTCTGTTGTCTTTTGTACTACTTTTATATGTTT
The DNA here is from genome assembly GCA_037952925.1 of Lithobates clamitans. NCBI lineage: Eukaryota > Metazoa > Chordata > Amphibia > Anura > Ranidae > Lithobates > Lithobates clamitans. Next base: position 1,330,384 of record JBBGZY010001280.1, on the reverse strand, counting down.
TTGACATAAACAGTGGTTTATGCCATATTGTTCTAAGTAAGTATTTATTATTTCTTTAGTGCTCTGTCTGACAGCTTCTATTCCTTGTAATATTTTCAGTATATAAACTTCTAATAAATTATAATCTTAAAAAAAGAAGATTTCTGTACATAAAAGTCAAGTCTGTTACGGAAAATTTGTTAATCATAATAGCTGTAAATTACATGAGTATCCATCCTTTGATGAGTTGTCGGAAGGGCCGGGACAAGGACGAGCGGGGGGGGTTGGCTGATACCACGTGAGTTTGGGGGGGGGGGGGTGCCATGAGGAGTGTTCCTGCTGCTACAAGTACATCACAAACCCAAGGTACTGGAAGGCAGCAGCATGGTTAACACATTTCATGCAGAATGCGCCTAATCGTAACCCAAAAAAAAAAAAAAAAGCCTATAGCCCTATCTGTTACATCAATGTTTGGTAAGACTATAGATATTTTGTTTCTATGTGTTTCATTTTTCTTTTTGGGTTTGATTTGTTTTTATGTTTTCTGGGTTTGTTAAAATGAACGTTATCTCAGCACACAATTCAGACATCTATTATATTCAGCTGAACCACTCTGTATTTAAGGGTTAATTCAACAGGTATTTTTGGGTTATGATTAAGCATATTTTGTGTGAAACATGTTAACAATGCTGCTGCCTCCCTGTATATTGGGTTTGTGATGTCCTATTTTGTGGATTTTATAAATAAAAGCTCACATATTTTGTGAAGATTGGAGTGCGGTCAACCTTCTTTGGTATTCACTTGCTCTGTACTTTCTTCCCTCCAGCCCCTCCCTCCTGCTACTGTAGTCCTCCTGCAATCGGAACTGTCAGACTAGGTCTATGCAGATTTGCTAACCCACCCACATCTCCTCTCAGCAAAGAATGTGCATAGGGATGTGCTAGGATGATTTGTTGTGCTGGGGGGGGGGGGGGATTTGTGCTAGGAGGGGGATAAGTGGGATTTGTGCTGGGGGATTGGATTGGGGGTGGGGACTTGTGCTAGAAGACGGAAATTAAATAGGGGAGGTTGCAGGAAGGGAAATGGGGGGGGGGGGGCTGTGTGGTAGGAGGGGTGATTTGGTTGGAGGGGAATTGTGATAGAAAGAATGGGAAGAAAGATTTGGGGGTTTGTGCTATGGGGGGGGGGGGTTGTGCTAGAAGGGGTGACTTGGGAGAGGGGGGGATTCATGCTGAGGGAGGGGATTTTGCTGACACTATAATGCTCACACATCTTTGGGGAAGGGAGGGCGCAGTATGCACTCTTCTGCCTGGGTGCTAGATGACCTTGTCCTGACACTGGTTGCCAGCATTAGCCAAATAGGACACGGCATACATGTTAGGAGAGAGGTACCAAAATATATAAAAATAAAATAAAGAATATTGCCATCCATAGCCCCCACAGCCTACATGTGGCAATGCCCGAACATTGCAATTGACCACACGGACCCTTGCATCATGGAAAGAAGACTCATATGCATATATATATATATATATATATATATATATATATATATATACACATAGTGCTTTGAAAAAATATTCATACCCCTTGAAATTTTCCAAATTTTGTCATGTTACAACCAAAAATGTAAATATATTTTATTGGGATTTTATGTGATAGACCAACACAAAGTGGCACATAACTGTGAAGTGGAAGGAAAATGATAAATGGTTTTCAACATTTTTTACAAATAAATATCTGAAAAGTGTGGCGTGCATTTGTATTCAGTTCCCTTAACTCTGATACCCCTAACTCAAATCTAGTGGAACCAATTGCCTTCAGAAGTCACCTAATTAGTAAATAGAGTCCACCTGTGTGTTGATTTAATCTCAATGTAAATACAGCTGTTCTGTGAAGCCCCAGGGGTTTGTTAGAGAACCTTAATGAACAAACAGCATCATGAAGGCCAAGGAACACACCAGACAGGTCAGAGATAACGTTGTGGAGAAGTTTAAAGCAGGGTTAGTTATAAAAAAAATATCCCAAGCTTTGAACATCTCACAGAGCACTGTTCAATCCATCATCCGAAAATAGAAAGAGTATAGCACAACTCGAAACCTACCAAGACATGGCCGTCCACGTAAACTGACAGGCCGGGCAAGGAGAGCATTAATCAGAGAAGCAGCCAAGAGGCCCATGGTAACTCTGGAGAAGCTGCAGAGATCCACAGCTCAGGTGGGAGAATCTGTCCACAGGACAACTATTAGTCGTGCACTCCACAAATCTGACCTTTATGGAAGAGTGGCAAGAAGAAAGCAATTGTTGAAAGAAAGCCATAAGAAGTCCTATTTTCAGTTTGCGAGAAGCCATGTGGGGGACACAGCAAAAGTGGAAGAAGGTGCTCTGGTCAGATGAGACCAAAATTGAACTTTTTGGCCTAAAAGCAAAATGCTGTGTGTGGTAGAAAACTAACACTGCACATCACCCTGAACACACAGGTGGTTCCACAAAGTGTTGACTCTGGGGGGCTGAATAAAAAAGCATTCCACACTTTTCACATATTTATTTGTAAAACATTTTGAAAACCATTTATCATTTTTCTTCCACTTCACAATTATGTGCCACGTTGTGTTGGTCTATCACATAAAATCCCAATGAAATACATTTACGTTTTTGGTTGTAACATGACAAAATGTGGAAAATTTCAAGGGGTATGAATACTTTTTCAAGGCACTGTATATAGAAGTATTAAGTATTAAATGGGACTTTGGAGAGTGTGGGTGGTATCAGCTATGGACGATGTGGGTTTTCCAGAAATGGCCTACTCAGAAGTTAGAATTTTGTTGTATTTTGTGGCTGATTAATTTGCAATCAACAGAAATGCATCAAAATACAAAGGAGCACATAATGCAATGCATCTTAATGCAGGTTTCAACCTCCGTCGAAGTACCTTTTTATGCCATTAGATACCCTCAGTTTTATGGCCAGTATCATTCAAACCTTTTCCTGAGCCCGGGTCATCCTGGACCCACCCCAACCTGTGACCAGACAGTGAAAGGAGAAGCAGCACAGTGATGAGCTCATCTCTCTGTCACTCTGCTTTCTCCTGCTATCAGCATGCTTCTTGTCAGTACATGATTTGATTAGCTCCTTGTGCTGCTTCTTCCTGTCACACTTTAATGTAAAGGGACTGCAAAAACGGGAAAAAAATGGCAGCATACACATGGTTGGTTGCTCCGCCCACAACCAACCCAAAGGACAACTTTAACTCTATAAAAGAAAGAGTTGCCCCCCCCCACACACACACACACACACACACACACACACATCATTCTTGTAACTAGTCTCAAATAATGCAGATTACAGCAATGGAGGGCTTATGCTGCCATGGATAGGCATCAGGAAAGGAAAATTACAGAAAGGTAAGTATTCAATTTTCTGTTTTCCTGGTGCCTCCATGGCAGCATACACATGGTAACTAACTAGCTCATAGGGGTGGTTCCTGCAAAAGATATTGTTTATTTGGGGTTACAAAATTGTAACTTTTTTCCTAAAATCAAGGGAAGTTAGTGCGGCTGGATCCAGGCTATAATGAGCCATGAAGGTGGTAAACAAACACCAACTTGCCGCTGGACAAATAGTTTCCGGAGAGACCTGTGCTAAAGCTGCCCAAGAAGATGCTATCCCCCGAGTCGAGTGGGCATTGATTGCTCCTGGAACATGAAGACCACTAGCCCGATAAGCCTTCTGAATCAGACATACAATCCAGCTTCCTATAGTTCTTTTGGATGCTGCCAACCCTTTCCTGACTTCGTTTGAAATAACAAATAGGCGTTGGTCTTTGCGGAAAGACTGTGTTAGCTCAATGTACCGACGAAACATCTTTGCAACGTCTAGCTCATGTAATCTTGATGAAGCTGGGTCTTCTTCAAAAGCTGGAAGAACCCATTCCTGATTAAAATGGTAAACAGTCGGAACCTTGGGTACGAACTGATGAATCGGTTGTAGAACAACCCTGTCCGGGAAGAATGTAATGTACGGATCTTGAGCTCTCAAGGCTTGGATCTCTGAAATCCTACGGCCTGAGGTGACAGCTACTAGAAAGGCGGCTTTCAGAGTAATATTTTCCAGAGTACAATCCTCAGTAGGTGCGAATGGAGGTGCTGTCAGAGTATTCAGTACCAAAGGTAAATCCCACTTCGGGTACAGCGTTTCCTGGGTGGTCTCAACCTTAGAACTGCTCTCTGAAATCATTCTATCAAAGGGTTAATAGCCTATCTGGTGTCTGTTAAGGCTGATAAGGCCGAGACTTGTACTTTGAGGGTACTAAGCCCCAAACCTAAATCTAACCCCTAAATCTTAAACTGGTTAACTTCCACAAACTCCAAAAATTTCTGCCATATCCTGTAGTAGGTTTTATTGGTGGAGGACTTTCAGGCTTGGAGCAGTGTCTCGATTACCTTCTGAGAACATCCTAATTTCTTCAGCCTCTTCCGCTCAATTTCCAAACCCTTAAATCCAGGATCTCTGGATGTGGGTGGATGAAAGTCCCTTGAGACTGAAGGTTGTGCATCTTTGGAAGGACTAAAGGGTTGCAAAGAGACAGTTGGGTCAAGAGAGTGAACCAAGGCCTCCTTGGCCAGTAAGGAATCACTGCCAGGATGGTCACTTTTTCCTCTGTTAGACGCTGAAGGAATCTCAGAATCAGTGGAATTGGGGGGGAACGCGTACCACAATTGAAAGGTCCGTGGCTGGACTAAGGCATCTATCCTGCTGATTTCAGGCCAGGGCCTCTTGTGAACAACCGAGGTATCTTGGCGTTTAGTGGGGATGCGAATAAGTCCAACTGAGGATTGCCCCACTGCTGACAAATCCACGGGAACACCCCATGGTCCATAGACCACTCATTGTTTCTGATGAATTCCCTGGACAGGCGGTCCACCAGTTGATTCTGGGGGGGCTGGTAAATAGGCCGCTCTGAGGTTGACAAGATTCTTCTCGGCCCACACTAAAATCGGGGGTTCCCTCGATTGATAATGATCTGCTGTGAGTTCCCCCTTACGTAGGCTACTGCCGCCCTGTTGTTCATTTGTAACAGTAGAGAGCTGCCTTTGAGAAGAGGTGCCAAGTGTGATATAGCCTTCCAGGCTGCCCTCAGTTCTAGGATGTTGGAGACTATGCCCTCCGCTTTGAACTGCCACCTTCCCTGGATCATCTGATCTCTGTAGTGAGCCCCCCAACCCAACCGACTTGCGTCAGATGTAAGAGTGATTCACGAGATGGGGCCAAGATGACAGTGATTCTGAAGGTTGGGTGGTCTCGTCTACCACCACAGGCTGGACTTCATTGACATTGTGATCAGAATTCTCTGAGACAAGGATCTTCTCCTCCACTCGGATAGAAACCTCTGTTGAAAACTATGGAGGTGCCACCAGACCCACTTCACCATCGGAATGCATGAGGAAAAAGATCCCGGGAGACTCAGACATTCTGACGCTGACATGGACTTGCTTGCCAGTGCTCTGCTTACTTACCTTATGATTATAGGGATTTTTTCCGGTGGAAGTGACACTGCCCTCTTCTGAGTGTCGAATAGTGCCCCTAAGTATAACATCCTCTGTGCTGGAATGAGTTGGCTCTTTGTACGATTTATTAACTATCTGTATTTGGCCAACGTGCTCATGACCTCCTGTAGATGGGTGTTCAGGGCTCTCCTGTCTTGAGATAGGACTAGAATATCATCCAGATGATGTAGAACATGGATACCCTTCTTCCCGACGGGAGCCAGAATTGGCACTAATACCTTGGTAAAGGTTCTGGGCGCTGTTGATATGCTGAAGGGCAAGCACTGTAACTGTAGGTGAAGTTGCCCTATCTTGAACCTTAGGAATGATTGGAAGTCGTGATGGATCGGTATATGCAAGTAAACATCTTGGAAGTCTATAGAAACCATCCACTCTTCTGGCTGTACTGATAGGATGACCGTGTTGAGGGATTCCATCTTGAAACGTTTGTGCCTAACACAACTTGTTTAACTGTTTCAGGTCTAGAACTGGTCTCCATCCCCCCTACTTTTTGCGCACCAAAAAGATTGGGGAATAAAATCCTAAGTACTTTTCCGATCCCAGAATCACTGCTTGCTGATGAACCAGCGTTTGAATATATTGTAGAAGGATTTCCCGCTTTTCCTTGGAAGCTGGAATCCTGGTGGGCAGAAAGGAAGAGCGGGGCGGATGGTGCTTGAATCTCCAAAAATGCCCTTAAAGGATTGTGGAAGTGACCCACTGATCTGAACAGGTCTCCACCCCAACCTGAGTGAATGCACTAAGACAGGCACCCACTGGCCCGGTTTTGGTGGGCAAGGAGTCAAAAGGACTTCTGATTTTGGTGCGCTAGGAGGATTTTGCTTTCCCATCTTCAAGAAGGGGGCTTGGGAGCCCTTCCAGCCCCTCCTGCATTGCCTTCCGGGGCAATATATTCTGGTGTTTCTGGCGTTCTGCTGAAAAAGTCCCTTTTGCTGCAAATATCCTTCTCTTATTCCTATCTTGAGGAATCAGGCCGCTTTTGCCCCTTGTAATCCTATTAATTGCAGTCTCCAACTTCTCACCAACTGGGGCTTTCCTGTCATAGGGAATGCGGCACCACCTGTGTTTGGAGGAGGGATCTACCGACAATGGTTTCAGTCAAAGTGCTCTTCTAGCGGTGACTGAATATAACATAGCTCTGGCAGAGCATTTCAGGGTATCAATTGCCGCTTCGGCGATAAACATTGACGCCAACTTCAACTCATCAAGAGCCTTTATAATCTGGTCACAATCCACGACCTGCCTGAGGCCTAATTCAACATTAACGGTCCAAGCTCGTGTTGCCCTGGAGACCGAGGTTAAAGCCACTGCCGGCTTGCAGGCTCCCCTGGCTGCCTGATAAGCCTTTTTTAGATCCGGGTCAATCCTCCAATCTAGGACATCCCTGAAAGAAACTGCATCCTCTAAGGGCTTCGTTGTGTTCCTGGCCAGTCTAATGACTGACACACCCACTGTTGGCATTGAATCAAACAGTCGGGCATCCGACTCTGCCAAAGGGTATAATTTGTTGAAATGATTATAGGTGATCGGTCTCTTTTCCACCTTCCGCCATTCATCTGTCACAACATTCCTTATCTCTTCCATAAGCGGAAAGGTTGGAGGTTTCTTCTTTGGGTGGGGAAAGTATTTTCTAGACTTGGCAGGGGGTTTGGGTGTCTCTTCCCACTGAATCGCACTTTTAACTGCGACCACGAATGGGTCGCTCAACTCGAAATCGAATGCAGAAAAATTTTCCTCTGCTGTGTCCCTGTCATCCTCGGAGCTGGAGCCTGAATCCCCCCTGTTGAATTGGAGTATTAACAGACCTCCCGCTTGTGGATGGGACCACGAATTTCTGGGACAGGGATAATTCCCAAATTGAGTCTTTAATCAATTTTTTCATGGTATTGATGGATTCCTGCCTATCTTTATCCTTGTCACCGATAGCTTCACTGTAACATGCATCACATACTAGTTTCTCTGGCAGGGCTTGTTTGCCACAGACCCAGCATGCTTTGTCCTTAGGCTGGGTGAAACCATGTGGTGGAGGGGCCCCCCCAGACGTGCGATGAGGCGATCTTTGTGACCTGTGAGATGCATGAGAAGAGGATGAGCGCCTATGCCTTGAACTGCCATGGCCCCTAGACCTCCTATCCAGTGAGTCCCTGCGGGATGATCAGCGGTGCGGGCTGTAATGAAACATAGACAGGAGATTTTGATGTTTCATGGAATATGCCCAATGCTCTTATTTGTATTGACAAAAAAACGTACCTGAGCGGTGCAGCCCCTTACCTAGTGGTATGTCGAGTCTCTTTTTGTTGCGACACTGGACTGCGGGAGGCGGCTGAAATAGTAAAAACAATATAAAAAGGTTTTTTTGTTTTTTTTAAAACCTAAAAGAAATAAATCCAAAAAATATATTTTCTTATTTTCTTATATTTGTAAGTTCTGCAACACCTCTAGCTTCCATTGGGAAGCAGCAGTGAGGCAAGAAGGTGTTGTAAAAATAGTGAAGAGGAACTGATAATTCTCCAGCAGCAGGGGGAGAGGTTTCCCTGTTTCCCTGTTGAGAGCTGCCTTCATAATGGCCACAGACAGGCCATATATATATATATATATATATATATATATATATATATATATATACGCACACACACACACAAATACATTGGGTGTACCGAAATGGCCAACGACGGCTTCATTCGGTCATCACGCATGGCATCGCCGAGGTCCTGCCTTCTGAAACTGGCAAAAGGAGCCCCAGGAGACGGGCACAAAGTGCTGCAGAGACCGGAGAGAAGGGGGTATGAAGCTGCATGGAAGCGTGTCTCCCAGAGGAGCAGATCCCAGCATGAAGGACCTTGGGGAGGTGCAATGAGGTATTCCATAGGAACTCTAAATAAGAAACAGCTGTCATGTCCTGGGAGTAATGAAGATGTGCTCCTTGCTGTGAAGGCCAGTTATAGGTGGGGGCAGGGGCCATTTGTTTGTTACTGGTGTAAATATGGTCCAGGGACACACTGTACACCTTTTCTGCCATTTTGCTCTTGCTGGGTGTCCAGTGTGCTCCTGTTCCTTTAAGGGGGATTGGGCTGCCTCCAGGCCCACCTGCCCCTCATCTATCCATTTAATGCATATGCTTCCATTGTGGAAACGCTTATAAATTCAGTAGCGTTAGGACTGCAAGCAACCCAGGGTGCCGTGAAGAGGCCTTGCAGCTTATGCATGCGTTTGCAAATGCGTGCTAACAAAACCCCTGTTTTTAACGCAGACTGTCTGGAGGTTAATTTGGTCAGTTGGCAGACTGGTTGGTGAGTTGAGCTATGGAATGTTCTGTTTTTGTCTTTCTTGGGGGGAAGAGAAGATATGACCCCATGGCCCCTTCTGCCCCAAAAAAGATCCACAGAAAAAATGGGCTCCCATACTTATTGGCGCATTTAGCAGCCTAAGTCCTGGGACTCCATATTACAGGGGAACATGAACCTATAATGGTAGCGCCAAAATGGTGGTGAGGTAAGGGCTGATCTGAGTGATCCTGCAGGCTTGAGGACAGAAAAAAGAATGACATGTTGGGGGCAACTCTTTCTTTTATAGAGTTAAAGTGGTCCTGTGGGTTGGTTGTGGGCAGAGCAACCAACCATGTGTACGCTGCCGGAGTTCCAGGCAAAAATTTAACTAAGCACCCCCCTTTGGATGTATTTTTTTCCTACCTTTTTTTATATTGTCTTCGGGACTTCTGTCCCACGGCGCTGAGGCTACTTACGTCACTTCCACAGTTTTTTCTTTTTCCCTCCTCTTTCCCCCCCCCCATCACCTTCTAGGACCTGTGTGTCCCCCAGAAGACGACGGGACCATTCAAAAATCGCTGCGCGGCTCGTGCATGCGCAGTAGGAAACAGGCTGTAAAGCTGCAAGGCTTTGCTTCCTGTTTCTTTTAGTAAGGATGCCAGTGCCTGCACCCGGAGCCGATGGGTGCCGACATTGCTTGATCGCTGGACAGGTAGGTGTCCTTATAGTAAAAGTCAGCAGCTACAGTAGTTGTAGCTGCTGACTTTTAATTTGTTTTCACCCAGGCTGGAACTCCTCTTTAAGGCTGTATTAATGATTACAGGGCTGCATTAGTTTGTGTCTTTTATATCTGTGTAGAGTTCAGTTTAACCAGAGACCTTCGTCTGAATAGGCACAGAACAGGTTCACAAACCAAGACAATAGGTCAAAACAAAGAACAAGCATATACAGCAATAAACTGACAGATTTTTTTTTGGCAGAAATTCTGTATATAGCCCTACAAAACAGACAGGGCACAGTCTACATTGGCTTTGTTGCTTAACTGCAGACAGGAAACAGGAACTTTATTATACAGAGAAAAGACATAGAGTTTATCATAGAGTAGCTAAAAACGTATAAACTTGGTCTGGTATAGCTTTCTAATTTCTAGTTCTTTGACACTTTGTTGATTATCTTCATGTGACACGGCTGTGGAATTTCCCTCAGTTTGAAATGTTCGTGTTAGTTCATGAAATTTTTAATACACTGAAGTTTCATCACCAATTACACTACTACTAATGGTTACCTTGTTTGTGTCTTGGTGTAGAATTCTGTATCCTTTTTGAGATGCGCATGTGTCCTATTTTCTATGTTTTTCTTTTGGGATCTGCTCACCTGTCTTTGCTTCCAAAATTTTTGATGTTTTAAATCCAGGGCTTTTCCATTCCACAGTTAATATGAAGTTTTCTCTGTTGTATTTCCTGGTAGTCGATTTTGGAGATAGCATGCAGTCATAATTGCCTCCCCGCAGTATGTGGTTGGCATATCTGCATCAAACAGTATGGTTCTTACACTCTTATACAGAGCACGGTTCATTCTTTCTGGAACCTTCATTCTTCACGGTTCATTCTTTTCCTTTGTTCTGGGTTGTATGGTACAGTACTTTGCAAAATTATGCCATGCTTTCTGAGAATCACCTATGTGTTATCACCTGTATATTCAGTTTCATTGTCTGTGCGCAATACACTCAGCATTTTGCTAAAATTTGTAGCTTACCTGAACCAAATACTGTTCAAGTTTCTCTAGTACTTCAATTTTGTTGTGTAACAGATATAGTGTAGTATACCTGGAGTAATCATCTATAAAAGTAAAAATACCTCTCTGCTGGTGACAATTTTTTCAATTGGACCACAAAGATCTGAAGAAATTAAGTTCAGAGGTTTCTTAGCTCTATACACAAGAGAGCTAGCATATTTGGGGCATGAGAGTGTCTCAGTCCCGATATGTATATATACAAAGAGGAAGAATGCTCAGGGGACTTTGTGAGACTCAAACCACAAGGTATAAAATGTACAAAACTTATTAAACATTTGAACATTTTTGATACAAAAAATATTTCTGATAGACATAGGTACATGCACATATGCATGGGTTTCCATAGTTACTTAAATCAAGGTGTAACTGACAGTCCAAGGTGTAAATGTATAATTGATCATTTTCTCTATGCGTTTCGTGAGATAATGCTCGTTTCCTCAGGAGATACATATATAAACGTCTGAAATTAGAGACAAGGCTGTTTGGAGGGGGAGGGAAAAGGAGAGCCAAAAGGGGAGGCAAAAGGAGAGGGAAAAGGAGAGGTAAAAGGAGAAAAAGACAGAGGGGCGGGGAGAAAAGAGGCAAAGAAGGGAGAGGGAATAACCAAAACTTACAATTGTGTATAATAGTCCTAATAAACTTCCAAACCAGGGTAAACAGTTAAGTGAATTCTTTTTTCCCATAAGCATCGCTATTGGAAATGAAGATAAAGGAAAACAAAAGAAACTCCCCAAATGGTCTAATATAGTTCTCCCTGGGGGCTGTGGAGGGGAGTGGGCCAGACAGGCAGACTTACAAAGAAAATGACCAAGTGTCTCAATGATCAGGGGTGTACAAATACAGAAGATTAGAAAACAGCAACTTTAAACCTCTGTGAAGGGGGTCAATTGTACTTATACCAAGTAGCATTGATTAATTTTGATTCCACTTGCATAGTCATTTTCAGTTCATTTTTTATTATGTCAGGACTTATGTGCCCAAGGTGTCTGCGCCATTTGTGAATGCAGTTTGAATGTTTTTCCTCCTTGGCAGCATTAACCTCCGCATTGCAGCTCAGCTGATACAGTTCATCTGTAATATTAGCCTTTGCAAGTAAGATACCCCTTTTGTGATGGCACAACTGTCATCTTGTAAGGTCACTACAGTGCCTTGTTTTGTAAGCTTCTTCGCTGACAAAAGATTTGTTTCAAGAGCTTGGGCAGAGTGCTGTAGTGGTTAGCACTTTCATCTATCAGCAAAAAGGGTTGCTGGTTCGAATCCCAACCATGACACCATCTGACTGGAGTTTGCATGTTCTCCCTGTGCCTGCGTGGGTTTCCTCTGGGTACTCCGGTTTCCTCCCACAATCTAAAGACATGCTGGTAGGTTAATTGGATCCTGTCTAAATTGGCCCTAGTATGTATGAATGTGTTAGGGACCTTAGGTTGTAAGCTCCTTGAGGGCAGGGACTGATGTGAATGTTCAATATATATGTAAAGTGCTGCGTAAATTGACGGCGCTATATAATTACCTGAAATAAATAAATAAAGAGCAGGGACATAGAGGACATTGTTCACAGGTATCTTTCCTTCTGATTCCATTTATTGCCCATTAGCTGTGGGGATTTTTTCTTTTACTCTGGTCAAGGTGAATAGAGAAATTTCTGTCATTTGTCATGGGACTAGTAGCTCCTGAATCAACACACCATGCCCGCAAAGATGAGGTGCAACTTTTGGATTGAAAAATATATTCATGGTCTGAAGTAAAATCAGTTTCTTCTTTCACGCTTTTGACCTTTTGTAGTTTAGTCTGCATTTTAGCTTTCCAGATTCTACAATCTGCTTTTAAATAACCATTGTTTCTTGCACACAAAACATTCACATTTCTTATTGCATGTTACGTCTTTAAAGCAGACTCTGCGACAGAAGCACCATCACTATTAATGCTTTCTGTTTTACAGTTTTATTCATCCACAAGCTTGTGGATAGAAACATATTCTATTGTCAGTTCATCGTCTGGAAGTGCATCAAGGGCTATGACAAGCCTTTTATAACTTTTTGGTAAGCCACTGAGTAATAGTGCTGCAACATGAACATTAATCCTTCTCTTATACCTCTCAGGCGTTTAACTATTTCCACGGTGTACCCTATGTAATCCTGCAAATCCTGGCCTTTCATAAGCTTGGTTTGGTATAGATTTCTAATCAAATACAGTTTATTGCTGAGATTAGCTCTTGTAATCCTTCCCATATTTCTTTAGCAGTTTCACATTTATATTATAGTATATGTATGATTTGATCATCTTCTTTACTAAGAGAGATTGTGCTCTGAGCCTTCTGCTCTTTCTCTATGCACTCATCTGGTGGGGTGTTCAGACCTGACTTCATTTATACATTTCCACATACCTTCTCTTATTACCAGCATTTTCATCTTGAATTTCCAAGACAGGTAGTTCTGGTTTTTCATATTTGCAAATGAAAGCTTTGTTGCAGCTGTGTTACTTGCCATTTTTTTTATTCTTCTTTCTTTTAATGTATCTTGCACTTATCTGCTGTAGCTGGCTATGACTGGGCTATGACTGGATTCTCAGCTTTTCTCTTGGTGTCTGGGTGGGTGTCTGGACTATATCTGGGCCCATAACCTGATAGAAATTCTGTATATAGCCCTACAGAACAAACAGTGCACAGTCCACATGGTGTTTGCTGCTTAACTGCAGACAGGAGCTTTATTATACAGAGAAAAGACAGAGCTTACCATAGAGCAGCTACAAAGTTATAAACACTGCCATCTACTGTCTGAAGAATATATTTGTAGTTGTTGTAGAATAATACATGAACAATGTATTCCAACAATTTTCTTGTATGATCTGATATCATATCATATGATCTGTATGATCTCAATTTGCTATTTGTAGTGAAGAGTCCCAAGTTCAATACTTGTCAGCTCAGCAACCTAACCTCATGGCTGGGTTTGGGGTGGAGGAACATTACTGGCCTGACCTCAACCCAATCACGTTTGGGATGAAGTAGAGCTGAAACTGCAAGCCAGGCCTCATCCACATCAGTGCCTCGCAAATGCGCTTCTGTAAGAATGGTCAAACCTTCCCCTAGACACACTCCTAAACTTTGTGGACAGCCTTCCTAGAAGAGTTGAAGCTGTTATAGCTGCAACTGGAGGGCCAACTCAATATTAAACCCTACGGACTAAGACTGGGATGCCATTAAAGTTCATGTGCCTGTAATGCCCCGTACACACGGTCGGATTTTCCGATGGAAAATGTCCGATCGGATCGTGTTGTCGGAAATTCCGACCGGGTGTGGGCTTTATCGGACATTTTCCATCGGATTTTCTGACACACAAAGTTGGACAGCAGGAGATAAAATTTTCCGACAACAAAATCCGTTGTCGGAAATTCCGATCGTGTGTACACAAATCCGACGGACAAAGTGCCACGCATGCTCAGAATAAATAAAGAGATGAAAGCTATTGGCCACTGCCCCGTTTATAGTCCCGACGTACGTGTTTTACGTCACCGCGTTTAGAACGATCGGATTTTCCGACAACTTTGTGTGACCGTGTGTATGCAAGGCAAGTTTGAGCCAACATCCGTCGGAAAAAATCCGAACAAAGTCCGACCGTGTGTACGGGGCATAAAAAGCACTGCGTCCCGAGCCCATCCTGTTGTGTGACGGTAGCGAATACATTTTCGTTATTTTCACTCTAATGTTCCTCCCCGCCAATCAGGAGGCAGGTCAGTGAGACCTGTCTCCCGATTGGCCAAAGCATCAGGCGATCCTATTGGATGCCTAACGCATTGGCAGAAGAGGAGACACGGCAGAGAAAGCCTGAGGAGCTGAGCGGACACCGAAGCCGCTGCTTCCTGCCACTTCAGAAAAGGAGGAGGACAGCCCCGCCACTCCAGGAGAGGAGCAGAGACCCACCATACGAGTGGTAAGTGCCGCCGGACCAGCCACCCGGGGGGGAGTGGCTGCTATCAGTACCTTTGCCTCATCTGAAGTGACAGCCGGGGTGTGACAGACCTAGCCGGGAGAGAGACTTTTGGAGGGGACTGAATGCTAGCCTCTTGCCGATCGATCGTGGGCCTTGGCATTTGGGGGAACGGTGCTCTTTGTGAGCTGTATGCCTGGGGACCCTTGAGGTGGTATTACTGTGGATTCGGGTCCTGGTCCCCCAGGACACACAGACTCTGGGGACCCAGGGGTTGGTGTTACTTTGGATTCAGCTCCATGTCCCCCCAAGACACAAGACTCTGGGAACCCTTTATATGCCATATTAGAATAGTGACTGATTCATACCGTTGGGACTCCTACTGTTAAATGCTAATGTCATCAATTCCAGCTACCTGTCTGTTGCCTGCTAGAATGTGTATTGTAAATAAGTCTCTAGTATGGGATCTAAGAGTCATTAGATCCCCATTGTTGATTGTGTTTTCTGAGCTACAAGATGGCCAGTCTGGCCTAAAGGTCATGTCTGAGTCATCTAGGCTGTCTAAAGGGATTAGTTAATTAGCCCATGTTAATTAGGTTTCTGGTCACAGGTGTATGTTCAGAGTAATATGAGCTGGAGGTATGCACCTCCACTTTTAGTGTATAAAAGAGCCTGTATTTTTCAATAAAAGATTCCTGGTTGAACTTACATACCATGCCTGGTGTTTGTTCTGAGCTACACAACTGGATTAGAACGGCACATAGCTGTAGTTCTAGTCCCGGAGCATCGGATGACCGAACCATCAGATGTTGCGATCTGCAATCTGATTCTATAGCTGCAGAGGAGTGTCAGGAGAGTGGAACCGAGCGAGCAAGGCAGGGCCAGATTAAGAGCAACATGGGCCTGGTGCTAAGGATTTTGGTGGGCCTTTTTATGAAAATAAATAAAATGAAAACGCAAACAATTTTTTGTTGAATTAAATTAAAGAGAGAGAGGGGTGTGAGAGAGAGAAAGAGAGAGAGAGAGAGAGAGAGGGGGGGGGGGTGATAGCGAGATAGGGGGCTGAAAGAGAGGGGATGAAAGGGAGGGGAAAAGAGAGAGAAAGGCATTGAATGAGAGAGATGGGGACGAGAGAGAGGGGGTGAGAAAAAGTGGAATAGAGAGAGGGTGAAAGAGAGAGAGGGTGGTAGGAAAGAGGGGGTTGAAGTGGGCGAGAGAGAGAGAATGGGGGATGAAGGGGGTGAGAGAGAGAACAGGGTGAAAGAGAGGGGATGAGAGAGAGAGAGAGAGAGAGAGGGGGTGAAAGAGAGAGAGAGGGGGGGTGAGAGTGGGGGGGTGGGAGTGAGGGGGTGAGTCCGTGGGGGGCACAGCATAGTACATTACACGGGGGGGATAGCACAGTACATTACATGGTGGATACATGGATACAGCACATTTAATGGTGGGCGAAGCACAGCACATTACATGGCGGGCACAGCACATTACACTGTTGGCACTGCCCAATACAGCACATTACAAGGTAGGCACAGTACATTATATGGTGGGCACAGCACATGACATGGTTGGTACTGCACAACACAGCACATTGCATGGTGGGCACAACACAGCACATGCACACGGTGGGCACAGGACCTTATATGGTGGGCACAGCACATGACATGGCGGGCACAGCTGAGCACATTACATGGTGGGCACTGCACATTACAAGTGGGCACTGCACAGCACATTATATGGTGGGCACAGCATATTATATGGTGGGTACTGCACATGACAAGGTGGGCACTGCATGACACCACATGATATGGTGGGCACTGCATGACACAACACAGCACATTACATTGTGAGCACAGCACATTAATTGGTGGACACCGCACATGACATGGTGAGCCCTGCATAGCGCATTCCATTGTGGGTACTGCACGGCACATGCCATGGTGGACAATGTACAGCACATTACATGCTGGGTACAGCACATTACATGGTAAGCACTGCATGGCGCAGCACATGACATGGTGGGCACAACACAGCATGACAGGGTGGGCACTGCACAGTAATTTACATGGTGGGCACTGTACATGACACGGTTGGCACTGCATGGCACAGCATATTACATGGTGGGTACAGCGCATTACATGGTGGGCACTGCATGGCACAGCACATGACGTGGTGGGCACAGTGCATTACATGGTGGGCACTGAATGGCACAACACATTACATGGTGGGCACTGCATGGCATAGCACATTTCATGGTGGGCACTGCAACTGCACATTACATGTTAGGAACTGCACATGACATGGTGGGCACTGCTGACCAGCCCAGCACATTGCACAGCGGGCACAACACACTACATGCTGGGCACAACACATGGCAGGGTGGGCACAGCACATGACATGGTGGGAACTGCACATGACACGGTTGGCACTGCATGGCACAGCACATTACATGGTGGGCACTGTACATTACTTGGTGGGATCACTGCATGGCACAGCACATTACATGGTGGGCACTGCACATTACATGGTGGGCACTGCAATGTACAGCACATGACATGGTGGGCATTGAAATGCACAGCACATGACATGGTGGGCACCGCAATGCACAGCACATGACATGGTGGGCACTGCAATGTACAGCACATGACATGGTGGGCACTGCACATTACATAGTGAGCACTGCAATGCACAGCAAATTACATACTGGGCACAGCACATTACATGGTGGGCACTGCAATGCACAGCACATGACATGGTGGGCACTGCACATTACATAGTGAGCACTGCAATGCACAGCACATGACATAGTGGGCACAGCACATTACATGGGGCCACTGCAATGCACATGACATGACATACTGGGCACAGTACATTACATGGGGGGCACTGCAATGCATATGACATGACATGGTGGGCACAGCACAGTACATGGGGGGCACTGCAATGCACATGACATGACATGGTGGGCACAGCACATTACATGGGGGCACTGCAATGCACATGACATGGTGGGCACAGCACATTACATGGGGCCACTGCAATGCACATAACATGACATACTGGGCACAGCACATTACATGGTGGGCACTGCAATGCACATGACATGACATGGTGGGCAAAGCACATTAAATGGGGGGCACTGCAATGCACATGACATGACATGGTGGGCACAGCACATTACCTGGGGCCACTGCAATGCACATGACATGACATGGTGGGCACAGCACATTACATGGGGGCACTGCAATGCACATGACATGGTGGACACTGGGCACAAAAGAGCACATTACATGGGGGGAAGCAGCAGTCTTTCCCCTAGCACAATAAAACACCTCCCTAACAAATGTACTAACCTTATCTCAACAACAGCATGGGAGATGTCCTTCCTCCCGGGCTCCTGCTGGTTAGGAGAACATCAGCGCCCCACCCCCAGACACTGAGGAGGATCTGTGTGAGTGGAACAGATCCTGTGATAGGAGTCAGGCATCGGTAGAGACAGGACTCGGCTGCAGTGACTAACATTTGTCTCCTCCATGTGTGCACAGAGGGCTCCTCTTCCTTCAGGAAGGCACACAGATATTCATAAGCCACTGCCATGGGCCTATATTGAGGGAGGGGCCTGGAGCTGCAGCTCCACCAGCCCCTATGTTAATCCGGCCCTGGAGCAAGGGGCTCGTTACATTGGTTGGCAGCTGTGGGATTTGCTCTCCAGTTACTGGGACACTCCAAACCAGCCTGCAGGAGAGCCACGCTGAAAGACTTACTTGAGAGCCGTGGAGGGAATGGTGGGATCGTGCTTCCTTGCCGTGAACACATCCAAACCATCACCTGGATCCAAGGTCCAGATAGCAGGAGAGGAGAGGTACAGATACCAGCCACCATGGAAGAGGAATTCAGAAGGAGGTTGCGAGAGATGCAGATACAGCACAGAGGACCAGTATCAGAGCAGGTCCTGCTAGGATGGTTTGATTCTATCCGCTGCGAACTCTGGAAGGAAGCGATAGCCCGTGAGCAGCGAAACCAGGGAAAAGTTCTCCCCTCCATCCATGTAAGGTACTGGTCGCAGTATGAAGTGCGAATGCTGTTATTGGGGGAACAGCCGAATCAGGAGTGGACAGCTGAGTTAAGCAGGCTGATCCGGGCAGAAATGCGGTTGGATGAGAGCTACAGAGCCCTCCGGTGGTATGTAGCCCAAGTGTGCCCGTGGACAGCGGATGACAGCCCCACGGAAGGCTTTGACTACGATGGCCTGGGATTGTTATACTGGAGGCTGTCCGAGGACCCAGACTTTGGGAGTGATCGGGAGTGGCATTTGGAGGAAATAATGGAGCACAGAGAGCGAAGACTGAATGTCTCGGAAGTGTACTGGGCACAGGAAGATTTGGAGTTTCTGGCCGTTCAGGAATGGGAGCTTGAGATGGCCTACAGACAGCTGCTAGACTCCGCTCAGCAGGAGGGTGGGGCTCCCTTTGCCTGGGACTATCAGGAAATACCAGTTGACAACTCTGAAATCCTGGCTGAAGAGTTGACAATGTGGCAGAGTAACAGTGTGCTTTGCCAACCTGCCCCCGCAGCTATGGAGGCACAGGTCTTATGGCGAATGCAGCAAGTGCTGACTGACCTTGATGAATCTGTTTCTGCATTGGATGATCTTGGATGGAGGAATGTGCCTGTCCAGCAGAATGCCAGAGAATCGGCAGTGGAAAATCTGAAGATTGCCGTCCCCAAACCTGAAGTGCTGACAACGGGGCAGAGCTCTGCTAACCTCTGCCCAGCACTGATAGCATCTTCTGGGTTCCACGGAGAGGAGATGGTGAACCTTTATCCCCAGACACCAGTTGCAGAGACAGGGGATTTGATAGACTTTTCTGCTGAGGAAGAACAACCTGGTGAGCCTCCAGCAGAAGAAGAGCTGTTATTAGGGCCAAACTTCACTGTGCTCTGCCCAGCACCAACAGAAGTATCTGTGAGGTTACAAGGAACTTCCCCAGCTGAGGCGCTGGCAACCGGACAGAGGGTCCAAGATCTCTGCCCTACACTGGTGGCAGTTCTGGAGGCTCAGGGTGAGAAGGAAGTGGTCTTTCCTCCCCAGCAAAGATCCGTGCACCTGGGAGACAGTACCATAGACATATCGTCCCAACATCCAGATGAGGGAATGGAAAAGGAAGCAGCTGGCTCACCTCCCCAATGGCAGCTACACAGTTTGGGAGTGGAGGAAGCCAGCCTCCTGCCCCAACGGTTAGATGGAGCGAAGGATGCGAAGTCCCTAGCAGAAGTGCTGGCAACAGGGCAGAGTGCTACCAACCTCTGCCCAGCACCGACAGCAACTACAGAGTTCCAGGGAGGTAGGGCAGTCGGCCTCCCTCCCCAACAGTTAGCCGGAGCAGATGGTGTGGGGTTTCCAGCAGAAGGGCTGGCAACAGGGCCGAGTACTGCTGGCCTCTGCCCTCAACTAACAGAGGATGGATTTCCTGTGAAGGTGGATGGGACTTCAGTCTCCACCTAGATACCCCAGGGATGCTGGGCAGTCGGCCCAGATTCCCAACAGCATGACGGAGTGAGCCCAGACACCCTGTCTTCTCTCCAGCGGCAGAAAGGACTCCAGGGAGAAGGGCCAGTCCAGGCCTCTCCCCAGCAGCAGATATGTTCTCTGAGAGAGGCAGAGGTTGGCTGGGTGAGTAATGCTTTGTTTGGAACAATTTGTTTGGGGTACTGTGTGGGTACAGGCATTAGAGGACTGGAACTACTGACTAACTTCAGAGTCAACCCGTCTGGGGTCTCCTCCTGTGTTAGTTTCCTGCCGAAAGGGGAGAAATGTGACAGACCTAGCTGGGAGAGAGACTTTTGGAGGGGACTTAATGCTAGCCTCTTGCCTATCGATCGTGGGCCCTGGCATTTGGGGGAACGGTGCTCTTTGTGAGCTGTATGCCTGGGGACCCTTGAGGTGGTATTACTGTGGATTCGGGTCCTGGTCCCCCAGGACACACAGACTCTGGGGACCCTGGGGTTGGTGTTACTTTGGATTCAGCTCCATGTCCCCCCAAGACACAAGACTCTGGGAACCCTTTATATGCCATATTAGAATAGTGACTGATTCATACCGTTGGGACTCCTACTGTTAAATGCTAATGCCATCAATTCCAGCTACCTGTCTGTTGCCTGCTAGAATGTGTATTGTAAATAAGTCTCTAGTATGGGATCTAAGAGTCATTAGATCCCCATTGTTGATTGTGTTTTCTGAGCTACAAGACGGCCAGTCTGGCCTAAAGGTCATGTCTGAGTCATCTAGGCTGTCTAAAGGGATTAGTTAATTAGCCCATGTTAATTAGGTTTCTTGTCACAGGTGTATGTTCAGAGTAATATGAGCCGGAGGTATGCACCTCCACTTTTAGTGTATAAAAGAGCCTGTATTTTTCAATAAAAGAGATTCCTGGTTGAACTTACATACAGCCTGCCTGGTGTTTGTTCTGAGCTACACAACTGGATTAGAACGGCACATAGCTGTAGTTCTAGTCCCGGAGCATCGGATGACCGAACTATCAGATGTTGAGATCTGCAATCTGATTCTATAGCTGCAGAGGAGTGTCAGGAGAGTGGAACCGAGCGAGCAAGGGGCTCGTTACACGGGGGATGCCCGCAGATGTAGGGGCCATACCTATCACAGTGGCTCCATTTGATGGGCGCAGTGGCTGCATTTGATGGGCGCAGTGGCTGGCTGGCTGGCTGGCTGGCTGGCTGCATCTGATCGGCACAGTGGTTGCAGTTGATGGGCACAGTGGCTGCATTTGATGGGCACAGGGGCTGGCTGCATCTAATCGGCACAGTGGCTGGCTGCATCTGATCGGCACAGTGGCTGCATTTGATGGGCAAAGTGGCTGGCTGCATTTGATGGGCACAGTGGCTGGCTGCATTTGATGGGCACAGTGGCTGGCTGCATTTGATGGGCACAGTGGCTGGATGCATTTGATGGGCACAGTGATACTGCAATTGATGTTTTTTTTTTCAGTATTTTTCAGAATTTTTCAGTTTGTTTGCACCCCCCTAAAAATTTTGAGCACCAGCCGCCACTGGTAGAGGGGGTGTTCTAATGGCTATGCAAAAATGCGACTATGAGAAAGTCACTGTTTGTATAGCGACTTCAGGAGGGCTAAAGGCCAAGCTACACTATCCAATAAAGTAGTACACAGTGTGTTCTGACAGCTTACACTGTCAGCTTAATACTGTATATCGACTTCACCTCCGGAAGATTTTCCCCCCCCTTTCCTGACCAGGCCATTTTTTTGCGATACGGCACGGTGTTATTTTAAATGACAATTGCACGGTCGTGTGACACTGTACCCAAATAAAATGTATGTCCTTTTTTTCCCACAAATAGAGCTTTCTTTTGGTGGTATTTTAATTTTTATTTTTTGCGCTATAAACAAAAAATGACTGACAATTTTGAAAAAAAAAAAATTATATTTTTTACTTTTTGCTCTAAAACACATCCAATAAAAAAAAAAAAATGTCATCAATTTAGGCCAATATGTATTCTGCTACTTATTTTTGGTAAAAAAAATCCCAATAAGCATATATTGATTAATTTGCGCAAAAGTTATAGCGTCTACAAACAATATATTTATGGAATTTTTATTTATTCATTTATTTTACTAGTAATGGCGGCGATCAGTGACTTATATTGGTACTGAGATATTGAGGCGGACAAATCAGACACCTAACTGACACTTTTTTGGGGACCAGTGACATTATTACAGTGATTAGCGCTAAAAATATGCACGGTCACTGTACTGACACTGGCTGGGAAGGGGTTAACATCAGGGGCGATCAATGGGTTACATGTGTGCCTAGCTGGTGATTCAGTGTAGTGGGGGAGGTGTTTTACAGGAACATAGGATCCATGCCTTCCGTACTGACAAAACGGCAATCTGCCTTGTTTTCAAAGATAGAACTGCCGTTCTATCTGTGTACTGAACAATCAGCGGGTGGCGCCGAGCACAGCTCCCGCTGTGATTTTTACAGCCGCCCGCAGCACGCACTCCTGCCAGATACCCAGAAGTGCAGGATCACATATGTATACATGATCCTGCGCAGCGTGGCCGCCCTGTAGCAGTAAATGTGCTATGGGGCAGTCGGCAAGTGGATACAGTGGGGACATATTGTCAGAAAAACACAGAATTGTTGACATTTTTGCAGATTTATTAAAAAAGAAAAACTGAAATAACACATGGTCCTAAGTATTCAGACCCTTTGCTGTGACACTCATATTTCATCCTGTTGCTTTCCATTTCTTCTGATCATCCTTGAGATGGTTCTACACCTTCATTTGAGTCCAGCTGTGTTTGATTATACTGATTGGATTTGATTAGGAAAGCCACACACCTTTCTATATAAGACCTTACAGCTCACAGTGCATGTCAGAGCAAATGAGAATCATTAAGTCAAAGGAACTGCCTGAAGAGCTCAGAGACAGAAGTGTGGCAAGGCACAGAACTGGCCAAGGTTACAAAAAAATGTATGCTGCACTTAAGGTTCCTAAGAGCACAGTGGCCTCCATAATTCTTAAATGGAAGATGTTTGGGATGACCAGAACCCTTCCTAGAGCTGGCCGTCCGGCCAAACTGAGCTATCGGGGGAGAAGAGCTTTGGTGAGAGAGGTAAAGAACCCAAAGATCACTGTGGCTGAGCTCCAGAGATGGAGATGGGAGAAAGTTGTAGAAAGTCAACCATCACTGCAGCCCTCCACCAGTCAGGGCTTTATGGCAGAGTGGCCTGACGGAAGGCTCTCCTCAGTGCAAGACACATGAGTGAGTTTGCTAAAAAAACACCTGAAGGACTCCAAGATGGTGAGAAATAAGATTCTCTGGTCTGATGAGACCAAGATAGAACTTTTTGGCCTTATTTCTAAGCGGTATGTGTGGAGAAAACCAGGCACTGCTCATCACCTGTCCAATACAGTCCCAACAGTGAAGCATGGTGGTGGCAGCATCATGCTGTGGGGGTGTTTTTCAGCTGCAGGGACAGAAAAACTGGTTTCAATTGAGGGAAAGATGAATGTGGTCAAGTACAGGGATATCCTGGACGAAAACCTTCTCCAGAGTGCTCAGGACCTCAGACTGGGCCGAAGGTTTACCTTCCAACAACACAATGACCCTAAGCACACAGCTAAAATAACGAAAGAGTGGGTTCACAACATATCCGTGACTGTTCTTGAATGGCCCAGTCAGAGCCCTGACTTAAACCCAATTGAGCATCTCTGGAGAGACCTAAAAATGTCTGTCCACCAATGTTTACCATCCAACCTGACAGAACTGGAGAGGATCTGCAAGGAGGAATGGCAGAGGATCCCCAAATCCAGGTGTGAAAAACTTGTTGCATCTTTCCCAAAAAGACTCATGGCTGTATTAGATCGAAAGGGTGCTTCTACTATATACAGAGCAAAGGGTCTGAATACTTAGGACATGTGATATTTCAGTTTTTCTTTTTTTAATAAATCTGCAAAAAATGTCAACAATTCTGTGTTTTTCTGTCAATATGGGGTGCTGTGTGTACATTAATGAGGAAAAAAATTAACTTAAATGATTTTAGCAAATGGCTGCAATATAAGCAAAGAGTGAAAAATTTAAGGGGGTCTCAATATTTTGTGTCCCCACTGTATATTCATTTTTACTGTTACTTATTGCTAGCGATTTTACTTTGAAAATGTATGTAAACAATGAGCTCTATGGGAGGCTGACTTGCTGTAGGTGGACAAAGCACCAAGTGCTATTAATATTAGGGTGGGTATGTGCCCAGAGATGCATACCTGGAACACAAACTGCTTGCATACCAGGCTTTTGTCCCTGGGGGGCATTCGAATTAAATATTTTTTGTTTGGTATTGGGAATTAGATTTAGATTTTTGTTAATATTTAGTATTTATGTACTGGTAAGTTTGCATATAAATGTCAAGTAGTAAGGATAATTTACAGTATATGTCTTTGTTTTTTTCTCTATATAACTACTCTCTTTGAGCTGCTAATTATTGCTTTTAAAGATCCTTCCTGCCCCGTGTAGTTTATACCTCATTTCATTGGGTTCAGTGAACTTTCTTTATTGCTGCTTCAACAATAGGCTAACTGTTTTGCACTGGCGACAAGGGTTTTAGTATATGATAGAGCGGACTACTAAATTGTTTCTAAATGATTAAAAAACAGAATAATCTAAGTCAGGGTTGTTTCTGGATTTGTAAAAGACTTGGGACACCCTTTGCCACTTTTGTGGTGCTTTTAATACTATACCATTGAAAAAAGTGGGGTTGTCCCCCATATCATCGCTTTTCTCTCCGTGTTATTTTCTTTCCTGCTTTGCCTCCCTTTAGTCTAGATTCCCATTTCCTGCTGAACTTTTAATTCATCCATTATCTTCTCCTTTCCTAACAGGGATCCCAAGCCAAAGAACACAGACTGGAAAGAGACTTCCCAATAGTTCCTTGCTATATGATTGCATCCACTAAAATCATGTTTAGATCAGATCTGGCTCTAATATAATCTATTTTACCAAAAAAACTTAACTGGTCTTAAAGGGGTTGTAAAGGTTTGTGTTTAAAAAACAAAAATGTCATACTTGCCTCCTCTGTGCAGTTGGTTTTGCACAGAGTGGCCCCGATCCTCCTCTTCTGGGGCCCCTCAGCGGCTCTCCTGGCTCCTCCAATGGGGCACTCAAGAAGAGGAGTCCTGCTGATGCATCTATTGAAACAGACAGCAGGACTCTGCCCTGCCCCCAGCACCCGTGTCATTGACTTTGATTGACAGCAGCGGGAGCCAATGGCTGCGCTGCTATCAATAAAGCCAATCAGGACATTAGACACCAGCTAGAGCTGGTCTGCTCGTCCCTGGCGCGAGAGTTCAGGTAAGTAAAAACGGGGGCACTGGGGGGCTGCTGCACTGCAAGAGGTTTTTCCCCTCAATGCATAGAATGCATTGAGGGGAAAAACCACGAGGATTGACAACCCCTTTAACCACTTGCCAACTGGGCACTTACACCCCCTTCCTGCCCAAGCCATTTTTCAGCTTTTAGAGCTGTTGCACTTTGAATGACAACGGCGCGGTCGTGCTACACTGTACCCAAACACATTTTTTATCATTTTCTTCACACAAATAGAGCTTTCTTTTGGTGGTATTTAATCACTGCTGGGTTTTTTATTTTTTACAAAAAAAAGGCCAAAAATGTTGAAAAAAAAATGTTTTTTACTTTTTTTTCTGTAAATTTTGTAACTAAGTAATTTTTCGCCTTCACTTATGTGCACTGATGATGCGGTACTGATGGGCACTGATAGGCTGAACTGGTGGGCATTGATGAGCTGGCACTTATGGGAACTGATGAGGCAGCACTTATAAGGAGGTACTAATATGCCGCACTTATGGGCACTTGGCACTGATACGTGGCACTGGTGGGCACTGATAGGCGGCACTGACTGGCATCGCTAATGGGCACTAATTGGTGGCAGTTGTAGGCACTGATTGCTGCCACTGATGGGCACTGATAGCTGGCATTGGCGGGCAATGGTGGGCACTGATTTGGGACACTATTTTTCAAAATTGTAATCATGGGACTGATGATCAGTGCCCTGATTACATTCCTAACTGTCCCCTGTGAGGAGATGCTGCTAATCGGCTCTCCTCTTTTCACACTCTGTCATTGTGAGGCGAGGAGCGCTGATTACCGGCACTTCCTTGTTTACATGTGACCGGCTGTGATTGGACACAGCCGATCACATGGTTAAAGAGCCGCGGACACGGCTCTTTCCAGAGATCGGGGTCGCGCAGTGTCCTAGCAATACGGCTTGGCCACGATCGCCACGCTGCGCGCCCCCGCGGGCACGTGAGAGCAGCCGTTCTGGGATGCTGTCATATGACGGCATTCCAGAATGAGAGCCGCATCGCCCTGCCGTCATTTGACGGCGGGGCGGGCGGCAAGCAGTTAAAGTGATTCTAAAGGCGGAAGATTTTTTACCTTCATGCATTCTATGTATAAAGGTTAAAAACCTTCAGTGTGCAGCTCAGTGTCTCTCTCGGGTTTCTACCTCCTCATTGGCTGAGATGCAGCAGCAGGAGTTATTGGCTCTCGCTGCTGTCAATCACAGCCAGCGAGGAGGGATTGGGGGGGTCAGATTGAGCCATGCTCTCTGTGTCTTATGGCCCCCTATAGCACTTGTTTGATTTCTATTGCTGCCTGAGCGAGAAAAGAGAATTACCCTCTAAATTTGTCCCGGTGACCATTATCTTTAGTGCAGTGTTGGGAATTTCAAGATTTTAAAGCCGTCACAAAAACGGAATGTGACGGGTCATTTTCCTGTGGGGACACTTGCTATGGTGACAGATGTGCAAGAGCAGATTTCTCATTTGGAGAGATTTTCACTTAAGTTGACTATACACTAGAAGAATTTCATTAGAAATGTTTGGTTTTATGAATGTTTGTTCAATTTTCTAATTGTTAGTGGGGTCAAATCAACATGGAAAATCAAATCAAGATTGAAAATATTTCTTGAACAAACACATTTCTAGCAGTGTGTGTGGTTCATCCAATCTTTGAATGTACAAAGAATTCTTGAATAAATCTCTACTAGTGTATAGCCATCTTTTTTTGCATTCTTTAGTTATACATTTTATCATTGCAAAAACAGAACGGAGAAAACACATAGGACATTTAGCAAGGTCTCTGGCCTTGTCCAGTCTAATGAGAACTTTCCAAGCTGACATCCCCCTATATTTGGTGGGTTGTGAGGCATAGTAGGTACAAGGTGGACAAAGTTATTGGGCACCAGACACTTCTTGGGTGTAATAGAGGTTTTATTTCCTTTAACAGTCCTTTTTGTATTTTTGTGGGAAAGAGAGTTAGGGCCAGGACACCCTTAGTTGCTAATTCAATTGACAGATTCTGAGACTTCAATAGAAGGACAGCCATGCAGGGAAAGGCCCCAGTATGAAGCCACATCTGCACTTGCAGAAATGCGGTCTCCTATTGTCTATTGTCGTGTAAATTCCACTATACGCTATGCGTAATCCATCCCTCCTGAGCTAATACGCGCCCTTTCAACCTTTTGGTATAATGCATCTTAATCAATCCCTGTCTCCCGCATATCCCCAAGTAAACAGCCATAGTCACCGTCCTCTTACATTCTTAACTCCATCGCTCGACCAACTGGCCTGATCCTGGGAGCAATCTTTATTCATATAACAATAGAGCCTGATGGTTTCACAATTTGAACAATCAAGCACTGGCATTCCTTCAAACAGGAGGGGTTATACAAAAACCAATGAACAATGACTAGGGGAGTCTTTTGGGCGTGTCTGGGCGGGGGCAGCGTGTACGATTTCCCACCCCCTGTACCTGGAAGCCATGCTCTCCAGTAAGAGAGGAAACCGCATGGCTTGAAATCATAGACGCTCTCCCAGACCATAACAATTTAAAGGCTCCCGTTTTTACCAGTCGTGAATCCTTATTCTGCATTGTTCATAAAACAAAACATACCCGGATTATACTACCGTTCCTGTGGATAGGGGATTATCTACAGGTGCACGCTATGGTCCCGCTATGTGCTGATCAGACACACAGAGACACACAAGCTTACATCCCTTAAACCAATAATGTCTTTGCAGAGCGAACACATCCCCCCTGACGATTGTTCTGTGCATTGCACAAGGGCCCTTCGCTGGCGGGCATATCCCCATTCTGCAAACACTTCTCTGCATCCCCAAGAAGCTTTTCACTACCAGGCGGATCTCAACCAGCATCAGTCTGCCCCAGTCAGCTCTTTAGGGCGGGCTGCAGGAGAACTAACACTGGGAAACACTATGACAATACATCTTCATAAAATTTCCATAACACTATGGTAACAGTCCTTAACAGTTCCTAACTCAAACGTAATAGTCCTTTCAGCTTCACTACAACTGCCTCTTATAGTTCTTCAACACTGAGCTCCTGGTCTCTCACTAGACCCGCTGATTCCATGACTGAACCCCTTTAGCTCCTCCAAGGTTTGCAGTGGTATCCCCTCAAGCGTCATCCATGCTTCCCTCCTGGTTCCCTAGCTTGGTACTCCAGATACTTCTCAAGCTTCACCCCTGCTAACCGGCGAGGTCCCTGACTTTACTCACAAGGCTGCTCTGCAAACGTCTCCTCCGCGGTTTGGGTCCCTGACTTGATCACCGCCTAAAGATTTCCGATTCTCTACCGTGCCCTCTCAGTGAGAATGCGGTTCCGGTACTTGCTTCAGTTACTCACTGTGGTCCCTGGTAAAGGTGGTTGGTCCTTTAGTGGCAACAGTTCCACTTCTACCTCTGACCACAACAGGTTTTCCGGCCTAGCAGAGCCGACACTTTTGGTTGGATCGCAAGCCACAATCCCAACCCTGCACTGCCCTCTTACTTCTGGATAGGCCCTCAAACAGCCTGGCAGCCAGATGCCCCCCGGATAGGCTCAATCTCTGGTCAGCAGCCTGGGGCGTACAACACACTTCCACCCAGACAGCCGTCCAGGTGGCACCGAACATAGATCACCAGACCTCGCCCGAATATATTAGGTTCTCCCAGCAGGCCAAGGGATTCAAGAAAACCCCTGCCCATTGGCTGAGATACCCCATATACTCAAAACCTAACCTTTGGTTGCTCTTTTCATATCTAGTACCACCAAGCACCCGGCCACCTAGTGGTGCAACAAGGCCAAACTTAGGGAGAAATCAATAGATCTCTATCAATCGACCAAGATACCTACTCCTGGCAAGTACATTTGTGAGGAGCTCCCTGACTAAACCTCAGGGTGCTACAGACAAAATCCATTGCATAGCCATTGGGGCTCAACATAGTATAAAGTACAATCGTTATATTAAAAGCATTACACGTAGTAGAGGTTGTACATAGGGAACAGGCCAGGTCTCCCAGAATATGATAATAAGACAGTGAGTATTGACTGTCCGGGAGATCCAGTGGCCTGTACCAGTAGATGGTGACAAAGTGTATCCATCATAAAAATTGCATTATGACATCAAAGGGGACCCCACAGTACCCATGCAGTGGTTAGAGCAGATATTTACCTGAAGTCAAGAGGGGATAGAAGAGGAGGTATTACATTGGGATGTATTGCATGTCATATAGTAGGATATTTAAGGGGGGGGATAGGGAGAAAAAGAAGGGAGGAGAATATAATAAGGGGAAGGTGCCACTGGCGATGTGTGCATGGGCAGAGCCAGGGAAAAGGGCTTGTCTGCAGTCGATGTGATGGTATTGAAGAGGGGCCTGTGACCACCGGCAGTCTAACCACAGCGTAGCCTAGAAATCAACCAGTTTAGGCCACTAGTAGTCATTTGAATTAATCAGTGTATGAGAACTCAATCCAGTAAAACCACGTATTTCTAAATGTGGTGTGTAGAGCCAACTTTACGTCCCGTTGTGTCACCGGGACAGGAAATGAAAGGAACTCTCTCCAAAATCACATAGAGCAAAAAAATAAAAAAATAAATAAAAAAAACCTTGACGGTTCTAACCCTACACTATTCAAAACTAAAAAGGTTTACATACAAAGGGTTATTTCGCCATAAATTACTTTTGCCAGAAACATCCCTGTGCATCACAGCATCCTCAGTGCATTATATGCAGTGCTTTGTAAAATAATACTTATTTCTCAAGCTGCTTATTCCATTATAATTATTATTATTATTATTATACCGGATTTACAGTATTTCACAAAAGTGATTAAACCCCTCACACTTTTGTAAATATTTTATTATATCTTTTCATGTGACAACACTGAAGAAATTACACTTTGTATAATGTAGAGTAGTGAGTTTAAAGCTTGTATAACAGTGTCAATTTGCTGTCCCCTTCAAAACATCTCACACAACCATTAATGTCTAAACCGCTGGCAACAAAAGTGAGTACACCCATAAGTGAAAATGTCCAAATTAGGCCCAATTAGCCATTTTCCCTCCCCAGTGTCATGTGACCCGTTAGTGTTACAAGGTCTCAGGTGTGAATGGGAAGCATGTGTGGTAAATTTGGTGTTATCACTCTCTTTCATACTGGTCACTTGAAGTTAAACATGGCAAATAACTCTGAGGATCTGAAAAAAAGAATTGTTGCTCTACATAAAGATGGCCCAGGCTATAAGAAGATTGCCAAGACCCTGAAACTGAGCTGCAGCATGGTTTTAAGACCATACAGCGGTTTAATAGGACAGGTTCCACTCAGAACAGGCCTCGCCATCGTTGACCAAAGAAGTTGAGTGCACGTGCTCAGCGTCATATCCAGAGGTTGTCTTTGGGAAATAGACGTATGGGTGCTGCCAGTATTGCTGCAGAGGTTGAAGGGGTGGGGGGGTCAGCCTGTCGGTGCTCAGACCATATACCGCACACTGCATCAAATTGGTCTGCATGGCTGTCGTCTCAGAAGGAAGCCTCTTCTAAAGATGATACACAAGAAAGCCCGCAAACAGTTTTCTGAAGACAAGCAGACTAAGACATGGATTATTGGAACCATGTCCTGTGGTCTGATGAGACCAAGATAAACTTATTTGGTTCAGATGGTGTCAAGCGTGTGTGCCGACAACCAGGTGAGCATTACTGGAGTGTCATTTTCTGGGGCTGTAGGAGTGCTGCCAGCACTGGGGAGCTATAGTTTATTGAGGGAACCATGAATGCTAACATGTACTGTGACATACTGAAGCAGAGCATGATCCCCTCCCTTCAGAGACTGGGCCGTAGGGCAGTATTCCAACAAGTTAACGACCCCAAACACACCTCCAAGACAACCATTGCCTTGCTGAAGAAGCTGGGGGAAAGGTGATGGACTGGCCAAGCATGTCTCCAGACCTAAACCCTATTGAGCATCTGTGAGGCATCCTCAAATGGAAGGATGAGGAGCGCAAGGTCTCTAACATCCACCAGCTCTATGATGTCGTCATGGAGGAGTGGAAGAGGACTCCAGTGGCAACCTGTGAAGCTCTGGTGAACTCCATGCCCAAAAGGGTTAAGGCAGTGATGGAAAATAATGGTGGCCACACAAAATATTGACACTTAGGGCCCAATTTGGACATTTTCACTTAGGGGCGTACTCACTTTTGTTGCCAGAGGTTTAGACATTAAAGGCTGTGTGTTGAGGTAAATTGACGGGACTTACACTGTTATACAAGCTTTACATTTACTACTTTACATTGTAGCAAAGTGTCATTTCTTCAGTGTTGTCACATGAAAAGATATAATAAAATATTTACAAAAATGTGAGGGGTGTGCTCACTTTTGTGAGATACTGTATATATATATATATTGTGAGGGGTTTAGGTCGGCAGCGGGTGTGTTTGACCCCCTGGAAGAGTTCTTTACACAAAAATTAGGCACAGCAAACAGCAGTGAAGGTGAAAAAAATAATTTACTTACACTATACTGTATACAATGGTCAAAAACAGCAAAACAAAAGGAAACATGAAAATAAATCCTTGCCAACTTGACCACTTACTACATACACAGGTTCCCTGGCTATCAGCTAGGTGCAAAAGGCTTTCCACACAGGCGTTGTCTCACCGCACAGACAGGCATCACGCTCCCCAGTCTAAACAAGCACAAAGACTGATTCCAGATGGAGCACCTTCCTAAGCATTCTGGGAGTTTTTGTAGAGGTCTTAATGAGCCAACTTACTTCAGCTGGGCTCATTAACTCTACCCCTGCAAGACTCAGCACTTCCCCCTAGTGGTACAAATCTTCACAGAGCCTGAATCTAGGACACGCATATTTGCCAACCTGGACACAACCAGCCGATTTTACTTGCCTGCCTTCACATACAACGTCACCCCCCCACCTTCCCCTCTTGTTTCGACCTTGGGGTTGGAACACCAATAGTCAGGCATGCATGAACACTGAAGAAAGCATCCACATTCCCCATCTGAACCCCAGGGCGATGCTTTACCGTAAAGTTAAATTCTTGTAGGGCCAGGAACCACATATCTACCCTTCAATTTGTCTCCTTGTTTTGAGCCATCTGAGGAAGGAAGCGTGATCAGTAAACAGGTCAAAGTGTCTACCTAGCATAGTACCGAAGGGAATCTAGATCCCACGTCACAGCCAAACACTCCTTCTCAATCGTGGCGTAATTTACCTAATGGGATTTCAATTTTTTGAAGAGATAAATGACTAGGTGCTCTTCCCCCTTCCAAACTTGGGATAACACTGCTCCTAACCCAACACCTGATGTATCAGTTTGTACAACAAAGTCTTTAGAGAAGTCTGGTGAGTACAACACTGGCTGGCTACATTTTTTTAAAGACTGGAATGCTGCTTCAGCCTCTGCGGTCCATTTATCCATGACCGACTCTTTCCCTTTTCTCAAGTTGGTTAGGGGCACAGCCTGAGAAGCCAAATAGGGGATGAATCGCCGATAATAGCCAACAATTCCTAGAAACGCTTGTACCTGCTTCTTGTTGTTGGGACGTGGCCAACTCTGTATCGTTTCAACTTTGTTGATTTGGGGTTTTATCACTCCCCTCCCAATAGTGTACCCAAGATATTTGGCCTCCTCCTGTCCAATGGTATTGGATTGGCTGTAAACCAAGCTTTCCGGATAGAGTCTAAGACTGCTTGCACTTTTGGCAGATGTGAGACTCAATCTGTGCTATGGATAATCACATCGTCCAGGTAAGCTGCAGCATACTTCTGATGGGGCCACATAATCTTATCCATCTTCCGCTGGAATGTTGCCGAAGCATTCTGTAACCCAAACGGCATTCTTCTATATTGCAATGCCCCTTCTGGCGTTACAAATGCTGTTTTCTCCTTTGCCGACTCAGCTAGGGGAATTTGCCAAATACCCTTTGGTCAGATCGAGCGTGGTCATGTATCGGGCTGTTCCCAGCCAGTCGATCAAGTCATCTATACGTGGCATGGGGTAGGTGTCAAATTTTTTAACTTTATTCAACTGTCAAAAATCGTTACAAAATCACCAGCTCCCATCCTGTTCAGGCACTAACACTATGAACCAATCACTCTGGGACTCCTCTATCATCCCCAACTCAAGCATTCTCTGTACTTCCTCACGTATTGCCTCCCGTCGTGCCTCTGGAATGTGATAGGGTTTTGGTTTCACCCTTTCACCGGGTGGGTGATAATATCATGCTCTACCCCAGATGTTTGTACCTGAAGCTCAGAAAAAAACTCTTTGTTGCGGAGCACAAACTTTTTTTTTTTTTTAATTATCTTTATTGGTTTTTCAAAAGGGGTAACAGAGTTACAAAAACAGAGCCTTGGGGCATTCCCAGAAAAAAAAAAAAAACACAAGGAGACAAACAATAAAACACCACTGCTCAGTCACTCCATTTGGAGAACTATGAAAGGATAGTGTGCTACTCGTCTTCGATAGAGGTGTCGTTTCCCAAGAGGGAACTTTGGTACTAGGCCTAGAATACTAAGGATTAAAATATAGGGGGGAATCATGAGGGTCTTAGTAGGTGTTAGCATGGATGGAGTAGTCAATGTGTATCAGATAAACCGGCTATTCTTGAGCAGCATTAGTGAAGTCAAGCCATAGTTTCCACACTTTGTCAAATTTAGCAATACACCCACGGGAGAGATATGTGGCTTTATATAATGGTATTGTAGAATTGACCAGGGCTTTCCAAGAATTTAGAGAGGGCACATCTGATTGTTTGCATTTCAGCAATATTGCTTTACGGGCGTAAAAGAGCAAAAGTCATATGAGTGTCTGAGTTGCTGTGCAGTGCACTAAATGGCCCACCAGGCCCAGCAAGCAGACTGGTATAGTTTGCGGGATTGGGATTGTTAACAGCGAGGCTTTAAATTGCGTCACCTCTACCCAGAAA
Source organism: Lithobates clamitans (assembly GCA_037952925.1). Classification (NCBI taxonomy): domain Eukaryota; kingdom Metazoa; phylum Chordata; class Amphibia; order Anura; family Ranidae; genus Lithobates; species Lithobates clamitans. The sequence goes on along the minus strand of JBBGZY010001280.1, from coordinate 1,296,019 downwards.
GAGTGCACTTTGGGACAGGACCCCAACATATGGCAGAAACTGGCCTCTAGATTACCACATTTCCAACAGCTAGGATAGGCCCCAGGATAAATTTTGTTCAGCTGTTGCGGCCTTAAATACACCCGGTGTAGAATCCTGAATTGAATTAAGCGGTCCTTAACTGCCACTAATTGGAGAAAAGGGTATTCCCACATATCCTCCCAATCCTCCGTGTCTAGTTCAGGAAAGTCCACCCTCGACTTAGCTTGCAGAGTTTCTAGCCCAAAATGCATTGATGGTAGTAGTGCTTTATATATGGTGGATAGGGGTTTTACCAGCTCGTCATTCTGGAGGAGGGATTCTAGAGTGGAGTGAAGGAGTGATACTGGTTGAGATCCAAATTGGGAAGAGAAGGCGTGTCTAAACTGCAGATATCTAAATAAGTATCAATTGGGTAAGTCATGATTCTGCTTGAGAGTATTAAAGGGCAGGATCATCACTTATGTGGTTGAGTACCTTAATGCCACTTGTTGCCCATAAGCTCGAATCAGGAATATTATGGAACTCCGCGAGGAGCGGGTTGAGCCATAGGGGGGTATCCGGGGACCATCTATTCGGTTCTGCTTTATGTTTACAAATTGCCACATGTTTTTCACTGATTTCATAGAGTGTGTGAGAGTCATAGGTGCCGGAGACCTCTGTATAGTGCATTTCTCAGTGATTCAAAGGACCCCAGAGATGCAGTCTCCAGCACCACCGAGGCGTTTGTATCATCAGAGATCACCCAATTATGTGCGTGGACAATTAGGGCTGCAAATAAATATTTTTGGAGGTCAGAACAGGCCAGACCCCCTTCCGTCCAGGGTCTACGGAAGAATTGATTTGCTAAACCTGGGGGTTTTTAGACTTCCATAAGGATGAAGAGATGATGGCATCTAATTGTGTAAAAAACATTTTGGGTATCCATACTGGAGTGTGTCTTATGACATATAGAAAAATAGGAAGGCACTTCATTTTGAATAGGTTTATTCTGCCTATGAGAGATAGAGGCAGATTATCCCAAGCTCTTAGTGTGGATTTAAGGGTTGATAATAGGGGAGTGAGATTCAAGGCTATAAAGTTCATCACATTGGGGGTGATATTGATCCCCCGGTAACAGATTGTCGTGGCCCAGGACAGGGGCAGTGAGGGGTCTACCGCCTGGTCAGCTGCTGAGTCGATAGGTAAGAGTTGGGATTTTTCCCAGTTGACTTTCAGACCAGATAGAGCCTCTCGGAGGGAGGGCCCAGGGTCGTTAAGAAAAAGCACTAAGTCATCGGAGTATAAAGCCAATTTTTCAATGATGGAGCCCACTCGTATGCCTACCACAGCATTAGAGTGACGGATGGCAGTGGCTAGGGGCTCCATCACCAGGGCGAACAAAAAAGGGGAAAGTGGGCATCCTTGCCTAGCTCCCTATTGTATCTAGAACTGTTCTGAGAGCATGCCCCTTAGTTTAATTTGTGCTGTTGGGGATTTATACAAAATGGTGATCCATTTACAAAAGGTGGGGCTGAATCCGAAGGCTTGTAGTACTATAAGCATGTAATCCCAAATGACGGTTTCAAAAGCCTTCTCCACATCCAAGGCTACCAAGACCCTAGTCTGGAAAGAGGTTGCGGGGAATTTGCAAATGTGTCAACACTCGTCTAAAATTTATGTCTGTAGATTTTCCAGGCATAAACTCGGTCTGGTCTATGTTGACAAGGGCGGGTAATACTTTAACCAATCTAGCAGCGAGTATCTTGGCCAGGATTTTTAAGTCTTAATTTAGAAGTGAGGCACAAAGGGTCGGGTCCTTCCCAGGTTTGGGGATGAGAACCATGTGAACCTGGTACAAGGTAGGCGGGAGAGACCCATTCTCTAGACATTGTGTGTAGAGAGCTTGTAGTCTGGGGGGCCAACTTTTTCACGTACATCTTATACCATCTTATACCAGTAGACTGTCTGGGCCTGGTGTCTTAGCGGGGGGAAGCAATGAAATCGCTGTCTCAATCTCTAGAGTGGAGATCTGGGCGTCCAGAGCCTCTACATCCTCCTGCTCCAGAGAGGGAAGGGAGAGAATCCGAATTTCCTCTGCCATGATTTCAGGGAAGACAGGCGGAGATTGACTATGTAGTTCCCTGAAGAAGTTCCCAAATTCCTGAAGTATGGCTTCCGTATCCACAATTATCTCCCCGTCAGCTGTATGCAGTTCGGATACCACCATCTGGTAACATGGGGCTGCGACTAGATTAGCTAACAATCTACCGTTCTTGTCACCTGACTCGAAAATTCTACCAGCTAATAAATTTACATCATTGTTTGTTAAAGTGGTATAGTGGAGGTTTACCTCTCTTCTCGCCTGTGCCAATAGCAGATAGGCCTCCAGTGAGGGGTTTCATGCATAGCAGTCTGCCGCTTCAGATGCGTGGTCTTCAAGTTGTGAAGTCAAGAATTTCTAGTCAGCCCTTGCCGCTTTGATGGCTGAAATGTAATATCCCCTTGTGGTCGCTTTAAAAACTTCCCATACCGTTTCTACCGAGGCCGTATCGTCATTGGCAGACCAGTAAGAGTCTAATAGTGGGGTAACAGTTTCTGCAACTTTTTCATTTTGGATCCACTGCAGAGCCAATCTCCAGGTGCCAGGATCACTCTTTTTGCCCACATTGAGACGTATTTACAAAGGAGAATGATCTGAGAGCCCCGACGGGAGATAGGAGGTCTCGGATAGCTTTGAGAGGACAGAAGTGCTGCCAAATGCCAGGTCAATCCTTGAGCTTGATTTATAAGTTGAGGACAGGTGTGAAAAGACCTTGGCAGAGGCGTGCCTCCTTCTCCAAAGTTCCGTTAGGGTGAAAGTGTCTGCCCAGTGCCTGAGTTTAGGCTTCCCCTTCCGTTGTGTGTTTGAGGAGTCAAGAGCGGCATCTAGAATAGAGTTAAAGTCCCCTCCAATTAATACATGAGCAGATTGGAAGGGTGCAAGTTTATCATATAGAGTATATAATATGGAGAAGTCTCCGGGGGGGGGGTTAGTAGACATCTACCAATGCCCACAACACCGTATGTATTTCCAGTAATAGAATGATATACCTTCCTCCAGGGTCTGTAATGACCCTCACCACCTTACAGAGAAGAGATTTGTTAATGAGTATCGCTACCCCTCGGGCATATGTGGAGTAAGTAGCGTGAAAAGCTTGCCTGACCCAAGCCCTGCGCTAGGCGAGGACAAATGCGTCTCCTGGAGAAACAATATATGAGGTTTGTGCGTGTTAAGCTATGTAAACAATAAGGACCCTTTGAACTTGTTATTAAGCCCATTCCAAGAGAGCAGCTAATTTCAGACATTGGTACACCTGTTGAAAAAATGGTTAGCAGGAGCAATCAGACTAATAAGTAGAGGTATGGAGACAGTTTCTGGCAGTCTAGTACTCAAGAAAATTCTGAAGTATGCATACAGAGAGAGCATATGAGTGGTGAGCACACTTAAACATAAGGGTGGGTGAGCGACCCTACACATAACAAATAACTCCCTGCCACGCAGCTTATTCCCCAACATAACTTGTAGCTTGATCCCAAAACCTTTAACAACAAAGTCAGTGACTAATAGTATCCAAGAGGCATAAAACGGAGTGAATTACGACCCCGGATTACGGTCACAGCGCTCTTTCAGAGTCTACAGGCTTGTTCAGTCTGCGGCTTAAGTTCATGGGGTAGCCACTTCCGTAGATTTCTATAGAGGCAAGCCTTAGTGGGGGGGGGGGGGGGTGTATTCAACATAGAGTTACTTCTGAGGTAACTCTGGTGCTTGTAGCAATATTGGAAGGATAAAAACAAGTTAGGATGTGGGAACTCTGTGCATCAAATGTAGACAAGAAATGGGAGAACTTTATCCCAAAGCGGTCAGCCAGTCTACAGCTTCAGGCGGAGTATCGAAGAAACGGACTGTCCCGGCATGTTGGATCCGGAGTCAGCTGGGGTAGCGCATGCTGTACAGAATGTTTTTATCTCTAAGCCATTTACGGGCGTCACTGAAAGTTTTCCACTTTCTCTGTAGCTCGGCTGAGAAATCGGGGAAAAAGAGAATAGAGGCATTGCCGTGTTTGAGCGTAGGGTGTTTGCGAGCTTCAGAAAGGATCCTATCCCTGTCATGATAATTGAGAAAACAGACCAAAAAGGGCCTAGAGATGTTCTCAGGAATGGCTTGGCCCGTGGGCACCCGATGGGCTCTTTCAACCACGTAGGTAGGGGGGACATCGTTAAATCCCAGTAGGTTTTTAAAAAATTCTTCTGCAAATTCTGCTGTGTGTTCCCCCTCACCCCTTTCAGGCAGACCGAGGACTCTAATATTAGTAGCCGGTTTTCAGAATCATCCGATTTTGCCATAAGGGTCTGTACTGTGCGTTGCAGCTCAGCAATGGAGGTAACGTGGGTGGCTGTAAGATCTTCCATAGCAGATATTCAGGATTCAGATTCTGTCATTCTCCCTCTTATTTTGTCCAGATCGTTATGTATAATGTTGCACTCTTCGGCGAGATGATCTATACGCATCAGCAGTGAGGTTCTACTTTGTTCGATTGCAGCCAGTATCATAGTTGTGCTATCTTGAGGCAAGGGGGCTGACGTCGCGGCTACCGGGACCTCCCAGGGATCCATTTCCAAATCGGCCAGCAGGGCCTGTAGTCTCCCGATCAAGATGGCATCCGGCCGCAGCGAAAGGGGTGGCTGTGACTGATGCGAAAAATGTTGCTTGGCGGCCTTGGAGGGTTTTTTCTTTGTGGACATCTGCCCTGCGCACCTCACTGAAAGAGGTCACTAGGGAGGGGAGCAGCCTGCGTCTGCTCGTATGGGCCTTGCCATTTTGGCCAGGAATTTGCTTTCAACCGTAGGGATTAGTACCAATACCCTATCCCCCGGGGAAAAGGTGGCCCCATGATTGTACACCATCTGCTGTGCTAACTGATATTTATGATTGGCATTACCTGTGCAATTCTATCTTGCATCAGGGCAACATGCTCAACCTGTGGGGAGAACTCTCACTTTCCCAAGTTTCCTTGGCGATATCCAACAGCCCTCTTGGGTGTCTCCCATAGAATAACTTTGTATTTTGTCTGATTGTGGTACCTCCCTAATGGCAAACATCAAATAGGGTATTAGACAGTCCCAATCCTTTCCATCTCTATCCACCACCTTCTTTAACATTTGCTTTAGGGTTTTGATGAACCTTTCAACCAACCCACATTTGGGGGTGCTACACGGATGTACGCAATTGTGTCACTTTGAACAACTTGCATAGCTCTTTCACAACCCAGGACATAAAGAGTCTACCTTGGTCCGTAAGCAGTTCCTTACAAATACCTACGCGGCTAAAAACAAGAAATAGCTTTGGCTTTTTCGCTATCGTCTTGGCAGAGGTATTTCGCAGAGGAATCGCTTCTGGATAGCGGGTGGCAGAGTCCAGTATAAACAAAATGTACTGATGCCCCCTCTCAAAGGGGACCTCAATGATGGGAAGAGGTACCAGCGGGTTAGGGAAATGTGGCATAGGTGCTGACTTCTGACACACAGGGCAGGAGGAACAATCATTTTCTATTTCCTTCATTACCCCAGGCCAATAGAATCTCTGCAACACTCTCTCTCTGTTTTTTTCTGCCCCCAAATGACCTCCCAGAAGGTGCCCATGGGCCAACTCCAACACCAACTCCCTGTAAGGTTTGGGCACTACAAGATGCTCTATGGTTGCTTCCGCCCCTTGAGCAACTCTAACAATAGATCCCTTTCCACAATGAAGTATGGGTAATCGCAAGTCTTATCTGGGTTCACTAGTCCGCCATCTATTTTTACCACATTTTCCTGTGCTTTTATCAGTGTGGGGTCTTTTAACTGTTCTGTGGCAAAATTTTCCCTGTCAACCTCTAGATCAGAAAACTCAACAGACGGCACATTTTCATCTGAGGATGTTGGCTCCTCCCCAGTTTCTCGAGTCTCTCCTGCCAAAAACGACAAGGGGAATTCTGGAGATTCACCTTTCTGGTTTAAGGGGCGACAAAGGGGGGGGGGGGTCAGTACTATCCCAGAGTTCCCAGAATTTTGGAAAATCCTTCCCCACAATGGCATCATGTGGTAAGTAAGACAGTAACCCCACCTGATGAGATAGGTTACCTTTGGGGGTTTCAAAAAACACTGTAGCCACAGGATACTCTCAGGTGTCCCCATGCACACAAATAACAGCTACCTTGTTATTCCCAGAGACCTCTGTTTTAACCAATTCACCTTTTATCAAGGTCACCAGGCTACCTGAATCCAGCAACACAACAACATTTCTACAATTAATATACATTTTGCATAAATGTTTCTCAGTTCCCCGAATGGCAGTGCATGCAATTGTAACAAACAGTGACTGACCTCTGTCCCTTAGAAAGTCACATTGCATAGGTTCATCCACAACTGGGCAATTCGCTGCAATATGTCCCTCTTGCCAGCAGCAGTAGCAAACAATCTTTTTCACTGCCTCTTGCGCCTCGCCAGACATTAGGTAGAACTCCCACCCTCTCACTCTTCACCCTCATCCCTTGGAGTCATCTTACCCGCCGCTGGAGATGGTCTGGTCTTAGGGTGGAAAGTCCATGAGTACCTGGAAGAGGAGGTCAGGTTCTCTGTAGCCAAGTACCTTTCAACCAGATCCACAAGCTTGTCAGCCGTTTCTGGGTCTCCATGGCTTACCCACTTTTGGATGGCAGTAGAAAGAGATCTCAGGAAACGATCCATAACAGCACATTCCACAATCTTTGGTGCAGTCAAAGTTTCTGGCTGCAGCCACTTCCTGCTCAGGTAAATGAGATCATACATTTGAGACCTGGGGGGGGTTCCAAGCCAGAAAGTCCAGTTATGCACACGCTGAGCCCGGACGGCCAGGGTGATACCCAGCTGTGCTAATATTTCTGTTTTTAACACAACATAGTCTTTTGCTTGGTCAGGCTCTAGGTAATAGGCTTTCTGTGATTCCCCAGATAATAGAGGGGCCACCAGTCCAGCCCACTGCTCCTTGAGCCACTTTTCCCTTTCAAATGTGGTCAAAAACACCTCAGGATCATCCTCTCCAGTCATTTTTGGCAGTAAACGGCTCACACAAAATGATGTGGTATTAGTGGAACCACTTGCCTCATTGGTCTGCAGACATTGCTGCATTAATGTCTCCACTTGTTGTTGGAGTCTCTGCTCCTTCTTCTGCAACAACTCTATGAAGCGAGCTTCAGATTGCTGCTGGGCTTGTTGCTGAGCTTCCAGACTCTGAGCTTGTTGCTGAGCTGCGAGGCTCTTTTGCAAAGCTGAATTTATCTGCTGTTGATTTTCATTTGCTAGAGCCAGCTCTCTCAGTATCTCTTCCATGCTGGCCTTTTTTTCTAATAAAAGCTGCCCTGACTTCTTCCACCAACTGTGAGGGGTTAGCTCGGCAGCAGGTGTGTGTGACCCCCTGGAAAAGTTCACTACACAAAAATTAGGCAAGGCAAACAGCAGTAAAGGTGAAAAAACAAAAAGGTGCGGTTTATTTACACTATATATACACAATGGTCAAAAACAGCAAAACAAAAAGGAAACATGAAAATAAATCCTTGCCGACTTGGCCACTTACTACATACACAGGTCCCCTGGCTATCAGCTAGTTGCAGCCTTGTGCTGCCCCCAGCACCTATATCTTCCTGTTAAAGAGGCTTGCCACACAGGCGTTGTCTCACCGCACAGACAGGTATCATGCTCCCCAGTCTAACCAGGCACAAAAACTGGTTCCAGGATGGAGCACCTCCCTAAGCATTCTGGGAGTTTTTGTAGCGGTCTTAATGAGCCAACTTACTTCAACTGGGCTCATTAAATCTACCCCTGCAAGACTCTCAGCACTTCCCCCTAGTGGTACAAATCTGCATAGAGCCTGAATCTAGGACACATATTTGCCATCCAGGACACAACCAGGCGATTTTACCTGCCTGCTGCCACATATATATATATATTTATATATTTATATATTTATATATATATATATATATATATATATATATATATATACGGAAATCTAACTAAAGGCCTTTAACATCAATACCTCCAATTAGACCCTGTGGCACAGTTTAGTTGCAGGGGCCCCTGATGAGCTGGCTTGCAAGGCTTAACACAATCCGGCTTGAGAGGACAAACACTGATGCATCTGTGGAGGTGGCTTCCTGGGGACGCTTGTACAGATGAACACACCCATGGCGAAGAAGTCTGGAACACAGCACCTGCAGGCCTATCTTACATAGTTACATAGTAGGTGAGGTTGAAAAAAGACACAAGTCCATCAAGTCCAACCTATGTGAGTGATTATATGTCAGTGTTACATTGTATATCCCTGTATGTTGTGGTCGTTCAGGTGCTTATCTAATAGGTTTTTGAAACTATCGATGCCCCCCGCTGAGACCACCGCCTGTGGAAGGGAATTCCACATCCTTGTCGCTCTTACAGTAAAGCACCCTCTACGTAGTTTAAGGTTGAACCTCTTTTCTTCTCATTTTAATGAGTAGCCATGTGTCTTGTTAAACTCCCTTCCGCAAAAAAGTTTTATCCCAATTGTGGGGTCACCAGTACGGTATTTATAAATTGAAATCATATCCCTTCTTAAGCGTCTCTTCTCCAGAGAGAATAAATTCAGTGCCCTGCAACCTTTCCTCATAACTAATATCCTCCAGACCCTTTATTAGCTTAGTTGCCCTTCTTAGATGCCCTCCATTTCCAGTACATCCTTCCTGAGGACTGGTGCCCAGAACTGGACAGCATACTCTAGGTGCAGCTGGACCAGAGTCTTGTAGAGCGGGAGAATTATCGTTTTATCTCTGGAGTTGATCCCCTTTTTAATGCATGTCAATATTCTTTTAATAAACGATTCTTCTAGGTATAATAGCCACCCTATACTTAGTTGACCACCACTGCGCCTCGGAAAGTCAACCTAAATAATAATTATTATCGGTTGGTATAGCCTAACTATAGCTGCCACTTAGTGAGTATAAACTGTACAAAAAATATTCAAATCTGTGACGTGAAAAAATGGTGCACTACACCCCACGTGAAGAATTAAACGTGGCGCTATCTCAAAGAAAAAGTATTCCCACCTTTTACAGTGAATTATCTAATCTAGTGAACACATTTTTATGGGTGTATATTGAACAATATATATACATGAATAAATAGAATAATAATAATAAACCAAATGAAATAAAAACACCAAATAAAACACGGTACATAAAGTGACTCAGTGCCAGTGCTGCTTACAATCATATGTGTCAGTCCCTATACCATTACAAATTACACACAATGTATAGCATTTAAAGCAAATGACAATATCTGAATGTCACACAATGATTATGTGAAAAAAAAAAAGTCTGTGAAAAAAACACACATGTGTACAAAATGTCCGTGATCGTGATCAAAAAAACATCAACTGTGCCACAGCAAGTATTTTGTATTCCTGAAGTGTAATTAATCCTTCCACCACACCTATGTGTTCAGTGATCACTCTCCCAATGGACAGCCACTCACCAGCTCCTTATGCCTCCACTTTCGTATGAGGCTACAAAGCATAGAAGTTTCAAAGCTATCGGTAAGGGTTAAATATATTCCATCCGGAGATTCGTTCCATATAGAAAATGAAAAAGAACTCCCAATAGTGTGATACCGTAAAACTTTTAATACACACTTCAAATTACACTCCAAAAGTTCCACTCACATTGTGTAAACAATATAAAAGCACAGCAAATCCCACGGCACTCTGTATAATGCAATACCAACACAGCAACTTGGATAAACCTCCTAGGGGGTATGCGGTCACGGCGGACCCTGCCACAGCTGACGTGTAAGAAGTCTCTCTCACCCTCTACTCGCCCGCCAGTCAGATAGACCCACCGTCTCCCCCAATAGGTAAACGGCAGAGCTTGCTTCCTCCTGTCACTAGTACGTGGTGTTTATCCTTAGCTCGGCCACGCCCCCGACATGTTTCGTTACGCCTGTAACTTAATCATGGGATAAGCCGCTCTAGACATCAGTCTCCCTTTATACCTCCTCTCATCTCTAATCTAATAGGGATGTCAAAGTGCGCATGCGCAACCTCTGTATTCCGTGCCTGCGCTCTCGGAGTGTCCCCGTGAGCATTAATTGCTTTATTAATGACTTTTAGTTGACTAATTAATCCCTCTATGTCTGACAGAAGATGAGTGTAGGATCCCCCTTTAAATTGATGCACCCACTCTGTAACGATTGTGGGTCTAATATTCGCCTTAAATATGATTTTTGTTTTAAACATGATTTTTAATGCTTTTAATGACAATTAGTCTAAATAACATAATGGAAAAGTAATGAGGAATAATGATAGCTGCTACTCCAATAATTGTTATTCGTGCATATGAACCAATAGTTTACAGATATGTCACTATTTGGAGTCAGGGTCTTATCATATATATATATTATAATATTTTTAGATATATTTTTGAAATATATTTTTTAATTTTTTTTAAATTTTTAAAAAAAAATCTCTTTCTATAGAACCATTATAAGTGATTTTAGGTTTACCAAAAACTAGATTAGAGAAGTCTGATTCTAATTTTTATGTGGTAATCTCCTCCAGCCATCTCCATTTGCCTTATTCGTTATATCATTTTATTTATTTTTTTATGTCTTATATTCATTTTGCGATTTTTAAATATCAATATGTTGTGTTAACAATAACCGGATTGATAATTTTATATAATATTTTATGTAGTATATATGTTGGAATACATTGGTATATTATTATGTGTTAAGCACACTGAGATTTCTTTGATAAACATGTCAGGGTAATATAGCGCTGTTGGATAACCCACCACACTGAGAAGTTGCCATAAATAATGGTGATGGAGCAGGGGGGTGGCGATAATCTGATACCGCTACATGATTAACCAGCAACTAGTGATCGACAGCCGCGATTAGCGGCGGTTTGTGCTCACGGGGACACTCCGAGAGCGCAGGCGCGGAATACAAAGGTTGTGCATCCCTATTAGATTAGAGATGAGAGGAGGTATAAAGGGAGACTGATGTCTAGAGCAGCCTATCCCATGATTAAGTTACAGGCGTAACGAAACATGTCGGGGGCGTGGCCGAGCGAAGGATAAACACCACGCACTAGTGACAGGAGGAGTTCTTTTTCATTTTCTATATGGAACGAATCTCCGGATGGAATATATTTAACCCTTACCGATAGCTTTGAAACTTCTATGCTTTGTAGCCTCAAACGAAAGTGGAGGCATAAGGAGCTGGTGAGTGGTTGTCCATTGGGAGAGTGATCACTGAACACATAGGTGTGGTGGAAGGATTAATTACACTTCAGGAATACAAAGAACTTGCTGTGGCACAGTTGATGTTTTTTTGATCACGATCACGGACATTTTGTACACATGTGTGTTTTTTTCACAGACTTTATTTTTTTTATTCACATAATCATTGTGTGACATTCAGATATTGTCATTTGCTTTAAATGCTATACATTGTGTGTAATTTGTAATGGTATAGGGACTGACACATATGATTGTAAGCAGCACTGGCACTGAGTCACTTTATGTACCGTGTTTTATTTGGTGTTTTTATTTCATTTGGTTTATTATTATTATTCTATTTATTCATGTATATATATTGTTCAATATACACCCATAAAAATGTGTTCACTAGATTAGATAATTCACTGTAAAAGGTGGGAATACTTTTTCTTTGAGATAGCGCCACGTTTAATTCTTCACGTGGGGTGTAGTGCACCATCTTTGTCACAGATTTGAATATTTTTTGTACATGTCAATATTCTGTCTGCTTTGTTAGCAGCAGCTTGGCATTGCATGCCATCGCTGAGCCTATCATCTACTAGGACCCCCAAGTCCTTTTCCATCCTAGATTCCCCCAGAGGTTCTCAAATGCATTATTTTACATTTTTCTACATTAACCCTCATTTGCCATGTAGTTGCCCACCCCATTAATCTAGCCCAGTGTTTCTCAACTCCAGTCCTCAAGGCGCCCCAACAGGTCATGTTTTTAGGCTTTCCACTATTTTGCACAGGTGAGTTGATCAGTTTCACTGCCTTAGCAATTACCACAGCTGTTTCATCTGAGGAAATCCTAAAAACATGACCTGTTGGGGTGCCTTGAGGACTGGAGTTGAGAAACACTGATCTAGCCTATAACTTGGTCCCTAACCTGACTATAGGCTATCAATACTACCGGACCTCTACCTATCTAAATGGCTGTTGGAAGCCTATCCTGTTGCTACAATGAGCTGTTTACCGTTCCCTAGACTAATACTAGCAAGGAACCCTCTAGACCAAAAAGGGACACTGTTGTTTTAAATAATGAAGTGGCAGATATACACTTCAACAAAAAACAGTCACTTTGCTCTCATACACTTGAGAATAGCCCAAGTATATTGCAGTATGCAAATAGCAAGTTTCAGTGAATCAGAGAAGCCTCTGCCAGCTATCTCTGATTCCCACACAGGAGTGCTCACACAGGAGTGATAGTAATAAACAGTGAACTACACAGTGCAGTAACACTTGCCTATTGTCCCTTTTCAGCCTGGAAGGATAGATACAGCACAAACTCTGCCTCCAGCACCTCCTGGCTTGCTCTGCATGTGTCTGTCCATTCTCTCCTTCACTTCCTGTAAGACATCCACATTTATAGCCTTGAGGGGTTTCCTGACGCTTAAGCAAGGGCAGGAATCAACCTCTTAACAGGAAGAATACATTTGTAACTTTACGGTAGGTACCAGGCATGAATGTAAACAACCTCACAGTGTACAAAAGAACACTTCCCTATATTACGTAGTATGTGGCAGAAGAAGTCTACAGTACACCTTAATGCATAATTGAAGTCGGTTATGTGTGGACTGACCAATAGGAGATATGGTCGCTGTTGTCTGCCAATGCACACAGCAATGCGGGCACAGTTTCTTGTCCATCATCCCATTTTTGTCTATATTCATAGGCTTCCTGTATGATTTCCAGGAGCACCCTGTGCTTAGCCAAGAAAGACCAATATAATTACCTCCTTATTGGTACATAAGGTTGATATGGTTGATAACACTGTTTTCTTTTTTCTGGCCTCATATTTGCTCAGCGCAGGAGCTGACCAGCTCATGTAATCATTATGTAGTATTCCCTCCTAATAAAGTCAATTTAATGTTAGCTAATGACACAGTACAGACGTCAATATTTCTAGAAATGAGAACTCTCTCTACAGGGTGTGTGTGTACAGCTTGTACAGGCAAGGTCTACTGCAAGACAGGCAATGTTTGCAGATCATCAGCTAGAACTACAGGGAATGTACAGTTTTTTAAATTATTTTTGCTTTAATATGTAGAAGAAATGTGTGAGATGTAAATAATTCTGTCAATCTGTGTTTAAGCACTTTAATACCGGGCATTTTTACTTTCCTGTCCAGGCCAATTCCCAGCTTTCAGCACTGTCACACTTTGAATGACAATTGCGTGGTCATGCAACAATGTACCCATATAAACTTTTTATCCTTTTTTCACACAAATAGAGCTTTCTTTTGGTGGTATTTTTTTACCTCTGGGGGTTTCTTTTAATTTTTTGCTCAATAAATGATAAAAGACCGAAAAAAAAACGTTTTTCTTTGTTTCTGGTATAAAATTTTGCAAATAAATAATATTTTTTCATAAATTTAGGCCAAAATGTATACTGCTACATAACCCAAGTCAGTGTATAATATTTAGTCTGTAGGAAAGTTATAGAATCCACAAACTATGGTATATATATTTGAAAATCAATCGATCCTAATTGTACTAATTTCTTGGGTCACAAGTATCACATGGTACTGGTAATAGCCTGGTACACTGATTTGTCATCTGCTGTGTCCAGTGGACACAGCGGGTGACAGATCATGCTGCAGCGAAGCGCGTCATATGACATCCACCCTGGATGGCAATGCTCCCACTCAGCCGTCATTCTATTATAGGCCAGGCGGAAAGCGGTTAAAAGCTCTAAAACCCAATCTGTAGCTTTCTTTCTTCTAATACCTGGTGATCCTGCCTTTAATGTCTTTGTTCAGGTACTTCATCTTTTAGGATGACAATTTTCTGTTCCTGTCTTTTATTGAAGCTTCTACATTGTCACCCGGTTACATGCGCCCCTGTTTGAGGTTCTAAACAGCACTGCTGACACATACTTTGCAGGCATGAGAAAATTTTGTCACTGTCAGGAATCATGTGGAAAAGATGATCAGCTAAAGCTTGAGCAAGAGCATGTAGAAAGGCTATGGTTAAAAGAGACTGGAGGAGATCAGCAGTACTGGGATAAAAAAATGTGAAAATCTTTAAAAAAAAAAAATGCTAATTGTTTATTATACGCAGTGCTTTATCAAACTATCTGTTATCCAGTTATGGATTCAATGTTTATTAATGGTTTAAAAATCTTGTGTTTGTATATAGTTTTTAATTTCTTGCACCTTACTTTGGGACACTCTGATTTGTTCATTTTATACCCAGACTCGGCTTCCTACTTTGCAGTGCTGCACAATGGTCGTGCCTTACTGCTCCTTCTCACCATGCAATCCTATAAGTCAGCCGACTCATTGAAAACAATGTACTCCCTGTATGGCTGATATCTCGGCATATTTTAATCAGGGGAAATCTAATCTCAACAGTTGTTAAAGCAGATCCTCTCTTATTAAAAAATGTTTGCCTTTATGTATATCCTTTCACACTGAGGTATTTTTGAGGCACTAAAGGGCTAAAAATAGCCTGTAAAGCACCTGAAAAACGCCTCCCCTGCCACCCCAATGTGAAAGCCTGAGTGCTTTCACACTGGGGCACTGCGCTGGCAGGACATTAAAAATAGTCCTGCAAGCAGCATCTTTGGGACGGTGGAGGAGCGGTGTATACACTGCTCCTCCACCTTTCCTGCCCATTGAAATGAATGAGCACCGCTGCCAAAGTGCCTGCAATGCACCTTGGCAGCGGTGCTACACAGGCGCATTTAACCCTTTCCTCGGCCACTAGCGGGGGTTAATAGCGCCGCTAAAACGACAATAAAGCGCTGCTAAAATTAGCGCCGCTTTACCGCTAACGCTGCCCGCGGCTCAGTGTGAAAGGGCTCTAACTCTTTTCAAAATGTATTTTCTCTTAAATGTATATAACCTATGTCTATATCTTTATATTACTTTTTGAAATTGTCCCCTCTCATCATCATCATCAGTTTCCATCAGGTGTAGTGCTTCCCGCAGCTTCTGATCCTAAAGTGTACACAGAAATTCTCGTGAATGCGCTGAAGGCAGGACTACTTCATGAGTATTTGTGGTCGTCTTACAACTGAACATGTGCATTTGAAAGTGTTCTACACTTGCACAACTCATTGTGCACATAGAAACACCACTAGTGAAAGGAGTCTCCACAAGTGACTAAAAGCAACATGCATTTAAGAAAAAGATGTATGGGGGCGTGGCCTGATGAGGCATGCTCCCACTGGTGATCCTCATAACGATCCACTCCTCGCATACAGTATCGCCCAGAATCCACCTACAAAACTGCCCGCAGACACCCTGAGCCGCCTGGACCTGCGAGATCCCAGAACCGAACAAATGATGACCTGGGGGAACTGAGGAGAAGCCACGGCGCCCCAAGCGGGCCAAGAGTGCCTCACAGCAACACGCACACTCCCCTGAGCATGAAGATAGGGAGGAAGCAGGCATGCTAACAGATACAGTGCCACTAGACTCTCAGGCAGAGCACATGCAAGATTTATTTGATCCATCTTCAGAGGACAGTGTCCAGCCCACGCTTATTGAAATCCTGCACGCATTTCATAAATGCACTGCTTCTGTGGATGACCTGAAAGAGAAGTTTGGAGGGCTGGGGGAAACAGTGACCCTTCTGCAGCAAGACCTCCAGAAGATCAGGGAGAGAACCACAGCAATGGAAGACAGGGTGAGTGATGTGGAAGATCAGCTGCCCACCCTGAACAGAGATGTTAGAGTGGCCACTCAGCACGCATTCCAAGCCCTAACAAAACAGACGACATCGAGAACTGTCTGAGACGTAATAACGTTCGCATAGTGGGACTCCCAGAAAAGGTGGAGGGCAGGGACCCCACATTTGTTGAAGGATGGCTGCAAGATGTATTCGGCAAAGAAGCTTTTTCTCCTATCTATACTGTGGAAAGGGCACACAGGGTACCCCCGAGACCCCTCCCACCTGGCAACCCTCCACGATCGATACTAGCCAGGCTTCTAAACTACAAGGACAAGGAGGTAGTGCTGCATCTGGCCAGAGAGAAGGGAACCATACATTATAATGGCACAAAAATTTCATTTTACCCGGACTTCTCCGCGGAAGTACAACGTAGACGACTACTCAGATGTTGATCTGGAGGACTACATATCTAGTATTGATTTACCTTCCTTGTCAGAGGAGGCCAAACAATTGTTGGAGGCACCGCTGACTTTGGAGGAGATACAGAAGGCAGCATGCTCCTTCCCCACATGCAAAGCCCTTGGGTAAGATGGTCTTCCCATGGAGGTTCTTACCCAATATGTGGAACAGGTACTGCCACACTTGCTGGAGGTGTTTAATGCCTCCATTGAGGGGGTGCACCTCCCACCATTAATGGCCAGAGCAAATGTGATATTACTGCTTAAGCCTGGGAAGGATCCAGTTGACCCAGGCTCCTATAAACCCATTTCCCTCCTCCAAAGCGAAGTTAAGAACCTGGCTAAGGTTCTGGCAATTTGGGTCAACGGGATCATAGCTTCTATCATACACCCAGACCAGACAGGTTTTATGCCACAAAAGTCCACAGCCACCAATCTCAAATGCCTTTTTTTAAACATGCAGTTGCAGGCGGACAACGGGGGGAACAGGGCCCTACTGTCACTGGACACCAATAAAGTGTTCAATAGCGTGGGCTGGCGATACCTGTGGGCGGTGTTATCCAAATTTGGATTCTGAGATCGATTCATAGCTGGGTTAAACTTCTATATGCATTCCCTCAAGCGACCATTAGGGTGTCGGGCAGAATGTCTCATGTGTTTGCTTTGGGCAGGGGGACAAGGCAGGGTCCCTGTCCCCTCTGCTCTTTGCCATCGCTATTGAACCCCTGGCGGCACTGGTGAGGGCCAGCCCGGGGATTACGGGATTGAAATATGGTGTCCTTCATGAGAAGATCATGTTGTACGCCGACGACATGATGCTTTTCCTGGGAGACACCACAGCCTCCTTGGCCGAAGTGACGGCAGTGATTTCCAGATTTGGGCATTACTCAGGTCTGACCATTAAGTGGTCTAAATCAGCCCTGATACTGCTAGATGGGGAACGGGTGGTGGATCTTCCTGACTCATGCCCGATCCCAGTTGTGACCTTATTTAAGTACCTAAGAATTCAAATATCACCTAGACTTGCGGACTATTGTTAACTATTGTTAACTAAATATATAACCCCTACTGTCCCGATTTCGAGACAAAATCAACACCAGGAACCTTAAACTTTCACTGGCGGGCAGAGCCAACTTAATAAAAATGATACTAATGCCGCAGTTTTTATACCTACTTCATAACTCCCCGGTGGTGATTTACTTAAAAAATATTTAGGGTGGTCAACACCCTCTTTAGAAGCCTACTGTGGAGTACGGCCCCCCCAGAATCAAATTAGAACAATTGCAGCGCCCCAAGGAAGGTGGAGGATTGGCAGTGCCCAACCCTTGGCTGTATTACATCGCAGCTCAAATGCAACATCTATTGGGTCCATGGCCCATGATCCGGAGAGCTCCTCGGCAAAATTGATGCTGATAAGATCTGGAGGGGAAACTGTTTCGATGGGCCTGGAGGCACAGATGTTTCATAAATCTAACAAACACCCTTACTTTAATCCCAAAAATTTGGAACAAGGGCACACAGATGCAGGAGGTGTTAGGCTTCACTGAATATAGCCCGAAATGGGGGAACCTTTCCTATGTCGAATTGGCGAAGTTACAGCAGAAACACAAGTGGCGATCCTTTGGTGTAACTTTGCTGTCACAAATATTTCAAGAAGGTAAGTTGCTCTCCTTCTCTGAACTACAAAACAGATTTAATTTACCATCTACCATGTATTACTCCTATCTCCAGCTCCGGCACGCTGTGGGCGTGCTAGGAGATACTAACCATTGGAAGATGTCCACTACCCCCATCTTTAACCTTATACAAACAAGCACTGAAACCAAAGGTATCATTTCAAGCTGCTACCAAATGCCATTGACAGACCATTTAAGGGAACACCCCACTAAGGCACCGTCCCTATGGGAAAAAGACGTAGGCCCGCTTACAGGAGAACCAATGGGAGGAAACCCTGCAATCAATCACCACATGTTCTTTTAATGTAGGCCAAAAAGTCTCCCAATTATAAATAGCGATTCAGGTGCATTACACCCCACTCAGAGTACATAAGATGGGTAGGAGACCAGACCCCTATGTGATAGGTACAGGCAACACCAGGGAGATCTAATTCACCTGCTATGGAGATGCCCAAAGCTCCACCAGTACTGGAAGGCGATGCTTGGGACGCCTAATCAAGTGTTTCAGACAGCCGTCCCCTTAGACTCAATCCACTGTATTCTGGGAATTTTAGAGGAGGTTATCCCTGAGGAAGTGGTGAGAATATGATTCTCCAGGTCCGTAAACTCATCCTGCTGGGATGGAAATCGATCTCACCGCCCACAGTAGCCTCATGGATAACACATATGGGGAACACACTGATCATGGAAAGATATATTTACCAACATAGAAGCCCAGGTAGATTCGAAAGAATCTGGTCGCCTTGGTTAGACACCCCTGGACTTAGCTCCAGGGAACTTGTGATGTCTAGAATCTTACAAGGCCCTACGGGAGGAGCCCAATAAGCTGGAAATGTTTAACTCCAGTTAAAACGTATGATTTTATGTACCTCAATATATGGTGGACCTGACGGTCACGAAGACAGGATAAATGTAAAAAGCGTTAGCGCCGGTTCACATTAGAAGCGGCACGACTTGCAGGTCGCCTCACCGAGGCGACCTGCACACGACTGCCGCGGCGACTTGCAAGACGACTTCTGTATAGAAGTCTATGCAAGTCGCCCCCAAAGTAGTACAGAAACCTTTCTTCTAAGTCGGAGCGACTTGCGTCGCTCCGATTAGAACGGTTCCATTGTACAAAACGGGAGGCGACTTGTCAGGCGGCTAGGTCGCCTGACAAGTCGCCCCCGTGTGAACCGGCTCTTAAGATGAACACGAAATGTAAATGTAACTTTATGCGAATGCATTGCTTGTACGTTGGAAATTGTCTAAACTTGTTCAATAAACACCTTTTGATTTAAAAAAAAAAAAAGAAAGAAAAAGATTATTTCTATATATTATGTTTTATATATATATATATATATATATATATATATATATATATATATATATATATATATATATATTATATATATTATAAGTGTTCCTATGTTCTTGTAATTTTTATACACTGAGCTTATAATGCGCCCCACCTCCAGTGACTAATCTGCAAATGTCTACATTTATTAACCTTTAACAAAAATATGGCAGAATAAGCTATTTAAAATATGAAATTTACATCAGAAATTATATATAGGTGAATACTATAATACTTCAATGTAAGCATTCTTTGAATGTACACAATCCTTTTCCCTTTAAATAATTCTTTGCCATCCATGGCTATCAGATCTTGCAGTCATTTTCATTTTAATTGTTCATGTCAGTTTTGTCTGGTCATATCTGGTACCTGTTCACATCTAATACATACAATATTCCAGTCACAGTCCTAACTTATATCTGTTCATCTGGAGAAGGATCATTAACTGCAGACTTGTTTTCTGATTAATTCTGTTTAGTACAGGGAACATATGTATTCTAGATATAACTGAATGATATACAGGCTCTCCTCACTTAATGACCAGGTTCCGTTCCAACAACCATGTCGTTAAATGAATTGGGAGTTAAACGAGGAGCCACAATCAATATTTTAAGCATTCTTAACTACTTTACTGTACTGTATTGTGAAAAAAAGATCTAAAACACAAAACTCCAGCTCAATAACGTTGTTTTAATTTGCATAGGTACAGAAAACAAACAAAAATTCTGTACTGTACAATACAATGATGTACATCGCGTCGTTCAGATGGGGAGAGCTGGTCATAAGTCCGAGTCTTCGTTAACCACCCGGACCATTTGGCTGGCCAAAGACCAGAGCATTTTTTGCGATTCGGCACTGTATCGCTTTAACTGACAATTGCGCAAACGTGCGACGTGGCTCCCAAACAAAATTGACGTCTTTTTTTCCCCACAAATAGAGCTTTCTTTTGGTGGTAGTTGATCACCTCTGCGTTTTTTGTTTTTTTTGCGCTATAAACAAAAAAATGGCGACAGTTTTGAAAAAATTGCATTGTTTTTTACTTTTTGCTATAATAAATACCCCCAAAAAATATATTAAAAAAAATTTTTTCCTCATACGTATTCTTCTACATATTTTTGGTAAAAAAAAATGCAATAAGCATTTATTGATTTTTTTGCGCAAAAGTTATAGCGTCTACAAAAATTTTTTTTTACTAGTAATGGCGGCGATCAGCAAGTTTTTTTCGAGACATTATGGCGGACAGATCGGACACTTTTGGTGCTATTTTGGTACCATTCAAATTTATACAGCGATCAGTGCGATTAAAAATGCATTGATTACTGTGTAAATGTGACTGGCCGTGAAGGGGTTAACCACTAGGTGGCGCTGTAGGGGTTAAGTGTGTCCTAGGGAGTGATTCTAACTGTGGGGGGGGCTATGTGTGACACGACACTGATCACTGCTCCATATTAAAGGAAGCTGTGATCAGTGTCCTGTCACTAGGCAGAACGGGGAAATGCTTGTTTACATCAGCATTTCCCCATTCTTCCTCTCCGTGAGATGATCTCGGGTATCCCCGTGGACACTGAGTCGCGCGGAAACCGCTTATTAAAGGGCAACGTACAGGTATGTAAATCTGCCTGTACCTGCCCTTCTGCCGACGTATATCGGCATGAGCCGGTCGGCAAGCTGTTAAACAGGTAAGTCGTTAATCGAGGAGTATCTGTACTGTATTTTCAAATGGGCCCATTGTTACTAATAATGAGGAGACAGAGAAGGTTTACATTTTGCATCAGGCCAAATAAGAGTTTAGCTATTTCCTGACACATCATGGATCTTCTATATTGCCAGTGATAACCATTTGTTGGCCATAGACTAAGAAGCATCTGGTCAACATAAGAAGTGAGGTAGACTTTGCTGTGTAGCTTTCCCAGATTGAAGCACTCAGGTATGCTTAACTGGTAACACCTTGTAGGGCCACTTACGCAAAATGTGAGACAAATTGTTAGGGCCAGACTCCCCTGTGACTGGGATACATCAGAATTACAACTACTCTTTCCAGCAGGTTCATCTATACCTCAGGATCCTGCAATGACCTTCCAGAAAGTTCATATATAGGAGGGTTGGTAACCCAGCCCATATCTATGGCTTCACAGTTCCACATTAGGAGGGAAACGCCTTAATTTGAGAGGTCTCTCTCTATTCCCAGTAGCTCCAGGCACTGTACAAGGAGCCTACATTACACAGAACCAATGGGATGCTGCAGCCCCAAGCGGTTGGACCATTTCAACTAATGTTCAACTAATGTGAGACCAAAAGCTTTACTCCTTTCCGGGCCCCCCCCCCCCCCGTACAGTCCAACTACTCCTTCCCCACAAAGCTCTTTTGCATCCCATTACAGACAAAGAATATCCATTAAGGTTCAGGTTGTATCTTAACAGCTTTACTTCAAAACAAATTGTCAGTAACAACATTGTTATCATAAGCAGGCATTTCCAACATGGCTTACAGAGGACCTTCAGTTCCAGAAGTGAGTTTCCCCCCTGCAGCCCCCAATCCACCGCAATATTAAATTGACATCTTTTTCAGTTTTTTTTTGCTTGTTTTTTCATTTTCTTTTATAGAGTTCCACGTATACTTTTACTGGGTATTCAAGACAGTTTTACCACCCATAAACACATTAAACTCTTCCCCTTCTATGTGTTTTACTATGCTAGATGACAGATATTCCTTAAGTGAAAATGTAATGGACTTGAAATTATACTGTTGAAATTATAAGGAAAAGAGACACCATACAACTTTTTTTTTTTAGTTCTGTAAAAGATGTTCTGGAAGCAACCTGTAGGTGGCGCATTACACTGTAATGAGAGGGGAAGTGACGTTCTGGCCAACAGTGGAAATAAAGTTGAGAAAGATCCACAGCATGGCAGAATAAAACTGCTCTCATTTTCTCATCATTCTACAGGTATGCAGAACTGTTTTAATGGCTAATAATAATTAGGTAATTGGATTCAATCAACCACACATGGAGTCACATGTCTAATATATTTTAGTATATATATCACATCGTTTTTGGTGGTAGGGTAGCTATGATTCAGCACTGTTAAGTGTGAAACGCGTCAGCATGTTTGTCCCATTTTCTGCTGTAGCTTGTATTTTTGGATTTTTTACAATAAAGGCTAAATTCCGAAAAAAAAAATGCTATGATTAAGCACTGTTAAGTGTGATACGCGTCAGTTCATTTGTTCCATTTTCTGCTGTGGCTTGTATTTTTAGATTTTTTACAATAAAGGCTATATTCCGAAGTGCGGCTGTCCAGAACTTTTCCTTGCCTCATTTGCTATATGCTTAGCCTGCACCTGGAATTCCAATCCTGAGGAAAGTCTTTTATCCACACCTCCACCTGGAGTTGTGATCCCTTGCCCCCTTATGTTCCTGGATCCTCAATGATGGATGTTATGTTAAACACCAGTATTGAGTATTAGGAGTTTATTAGCAATTAGAATTATTCAAAATGTAAAAGTACTAAACTTTAAAATTAGTCAAAAGTGTTTGTATAATTGCTATTATAGACCTAAAATAATATATGCACAACTGGATATACAGTATATCCAGTTGTGCTCATAAGTTTACATACCCTGGCAGAATTTTTGATTTCTTGGCCATTTTTCAGAGAAATGATAGATAACACAAAAACTTTACTTTCACTCATGGTTAGTGTTTGGCTGAAGATATTTATTATCAATCAACTGTGTTTACTCTTTTTAAGTCATAATGGTAACAGAAACTACCCAAATGACCCTTATCAAAAGTTTACATACCCCAGTTCTTAATACTGTGTATTGCCGCTTCTGAAGGGGCATGGAAAATGTTTCCCGTTTGTTAGGCCTCATGCACACGAGATGCTGGTACAAACTCTGCTGAACGCATGTTTTTAAAAACTGAAACCGGTGTTTAGAAACGCCCGTTTTGCCGCGTTTGCACTCCGCGTTTAGCCGCGTTTTACTGGGTTTGCGTCTAGAAGCGTCTGCAGAGCAGAGAATGACATTTTCCGACCTGACTTTAGGGCCCCATATCTCGGGGCCACTTGGTGCTAGAAACCCCAAATTTGGATATGTAATAGTCCAACTGTGTTAGCACACCAAATTTGGGGTGTCAAGCACTTCTGCAGCAGAGAATGACATTTTCTGACCCGACTTTGGGGCCCCATATCTTGGGGCCACTTGGTGCTAGGAACCCCAAATTTTGTGTACTAACACAGTTGGACTAACACTATAACATATCCAAATTTGGGATTCCTAGCACCAAGTGGCCCCGAGATATGGGGCCCCAAATTTGGATCGGAAAATGTTCCTTTAAAAACACTTATAAACGCAAACGCGGCTAAACGCGGTACCGGCGTTTAGCCACGTTTAGCCACGTTTAGCCGCGTTTGGCATCTGAAACGTGGAAAACTTTTGCGTCTGAACCCATTTTTTTGCTTCTGGAAAAACAAGGTTAAACGCAACTGCCTAAAAACGCCTAAAAACGAGACTGTGTACATGGACACATAGGATAACATTGAATGGGTTCAGGGGTAAAAAGTGTCCAACTGCCTCTGAACGCATGTTTACCAGCGTCTCGTGTGCATGAGGCCTAAGCATAACATCTGATTTTCATTTAACCACTTCCCGCCCGCCCTATAGAGGATTGACGTCCGGGAAGTGGTTCTGTTATCCTGACTGGGCGTCATATGACGTCCTTCAGGATAACATGCCGCAGCGCGCCCCCGGGGGCGCGCATCGCGGCGATCGGTGGAGCGGTGTGTCAGTCTGACACACCGCTACACTCATCTTGGTAAAAAGCCTCCGGCGGAGGCTCTTTACCACGTGATCAGCCGTGTCCAATCACGGCTGATCACGCTGTCAATAGGAAGAGCCGTTGATCGGCTCTTCCTCACTCGCGTCTGACAGACGCAAGTAGAGGAGAGCCGATCGGCGGCTCTCCTGGCAGGGGGGGTCTGCGCTGATTGTTTATCAGCGCAACCTCCCCGCAGATCACCCCACTGGACTACCAGGGATGCCACTAGGACCACCAGGGAAGGGGCAACGTGGATGGCCAGGTATGTACCCCATGGCCATCCACATGTGCCCAATCTGTGCCAATCAGTGCCCACAAATGGGCACTGATTGGCACTATTATGCCAATGATATGCCCAGCAATGCTATATCAGTGCCACCTGTCATTGCCCATCTGTGCCACCTGTCACTGCCCATCGGTGCCACCTGTCAGTGCCCATCTGTGCCCATCTGTGCCCATCAGTGCCCACCTATCAGTGCCCATCAGTGCCACACATCAGTGCCACACATAAGTACCCATCAGTGCCACCCATATATACCAATCAATGCCACCTACGAGTGCCCATCAGTGCCGCCTATGTGTGCCCATCGGTGCCACCTATGAGTGCCCATCAGTGCCGCATACCAGTGCCACCTATCAGTGCCCATCAGTGCCACCTATCAGTGCCCATCAGTGCCGCCTATCAGTGCCCATCATCAGTGCCCGTTAGTGCCACCTCATCAGTGCCACCTCATTGGTGCCACCTCATCGGTGCCTATCAGTGCCGCTGTATCAGTGCCCATCAGTGCAGCTATATCAGTGCCCATTATTGAAGGAGAAAGCGTACTTATTTACAAAACAAATTAACAGAAACAAAGAAAAACTTGTCCACACACACACTCAGTATCTATTTTTCTCACTCAGTGACCACCCCCCTACCCACACATCCGCTCCTACACCATGACCACACCTGGAGGGCTCGGTGCGTTGGTCTTGTCCATCGGACCATGCCCCCTCAGCTTCGGGACGGGGCATCTACGGTTGGCGTGGCGCCCTGGGCCGCATCGCTTCCACGCAGACACCACTGTGAGTCCACCCCTACCACTTACAATATGGTATTCATATTTTACATTTCTTTTTCTTTTTTGCATTCTTTTATTATTCATTACCGCTATTTCCCCAATCCATAGGTACCACCTCGGTATCGCTCCTGATGAGTGGCTATAAGGCCCCGAAACGACGTTACGACGTAGAGCTTCTATCTACCGTTAGGTGTACACCACATGAACACATATGCATGTAATGTTCCCATTAATTTGCACCCATTGGTTTTTATTTGCGATTTCTGACGTTCCTATCAACATGTACCCATTGGTTTACATTTGCTAATTTTGATGCTTTAGTTTTTTGAATATACCTTCTAATTTCTAATACTTTAGAGCCAAGTGCCAACATATGCAGAGCTATGTGCCTAATTATGTACTGTATGAATTTGCTAAACTATTTGTGTACCATCTTTTATGCTCAATGATGTACTGTATGACCTTCTGTTTAAACTCTTTTTATCATTAAAATGCAAATTTTACCCAACTCATACCCTTGCTCCCATGTGCCTTGTTTAAAGTCCCACACCTGTTCTCCCTCTATTTTACTATATAATTGGGATGGAGGAGGGGCGTCGAACGGCCCCTATATCCTCATGCAAAGTCCCACCCGGTTGCTCTCACTCTTATCATACAATTAGGGATGGAGGCACATGGGCGCCAAGTGGGCAATACACATTCATCTCAAATTTTCCCCAATCTCTTATGCATCCCAAATACATATTTTCCTTTTTGCTCAATTTATCCCACTATGACAGACCAACTTCGTACACACACCTTTACAGTCTCTGTTTCATTACTTATATGGTGCCAGGATCCTCCTGGCACCACAGCCCAACTTTATGTGCTCGCGGTGCGCATGCGTGGTTTCGGTGGGGCCCTCTGGCTGCCCCGGCCGGCCTTCTCTGTCCCCTCCCGAAGCTGCGACGCGCACTGTGGTTTTCCCCTCCCTCCGTGGGAGGAGTTGGGCGGGGTCTCCCCCACTACGCGTCGACGTCACGCTTCCCGCACCAGCTGTTCAGCGTCCAGCGTGACGCCTTATCAGCTGATGCCTGGGTTTCCATTCCCCAGCTCCAAACGAGTCCAGGGGGTCGCCCCACGGCTGGTCAGTCTCTGCATCCAGCCGAAGGGTCTGGGGCTCTCCCCCCGATTCTCTGGGCTGTTGATGCCTGACGTTGGGGGCCTCTTCTGGTTGCATGTACCGCGGCAGCGTCCCTCCAGGCTTTGGTCCCCTCTTCTGTCCTTTTAGCCCCTACTACTCAATTGCACATCTCACAGCCGGCATCCATGCCCTTACTTGCTCTTGCACAGGTATGTTTTTCTGCATCTTTTCTCACCCCTTTTCTTTCTTCTTTTCTCTCTTTCTCATTCTCCTCACTAGGTAGTCCTTCACTCCCTGTCTCTGTGCTCTCCTTCCTTCTCACCATGTTGCTTTGTCCTACTTTCCCTCTCCTGTCTTCATCACTGTATGTCTCTTATCTCAGTTCTCTGCTATATCTTTCCTTCCTCCCTTTATCTTTAGCTTTCTTTTTCCGCACATTTTTATGTATTTATATGTCTTTCTCCACACACACACTCAGTATCTATTTTTCTCACTCAGTGACCACCCCCCTACCCACACATCCGCTCCTACACCATGACCACACCTGGAGGGCTCGGTGCGTTGGTCTTGTCCATCGGACCATGCCCCCTCAGCTTCGGGACGGGGCATCTACGGTTGGCGTGGCGCCCTGGGCCGCATCGCTTCCACGCAGACACCACTGTGAGTCCACCCCTACCACTTACAATATGGTATTCATATTTTACATTTCTTTTTCTTTTTTGCATTCTTTTATTATTCATTACCGCTATTTCCCCAATCCATAGGTACCACCTCGGTATCGCTCCTGATGAGTGGCTATAAGGCCCCGAAACGACGTTACCACGTAGAGCTTCTATCTACCGTTAGGTGTACACCACATGAACACATATGCATGTAATGTTCCCATTAATTTGCACCCATTGGTTTTTATTTGCGATTTCTGACGTTCCTATCAACATGTACCCATTGGTTTACATTTGCTAATTTTGATGCTTTAGTTTTTTGAATATACCTTCTAATTTCTAATACTTTAGAGCCAAGTGCCAACATATGCAGAGCTATGTGCCTAATTATGTACTGTATGAATTTGCTAAACTATTTGTGTACCATCTTTTATGCTCAATGATGTACTGTATGACCTTCTGTTTAAACTCTTTTTATCATTAAAATGCAAATTTTACCCAACTCATACCCTTGCTCCCATGTGCCTTGTTTAAAGTCCCACACCTGTTCTCCCTCTATTTTACTATATAATTGGGATGGAGGAGGGGCGTCGAACGGCCCCTATATCCTCATGCAAAGTCCCACCCGGTTGCTCTCACTCTTATCATACAATTAGGGATGGAGGCACATGGGCGCCAAGTGGGCAATAGACATTCATCTCAAATTTTCCCCAATCTCTTATGCATCCCAAATACATATTTTCCTTTTTGCTCAATTTATCCCACTATGACAGACCAACTTCGTACACACACCTTTACAGTCTCTGTTTCATTACTTATATGGTGCCAGGATCCTCCTGGCACCACAGCCCAACTTTATGTGCTCGCGGTGCGCATGCGTGGTTTCGGTGGGGCCCTCTGGCTGCCCCGGCCGGCCTTCTCTGTCCCCTCCCGAAGCTGCGACGCGCACTGTGGTTTTCCCCTCCCTCCGTGGGAGGAGTTGGGCGGGGTCTCCCCCACTACGCGTCGACGTCACGCTTCCCGCACCAGCTGTTCAGCGTCCAGCGGACGCCTTATCAGCTGATGCCTGGGTTTCCATTCCCCAGCTCCAAACGAGTCCAGGGGGTCGCCCCACGGCTGGTCAGTCTCTGCATCCAGCCGAAGGGTCTGGGGCTCTCCCCCCGATTCTCTGGGCTGTTGATGCCTGACGTTGGGGGCCTCTTCTGGTTGCATGTACCGCGGCAGCGTCCCTCCAGGCTTTGGTCCCCTCTTCTGTCCTTTTAGCCCCTACTACTCAATTGCACATCTCACAGCCGGCATCCATGCCCTTACTTGCTCTTGCACAGGTATGTTTTTCTGCATCTTTTCTCACCCCTTTTCTTTCTTCTTTTCTCTCTTTCTCATTCTCCTCACTAGGTAGTCCTTCACTCCCTGTCTCTGTGCTCTCCTTCCTTCTCACCATGTTGCTTTGTCCTACTTTCCCTCTCCTGTCTTCATCACTGTATGTCTCTTATCTCAGTTCTCTGCTATATCTTTCCTTCCTCCCTTTATCTTTAGCTTTCTTTTTCCGCACATTTTTATGTATTTATATGTCTTTCTCCACACACACACTCAGTATCTATTTTTCTCACTCAGTGACCACCCCCCTACCCACACATCCGCTCCTACACCATGACCACACCTGGAGGGCTCGGTGCGTTGGTCTTGTCCATCGGACCATGCCCCCTCAGCTTCGGGACGGGGCATCTACGGTTGGCGTGGCGCCCTGGGCCGCATCGCTTCCACGCAGACACCACTGTGAGTCCACCCCTACCACTTACAATATGGTATTCATATTTTACATTTCTTTTTCTTTTTTGCATTCTTTTATTATTCATTACCGCTATTTCCCCAATCCATAGGTACCACCTCGGTATCGCTCCTGATGAGTGGCTATAAGGCCCCGAAACGACGTTATCACGTAGAGCTTCTATCTACCGTTAGGTGTACACCACATGAACACATATGCATGTAATGTTCCCATTAATTTGCACCCATTGGTTTTTATTTGCGATTTCTGACGTTCCTATCAACATGTACCCATTGGTTTACATTTGCTAATTTTGATGCTTTAGTTTTTTGAATATACCTTCTAATTTCTAATACTTTAGAGCCAAGTGCCAACATATGCAGAGCTATGTGCCTAATTATGTACTGTATGAATTTGCTAAACTATTTGTGTACCATCTTTTATGCTCAATGATGTACTGTATGACCTTCTGTTTAAACTCTTTTTATCATTAAAATGCAAATTTTACCCAACTCATACCCTTGCTCCCATGTGCCTTGTTTAAAGTCCCACACCTGTTCTCCCTCTATTTTACTATATAATTGGGATGGAGGAGGGGCGTCGAACGGCCCCTATATCCTCATGCAAAGTCCCACCCGGTTGCTCTCACTCTTATCATACAATTAGGGATGGAGGCACATGGGCGCCAAGTGGGCAATAGACATTCATCTCAAATTTTCCCCAATCTCTTATGCATCCCAAATACATATTTTCCTTTTTGCTCAATTTATCCCACTATGACAGACCAACTTCGTACACACACCTTTACAGTCTCTGTTTCATTACTTATATGGTGCCAGGATCCTCCTGGCACCACAGCCCAACTTTATGTGCTCGCGGTGCGCATGCGTGGTTTCGGTGGGGCCCTCTGGCTGCCCCGGCCGGCCTTCTCTGTCCCCTCCCGAAGCTGCGACGCGCACTGTGGTTTTCCCCTCCCTCCGTGGGAGGAGTTGGGCGGGGTCTCCCCCACTACGCGTCGACGTCACGCTTCCCGCACCAGCTGTTCAGCGTCCAGCGTGACGCCTTATCAGCTGATGCCTGGGTTTCCATTCCCCAGCTCCAAACGAGTCCAGGGGGTCGCCCCACGGCTGGTCAGTCTCTGCATCCAGCCGAAGTGTCTGGGGCTCTCCCCCCGATTC
Source organism: Lithobates clamitans (assembly GCA_037952925.1). Classification (NCBI taxonomy): domain Eukaryota; kingdom Metazoa; phylum Chordata; class Amphibia; order Anura; family Ranidae; genus Lithobates; species Lithobates clamitans. The sequence goes on along the minus strand of JBBGZY010001280.1, from coordinate 1,265,975 downwards.
TCTGGGCTGTTGATGCCTGACGTTGGGGGCCTCTTCTGGTTGCATGTACCGCGGCAGCGTCCCTCCAGGCTTTGGTCCCCTCTTCTGTCCTTTTAGCCCCTACTACTCAATTGCACATCTCACAGCCGGCATCCATGCCCTTACTTGCTCTTGCACAGGTATGTTTTTCTGCATCTTTTCTCACCCCTTTTCTTTCTTCTTTTCTCTCTTTCTCATTCTCCTCACTAGGTAGTCCTTCACTCCCTGTCTCTGTGCTCTCCTTCCTTCTCACCATGTTGCTTTGTCCTACTTTCCCTCTCCTGTCTTCATCACTGTATGTCTCTGATCTCAGTTCTCTGCTATATCTTTCCTTCCTCCCTTTATCTTTCGCTTTCTTTTTCCTCACATTTTTATGTATTTATATGTCTTTCTCCACACACACACTCAGTATCTATTTTTCTCACTCAGTGACCACCCCCCTACCCACACATCCGCTCCTACACCATGACCACACCTGGAGGGCTCGGTGTGTTGGTCTTGTCCATCGGACCATGCCCCCTCAGCTTCGGGACGGGGCATCTACGGTTGGCGTGGCGCCCTGGGCCGCATCGCTTCCACGCAGACACCACTGTGAGTCCACCCCTACCACTTACAATATGGTATTCATATTTTACATTTCTTTTTCTTTTTTGCATTCTTTTATTATTCATTACCGCTATTTCCCCAATCCATAGGTACCACCTCGGTATCGCTCCTGATGAGTGGCTATAAGGCCCCGAAACGACGTTACCACGTAGAGCTTCTATCTACCGTTAGGTGTACACCACATGAACACATATGCATGTAATGTTCCCATTAATTTGCACCCATTGGTTTTTATTTGCGATTTCTGACGTTCCTATCAACATGTACCCATTGGTTTACATTTCCTAATTTTGATGCTTTAGTTTTTTGAATATACCTTCTAATTTCTAATACTTTAGAGCCAAGTGCCAACATATGCAGAGCTATGTGCCTAATTATGTACTGTATGAATTTGCTAAACTATTTGTGTACCATCTTTTATGCTCAATGATGTACTGTATGACCTTCTGTTTAAACTCTTTTTATCATTAAAATGCAAATTTTACCCAACTCATACCCTTGCTCCCATGTGCCTTGTTTAAAGTCCCACACCTGTTCTCCCTCTATTTTACTATATAATTGGGATGGAGGAGGGGCGTCGAACGGCCCCTATATCCTCATGCAAAGTCCCACCCGGTTGCTCTCACTCTTATCAAAGAAAAACTTGTTTTTTTTCGAAATTTTCGATCTTTTTTTATTTGTTACGCAAAAAATAAAAACCGCAGAGGTGATCAAATACCACCAAAAGAAAGCTCTATTTCTGGGAACAAAATGATAAAAAAATTGTTTGGGTACAGTGTAGCATGACCGCGCAATTGTCATTCAAATTGCAACAGCGCTGAAAGGTGAAAATTGGGCTGGGCGGGAAGGTGTCTAAGTGCCTGGTATTGAAGTGCTTAATTAGTACAATATTTGTCCTATAAAAGTCAAATGAGAAAGCCTGTGCATGATCAGAAACAAAATACAACCATAGACTAGACATAAACCATAGCTATGTTTGTGCGAAGTTGTCCTCTGTCCTTCGAGAATTTTTGTATAATTAATGGCATTTTGGTTTTCAACATGAGATGAGGAAACTGAAAAAACTGAACGATAATTAGTCTGATTTTCTATTAGTGTGTACTAGGCTTAAAGAATAAGTGTTGGTTTGTAGCATAAGAGGTAAAAATAAGCCTTGGTTCTCTCTCACTCCACTGCGCCAAAGACCAGGGACAAAACTAAATGATTGTTGTATAAATGAATACAAGATTTGTACATACACAGTGTACAGTGAAAAGCTGCCACTTAAATAAATGTGTAAATTGTTCTGAATCCCAAAACTATACCTCTCACATGTGTACAGATAGAGATAGTGGCGCTAATATATATTTGTAAAGTTACTGTTATGCCCTGTACACACGGTCGGACATTGATCGGACATTCCGACAACAAAATCCATGGATTTTTTCCGACGGATGTTGACTCAAACTTGTCTTGCATACACACGGTCACACAAAGTTGTCGGAAAATCCGATAGTTTTGAACGCGGTGACGTAAAACACGTACGTCAGGACTATAAACGGGGCAGTAGCCAATAGCTTTTGTCTCTTAATTTATTCTGAGCATGCGTGGCACTTTGTGCTTTGGATTTGTGTACACACGATCAGAATTTCCGACAACAGATTTTGTTGTCGGAAAATTTTATAGCCTGCTCTCAAACTTTGTGTGTCGGAAAATCCAATGGAAAATGTGTGATGGAGCCTACACTTGGTCAGAATTTCCGACAACAAGGTCCTATCACACATTTTGCGTCAGAAAATCCGACCATGTGTACAGGGCATTACTGTTTTTTGTATAGAATCAGAGTGTCACCGGTATCATGCTGTTTTGAATCATATCTTTACAAATATATATTAGCGCCACTATCTCTATCTGTACACATGTGAGAGGTATAGTTTGGGGATTCAGAACAATTTAAAGAATAAGTATACCTTTGGAAAATGTTAAAAGTTACATGTAACATGATCCAAAATCTGCACCTCCTTTCTTTGACGCTGGGCTGGGGATTCGAACACACAGCTGCGTCATTCATTCACAGTTTCCTGTGAATGAATAGACTACAAGTACCATCAGTCAATACAGCTGACAGGTTATAGTTCTCAATAAACTGCGAGGGTGCTGGTGAGTATCGGAGGTATGAGCAGACAGCTATCCTGAGAGTCTGCAGGAGTCGCACAATGCACCTCCACTCTTTAGAAAAAAAAACATAAATGCATATTTTTCACCTACAAAAAAAACGTGCATTTATTTTTATTTTTTTCAAAAGGTGAACATAGCCTTTAACCCTTTTATGACTAAGCCTATTTCTGACATTTGTTGCTTGCAAGTTAAAATCTGTATATTTTTCTAGAAAATTACTTAGAACCTCCGGTCTTTCAAATGCAATTTTCTAGAAAAAAAGACACTTTCGTAAATAAAAAAAAAAAAAAACACTTTCATGAATTAAAAAAAAAACTAAACAGTAAAGTTAGCCCAATTTTTTTGTATAATGTGAAAGATGATGTTCTGCTGAGTAAATAGATATCCAACATGTCATGCTTTGAAATTGCGCACACTCGTGGAATGGCGACAAACTACGGTACCTAAAAATCTCCATAGGCGGCGCTTTAAAAAAAATATAACGGTTACCAGGTTATAATTACAGAGGAGGTCTAGTGCTAGAATTATTGCTCTCGCTCTGACGATTGCGGCGATACCTCACATGTGTGATTTGAACACCGTTTACATATGCGGGCGCGACTTACGCGTGTGTTTTCTTTGCTGCGTGAGCTCGCGGGGACAGGGGCGCTTTAAAGAAAAATTCTTATTTATTTTTATTTTTTACATTGGAACTTTTAAAAAAATACAATTTTGATCTCTTTTATTGCTGTCACAAGGAATGTAAACATCCCTTGTGACAGTAATAGGCGGTGACAGGTACTCTTTATGGAGGGATCGGGGGTCTAAAAGACCCCAATTCCCTCCTTTGCACTTCAAAGTCTTCAGATCGTCAAAAAACTGCGATTATGAATACTGTCATTTTTCTTTTAAACTGCGCCATCGGCAGCCGAGTAAACCGGAAGTGACGTCGTTTCCGGCTTCTTCCCAGTCTTACTCTAGCTGGCGGAAGTGCCGGATTGTGTCTCGGGACTCCCAGTGGGACGGGAGTCCCAGGAAGGCGGCGGGAGGGGGGGACATCCCCTCTTGCTCCTCCGGGATAACAGCCGAGCGGCTTTTAGCCGCATCGGTTGTTATCCCTGAAGAGCCACCCGCTGTTAAAAAACGGTACCGGGATGATGCAAGCAGCTGCATGCATCATCCCGGTATAACACCTAAAAAGCAGAGGCCACATATGTGTGAACGCTCGGCGGGAAGGAGTTAAAGAGGAAGTATAGTCTTCCTCTTTAATTGTACCTACAGGTAAGCCTATGATAAGGCCTAACTGTTGGTACTGTAAATATCTCCTAAACTTGCACCGTTTAGGATCTATTTACAATATACGCTGCTGCCGTAGAAACAGACTGCTCATGCCATTTCTGCAGTGACCGGCGGCTCCCGCACGCATGCGCAGGAGAGACGCCATTGCGCCTCTGGCCAATCATAGCACCGTAACCCGTGAACCTGAAAGTAATTCCGGGAAATATGTCGGCCGTGTCTGCAGTGTGAGGGAGGCACTGCAGGACTTTGTTCTTAGGTAAGTATTTCATAATGAGCTAGTATGCAATGCATACTAGCTCAGTATGCCTTTGTCTTGCAGGTTTTTTTTTTGAAGGTTTACAACCTCTTTAAGTCTTGCTAACTTTATCACCCAATCCACATAGTTCTTATAGTAACCATTCTTTCTATTTTTCAGTTTATTATTATAACAGTGTGTGAACTAGTCTAGGTCTAAAGATGTCCTTGTAATAAAAGCTTTCATGAGATTTATTGCAGCTTGGGCTCCGTAAATGATTTTCTTTATCTTTATCAAACTCTGGTTTTTACCCATTTTATGAGCTGCAAAGGAAACAATGACAAAATGTTTAGACAAAGATGGAGAAGAGAGTAAACACAAATACAAAGAGTAGGTACTGAAATAGCAAGTAGATAGGTTTATGATATACCACTTCTCTCCAAACATGCTCAAGGTGGAACTGGATATAGATAAGGCAAAAGTTCATAAGTGCATTGACTTTGATGATTATATCACATAAAAGCTCCCCCCCCCCCCCGCCCTCCTTATATATCTGCCATCTCGATCTTCAGGTACGGTAATTAGGCAAACAACACTTACATATGTTACCTCTCCTTTGTTGTCATAGTTTCCATTCTCAGTGGATATGTTCCCCCTGTGCTCCACTCATTTTCAAACATACCATCATCTGAGTCTGGCTTCTTCTTCCTGGTTTCCTTGCATGGCCTACCAATGATGTTGCACAGGATCTCACACATGCACCATACTAGACCTGCCGTGGCTTCTTATTACTAAATAAAAAGCTTCATGAGATTCAGCGCATGCACCTTAGAAAGCTTAGCCTGATTAAGCACGTGGGCCATACAAGAACTAAAGAGGCTTTTTACCTCAAATGGCACATGCTCCAGATTTGGTGCAGCTTTCTATTGCAATAAAAACCAAGCCACACCAAATCTTGAATGGCGCATGTGCCAGATTTGGTGCAGCTCTCTAATGAAAAAAACCAAGCCAAGCCAAATCTTAAATCTAGCATGCACAGAATCTACCGCAGCTTTCTATTGAAGAGTGACACTGCAGTGGATCTGGTTGCAATTGATCTTGTTGCATATGTGTGGGATCAAGTGAAGTTTCCCTGAGGTAATGGTGATGTGGCCTTCTCACAGGGCATCTGTTAGACCAGTGCTACATCACTAATGCGCACAGGAGGGCTGGCAGCCTTAGGCCTGGGGGGCAAGTCCAGTCAAGTGGCCCATTGAACCACCGAATCAGCTCACCATCCATGCCCACCTGGTTTTATAATGGATGATTGATGTTATGAGAAAGACAAATATGATACAATGTGGTAATTACATTTTTAAAAAATACTTTTTATTGCAAAAGTAAACAAAGTACAGAAGCAAGTAATATTGCATAAACTATTATTGCATAATTTTGCATTACCCCTGATTCACTGGTAAGATGGGTCTCCTGCAAACATGCAAGGGTAGCCCAGGATTGTTTGATAGCACTGAACACTTGAATACGTTTTAAGGGGGTACCAAGGCCTCGGACATTCCATGACAATACAGTACACATTGCATCCATCATAACAAATAGTGTAATGGGTGCCAAGCACATAAGTACCTAATGTGTGTTAAATTCAGATCCATGTCCTCATGACTTAGAGACCGACAATGCGTTGTGGATGTTAACCGAGAACACTGGGGTTTAAATGTCACAAAACTAAAAACATGAAACAGTAAGGAAAACAAGTGTCATGGTTATGCAGTAATCTTTCTCTGTCAGCTTACCTTCTCCTCATGTGTTCAGACTAAGAGGCCAGCCACTCAAACCTTTCTGGTTTTATAACCTCTCCTCTAAGCATGGCCCTATCCCAGGCCCTGTCAGGGAACCCTATATTAACCTGTGCACTGCAAGGCAGCAGTGCTGACCAACCATTGTGTGTTAGCTTTCGTGTGTACTTGCTGTGTTTCCTACGTCTGATTCCAGTTACCGACTTTGGCCTGTTCTCGACTTTCCCTGTCTGCTTGTGATCCTGACTTTTGGCGTGTTAGGTTTATCCTTGTCTGCTAGTAGCCCTGACATTTGGCTTATCCCTTACTTTCCTTGTTGTTCCAGCCTGCTGCCTCCTTCCTCTTCTCCTGTAGTCTACCGTGAGCATGAGCTGTGAGACCCTGGGGGCCGCAACCTGGAGCCAGACTGCAGCTCAGTCCATCCTCACCACTAGAGGCTCTGGTGATCTCCTGCTGGCTCTTAGACTCCGCGCCCTGGGGAATCTATGCTCTAGCTCCCAGTAAGATCTGTGTTAGTGATCCAGTAGACCTGCTTCCTGAACCTCCCAGGGTTCAATCCGCAGCAGTCAGTCCTAGGGTCCACTACCTAGCGGTGCACTTCCGACTCCTACAGAGTGCATCTGTCACCTGGTCTCAGCTGACCTGACAACAAGTCCATCATTAGGGCATTGTCGTCATAGTGCAACGGCATATATGCAGACCATCCGTAGGAAAGATAGCCTCTTTAACTCTTTCTTGCGAGTATGGCAGAGATATCCACCTACCTAGCGGTGCATTTCCGACTCCTACAGAGTGCATCTGTCACCTGGTCTCAGGTGACCTGACAGTTTGATCAGCCATGGACCCGGCTGATGTGCCGATACCCGCAGATGATCCGATGCAGGGCTTAGTTCGCAGACTTGAGACCCAGGAATCGCATCAGACCCAGATGATGCGATTCCTACATGATTTGGCATCCCATTTTGAACAGGTTCAGGCCTCATTGGGACCCCCGGTTCAACAACTTAAACCGCTATCTGCTGCTGCACCAGTCGCAGCCACACATTCATTACAACTGCCAGCTCCGGCCCGTTTCTCTGGGGTCTCCAAGGCTTGCAGGGGGTTCCTTAGCCAGTGCACAATTCATTTTGAACTTCAGCCCCAAAACTTCCTGTCCGATCAGTCGAAAGTAGCCTATATTATATCCCTCCTGTCCGGCAAGGCTCTAGCCTGTCTGATTTCTTGAAACTTTTTCGGAATATCTTAGAGGAACCGGGTCGTGTCTACTCAGCGGCTAGCGCTCTTTTACGTCTCTGTCAAGAGTCCGCTTCTATGGGACAGTGTGCTCTTCAGTTCAGTATTCTCACAGCTAAATTGAGCTGGAATAATGAGGACCTAGTTGCAACCTTTTTACATGGCCTCTCTAATAGAGTGAAGGATGAATTAGCAGGAAGATCCCTTCCTGCTGATCTGGACGGTGTCGTCACCTTGTGTAACCAGATCAATATTTGCTTTCAGGAGAGGGCCCTGGAAAAAAGATGCCAGCACTCTCCGTTCCTTAGGCAGACTGAGCTCCCAGTCCCTTCTCTCCGATCTGAGGAGCACCCCCTGCACGCTGAGGAACCAATGCAGCTGGGCTGGACGAAGTTGTCTCCTGAAGAACGCGCTAGGTGCAGAACTCTGGGTCTGTGCCTCTATTGTGGAGCCAAAGGTCATTTTCGTGACACTAGATCTCTTCGCCCGGAAAAACGCACGGGGCTAATACATCTGGAAGGTGGAGTATTAGACCCTAAAATATCACCTTCACCTTCTCGTCTTCTTCTTTCTGTGTTCCTTCATGTCGGCGCTTCCTCTCGTTCGGTCTCGGCACATCTGGATTGTGGAGCCGCTGGCAATTTCATTGATTGGGAAACTGCATCTTTCATGAGACTTACCCTTTTGCCCCTTTCAACGCCATTGGTGGTCTTGGCGATTAATGGCACTGTTCTCCCAGGGGGCCCTATCCGCTTCCAGACCCCCCCCTGTTAAGATGTCGGTAGGGAAACTCCACCAGGAGTGGATATCCTTCCTTGTCTTACCTAAGGCTTAATCTCCTATCATATTAGGTCTTCCTTGGTTACGGTTCCATTCTCCACACATTGACTGGACTGCTGGACGGATCCTGGCTTGGGGTTCCTCCTGTTCCTCTTCCTGCCTACTCAAGGTTACCCCAAAAGAGAAACTTCCTGTTGCCACCATCCCAGTATCTTCTGTTCTTCCCGCTGCATATAGCGATTTCTGGAATGTCTCCTGCAATAGTCGGGCTGAGGCACTCTCTGGGTCATGTGGCACTCTGGATAAGGAGCCCACCTGTGAACATGAGCATATCATTAATTCCAGTTTGCATGGTCATTTACCTTTGCCTGTTCCTGGACCCCTTGGACGCACACCCAGGCTGACCTGTCCACAAGTTCCACAGTCGCTACGCCCTGTGATGCGATTCTGGTGGTTGCTGCACCTGGCAATGCTGTTCAGTTGGCCTCTGCACCAGTTCAGCCTATGCCCAGTGAAGCTATCCAGCTTGACTTCTGTGACACATCACTTTCTAACCAACCTGGTCTCAGGGATCCACTGACTTCTGCCCAGTCTGATGATCCTGTGCTGGATGTCCAGCTCATCTTTAAGGGTCTGGGGGACCCTGCTCAGACTCCTGATGGTCTTCTCTTGCCTTTACCCATTCCTAAGATGCCTTTAGCCCTCAATAAGTCCTATCATCCTCTCCGTACCTTGGTTTTGGTCTCTGAGGATAATCTTAAGTACAAGGTTAGTCAAGTTCTGGATTCCCTTCACCGTAGAGGAATTCTTCAGTACCTCGTACATTGGGAAGGGTTTGGTCCTGAGGAGAGGTCTTGGATCACTGCATCTGAGATCTTTGCGCCTCGTCTGTTGAGGAGGTTTCATCTGGAGTTTCCCTTTAAGCCAGGGCCCAGGTGGGGGAGGCCTCATAACAGGGGGGGTACTGTCATGGTTATGCAGCAATCTTTCTCTGTCAGCTTACCTTCTCCTCATGTGTTCAGACTAAGAGGCCAGCCACTCACACCTGGCTGGTTTTATAACCTCTCATCTAAGCATGGCCCCATCCCAGGCCCCATCAGGGAACCCTATATTGACCTATGCACTGCAAGCCAGCAGTGCTGTTCAACCATTGTGTGTTAGCTTTCGTGTGTACTTGCTGTGTTTCCTATGTCTGATTCCAGTTACCGACTTTGGCCTGTTCTCGACTTTCCCTGTCTGCTTGTGACCCTGACCTTTGCGTGTTATGTTTATCCTTGTCTGCTAGTCGCCCTGACATTTGGCTTATCCCTTAATTTCCTTGTTGTTCCAGCCTGCTGCCTCCTTCCTCTTCTCCTGTAGTCTACAGTGAGCGTGAGCTGTGAGACCCTGGGGGCCGTGACCTGGAGCCAGACTGCGGCTCAGTCCATCCTCACCACTAGAGGCTCTGGTGAACACATGCACATTGGTTGAACAGTCCGGAACAACCTATTGACAAGCCAAATGGTAATCAGCACAGAGCACTCCACCATGTTGCCATGCAGTTCTGGTTCTAGGACAGAACTATTCAATGGCTTATTTCTATCTGAGGTGGATATCTCTGCCATACTCGCAACAAAGAGTTAAAGAGGCTATTTTTCCTACGGATGGTCTGCATATATGCCGTTGCACTATGACGACAATGCCCTAATGACGGACTTGTTGTCAGGTCACCTGAGACCAGGTGACAGATGCACTCTGTAGGAGTCGGAAGTGCACCGCTAGGTAGTGGACCCTAGGACTGACTGCTGCGGATTGAACCATGTGAGGTTCAGGAAGCAGGTCTACTGGATCACTAACACAGATCCCACTGGGAGCTAGAGCATAGATTTCCACCTCAGATGGAAATAAGCCATTGAATAGTTCTGTCCTAGAACCAGAACTGCATGGCAACATGTCAATAGGTTGTTCCGGACTGTTCAACCAATGTGCATAGTCACGTGAGTAGTCATTGTACATTCAGGAGGATCATATTCAGCAAAAGATAAAGATGGTATTTGGCACGTAACTTTTTGTGCAACCGGTCCAGCAGCCTAAAACAAATGGCGGGGGGCCATCCAGGCCCATCGCCGGATGGCCATCCAACCGAGGAACCCACAAACGGTGCCAGGGGTAAGAAACAGGCAGAGAATCCCCACACGAATAGGGTGTTCCTTAAACAGGGCATCTGCACTGCAGGTGAAGCCAATCCTCATGGATAAACCTTCTCACTTACCTTTTTCAAAAAAAATACAGAAGCCAAAGAAATATCTATATAAAACTTTTAAACTAAATATTTGTTCAAACAGTTAGCAAAGACCTCATCAAGGAAGAACTTTGGCGAATAATTTCCAATACATCAGGAAACTGGACCAGTTCCAGAAGATCTCTCTCCACTGACATGAGCATTAGGGCATCAAGCAGTTCTTGTCCCATTGTGGCTCGAAGTCGGCTCTTGATATTTTCAACTTGCTGAATGCTTTCTCACATGATACTTGTGTAAAAGAAAGGGTCAACAGGTACTCATAGGTGATTGAAATATTTTTATAAGCTGCAGAACAAAGGTTGTATTTTAGCAACAACCTGTGACAGCAAAAAAAGCACTGCTTGCAAGAACCACACTTTGATTCCTTTTGTACCCCAACTAGTTTGTCGGTAGGGGAAAATCCTGTCATCATCATCATCCTCCTCCTCCTCATCATCAAGAATTATTTCCACATTCTGCGTCTCATCTTCAGAAAGACATCCTGTAAGACCAGGAAATAGGTTGGCAAAACGTATTAATTCAGTTTTGAGAGAACATTCAGTTACTCTGGGTAACTTAGAAATTCTCTCTAGTGCCCCTCCATCTAGCATTTTGGGATCTGTTCTAATTTTCAGAAAAGTGTGAGGATCCAAGCATTGGGAATCTATGATCAATTGCTTATTTTCTGAAAACCTCTCTTTTAAGCTTTGTATGATTTAGTCCAGAATTGGTCTGAACACACTAGCTCGAAAGTATGGTATTTCATCTTCAGGTCGTTCATCATATCAAGATTCTCCAGCCAAGCGTTTTTTTCGTGACATTCTTCGAACTGGAAGCATAGTCTCAACATCCAACGAGCTGAGAACGTCACTTTCATCCATCAACTCATTTGTTTTTATTGCAAAGTGTTCAGCCTTTTGTTTTAGATAGCTGAAATCTTTTTCTTCAGTTACTCAACTGCACTTTCGATTATTTTCCATGCTACCATGAAATCAAGGCCACTGGTTTTGTAGATATTTTGACACTGGACCTATAACATCAAAAACCTGCAAAAATATGTTTGCTGTTAAGATAGTCCTAAACTGACAAAGATTGTGAAAAAGGGATGAGGCCTCAGAAGTGGTTTTTGAATCAAACAAGTTGCTCTGGGAAATTACATATAAAACTTCAAGGGTGTCTAAAGAGAATGTTTCTCACCAAAAATCCAGTTAAGGGCATTTTCTTTTGCCCACCATCTTGTCTTTCCAAGTTTTTGTAACTTTAAAAGTTTTTTCTGTCCATGTCTTTTATCAAATTGATCTTTCCAGGTATTCATTCTCTTGTAGAAGTCTCCAATAAAGGTTGCCAAGCGATTGAGGAGACCAAAAAAATTTTTGCTTCCAATACTTGACAGCAATCTGAGACAGGTTAAGGATATGACAATACCACCAAATATAGACTGCATCTGGCACAACCTTTGCGATCTGTGCACGTAGTCCCACATACTCACTCCTCATATTTGCTACACCATCAAATGATTCACCAGCATTTTTTTGGAAACCTTACCCAAGTACATCAAAAACAGGACATCAGAAGTTAATAAAATTATTTTCCAGTAGCATCTTTAACAGGGAGATTTGCCACAAGCCGTTTTTTAATTTCTTCACCTTTTACATATCTCACAACCACTGTTGCTTGATCTACAATTCCAACATCCTGTGTGGAGTCAGCCTGTATACTGAAACGTTTCTCTCCTATTTCAGACACAAATGAGGTTTTCATACATCAAACTATTGCTGAAAATATTTTTTTTTACTGTCTTACTGGACAAAAATGTTATACGAGATCCACGTCCAGATGTCTGTTTTCCTGATGTTTTTCTGTCTTTCAATCACTGTTTTCTTTTTTCACTGTCCTGAAAGCATTTATCAAGGTGATTTTTTAGAGGAACATCATACTGCGATAGAAGTAGGACAATTTCCACAAAGTTCCCATGGTTTATTTCACTGTTATATAAATTGTACAGTGATTCATTATTGCCATGGGCACGAAATGGCAAACCCTGTTTTCCAAGCAATTTTACTATATCAAATATTTGGTTTAACCACTTCAGCCCCGGAAGGTTTTACCCCCTTCCTGACCAGAGCACTTTTTACAATTCAGCACTGCGTCGCTTTAACTGCTAATTGCGCGGTCATGCAATGCTCTACCCAAACGAAATTTGCGTCCTTTTCTTCCCACAAATAGAGCTTTCTTTTGATGATATTTGATCACCTCTGCCGTTTTTATTTTTTGCGCTATACACGGAAAAAGACCGAAAATTTTGAAAAAAAATGATATTTTCTAATTTTTTTCTAAAAAAAATCCAATAAACTCAATTTTAGTCATACATTTAGGCCAAAATGTATTCGGCCACATGTCTTTGGTAAAAAAAATGTCAATAAGTGTATATTTATTGGTTTGCGCAAAAGTTATAGCGCCTACAAACTAGGGTACATTTTCTGGAATTTACACAGCCTTTAATTTATGACTGCCTATGTCGTTTCTTGAGGTGCTAAAATGGCAGGGCAGTACAAAACCCCCACAAATGACCCCATTTTGGAAAGTAGACACCCCAAGGAATTTGCTGAGAGGCATGTTGAGCCCATTGAATATTCATTTTTTTTGTCCCAAGTGATTGAATAATGACAAAAAAAAAAAAAAATTACAAAAAGTTGTCACTAAATGATATATTGCTCACACAGGCCATGGGCATATGTGGAATTGCACCCCAAAATACATTTAGCTGCTTCTCCTGAGTACGGGGATACCACATGTGTGGGACTTTTTGGGAGCCTAGCCGCGTACGGGGCCCCGAAAACCAATCACTGCCTTCAGGATTTGTAAGGGCGTACATTTTTGATTTTACTCCTCACTACCTATCACAGTTTTGAAGGCCATAAAATGCCCAGATGGCATAAAACCCCCCCCAAATGACCCCATTTTGGAAAGTAGACACCCCAAGCTATTTGCTTTGAGGCATGTTGAGTCCATGGAATGTTTTATATTTTGACACAAGTTGCGGGAAAGTGACAATTTTTTATTTTTATTTTTTTGCACAAAGTTGTCACTAAATGATATATTGCTCACACAGGCCATGGGCATATGTGGAATTGCACCCCAAAATACATTTAGCTGCTTCTCCTGAGTATGGGGATACCACATGTGTGAGACTTTTTGGGAGCCTAGCCGCGTACGGGGCCCCGAAAACCAATCACTGCCTTCAGGATTTCTAAGGGCGTACATTTTTGATTTTACTCCTCACTGCCTATCACAGTTTCGGAGGCCATGGAATGCCCAGGTAACACAAACCCCCCCCCCCCAAATGACCCCATTTTGGAAAGTAGACACCCCAAGCTATTTGCTGAGAGGCATGGTGAGTATTTTGCAGCTCTCATTTGTTTTTGAAAATAAAGAAAGACGAGAAAAAAAAAAAAATTTTTTTCTTTTTTCAATTTTCAAAACTTTGTGACAAAAACTGAGGTCTGCAAAATACTCACTATACCTCTCATCAAATAGCTTGGGGTGACTACTTTCCAAAATGGGGTAATTTAGGGGGTTTTTTTGCCACCTGGGCATTCCATGGCCTCCGAAACTGTGATAGGCAGTGAAGAGTGAAATCAAAAATTTACGGCCTTAGAAAGCCTGAAGGCGGTGCTTGGTTTTTGGGGTCCCGTACGCGGCTAGGCTCCCAAAAAGTCTCACACATGTGGTATCCCCGTACTCAGGAGAAGCAACAGAATGTATTTTGGGGTGTAATTTCACATATTCCCATGGCATGTTTGAGCAAAATATCATTTAGTGACAACTTTGCGCAAAAAAAAAATAAAAAAAATAAAAAATTGTCTCTTTCCCGCAACTTGTGTCACAATATAAAATATTCCATGGACTCAACATGACTCTCAGCAAATAGCTTGGGGTGTCTACTTTCCAAAATGGGGTCATTTGGGGGGGTTTTGAACTGTCCTGGCATTTTATGCACAACATCTAGAGGCTTATGTCACACATCACCCACTCTTCTAACCACTTGAAGACAAAGCCCTTTCTGACACTTATTGTTTACATAAAAAAATAATTTTTTTTTGCAAGAAAATTACTTTAAACCCCCAAACATTATTTTTTTTTTAAAGCAAATGCCCTACAGATTAAAATGGTAGGTGTTTCATTTTTTTTTTTCATACAGTATTTGCGCAGCGATTTTTCAAACGCATTTTTTTGGGGAAAAAACACACTTTTTTACATTTTAATGCACTAAAACACACTATATTGCCCAAATGTTTGGTGATATAAAAAAGATTATCTTAGGTCGAGTACATGGATACCAAACATGACATGCTTTAAAATTGCGCACAAACGTGCAGTGGCGACAAACTAAATACATTTTTAAAAGCCTTTAAAAGCCTTTACAGGTTACCACTTTAGATTTACAGAGGAGGTCTACTGCTAAAATGACTGCCCTCGATCTGGCCTTCGCGGTGATACCTCACATGCATGGTGCAATTGCTGTTTACATTTGACGCCAGACCGACGCTTGCGTTCGCCTTAGCGCGAGAGCAGGGGGGACAGGGGTGCTTTTTTTTTTTTTTTTTTTCATTATTATTATTATTTTTTTATCTTATTTTTAAACTGTTCCTTTAATTTTTTTTTTTTAAATCATTTTTATTGTTATCTCGGGGAATGTAAATATCCCCTATCATAGCAATAGGTAGTGACAGGTACTCTTTTTTGCAAAAATTGGGGTCTATTAGACCCTAGATTTCTCCTCTGCCCTCAAAGCATCTGACCACGCCAAGATCGGTGTGATAAAATGCTTTCCCATAGAGATGTTTGGAGCCACTCTGGTCTCTTATCAGCTCTATGGTCAGCTGGCTGAATCACCGGCTGCATTTTCAGGTTCCCTGTTGAGACAGGAGAGCCAGAGAAAAACACGGAAGACGTTGGGGGGGGGCATTCCCTCCCACTGCTTGTAAAAGCAGTCTAGAGGCTAATTAGCCGCTAGGATTGCTTTTACATGAAAGCCGACCGCTGGCTGAAAAGAATGATACCAAGATGATACCTAAACCTGCAGGCATCATTCTGGTATAACCACTCAAAGTCGTGAATGGCGTACCTGAAGACAAAAAAATGGTTAACAATAAAGCACAGTAAACGGTAAGGTATAAAAAATTGCATACCTGAAAAGCAAACATGATAAAACATAATAACAATAAAACATTGCAGAATAGAATACAGTAAAAAAGAGCAGAACAATAGAGAGAGAATAGAGAGAGAGAGAACAATAAACCACAACTATTTTTTTTTTTTTTATATTTTTTTTTGTAACTAACTTTTATAACTGTAACCGGTTCCAGGTTCGGGTCTCTCAAAATGCGATGGCATCTTGGGAGACCCTGTGAAAGTGTGCCTAGTCTGTACAATGCTGTACCCTACACTAATACTCAACTAGTGAATGGTAGCGTTCAAAACATTCACCAATGCAAAGACCAGGATTGTCAGGACAGGAGGGACAATAATAGCGGGTGTCACGCCTATATCCGCGCTTGCTGCAGACACAACATCTTTTTTGGGGGGGTTCGCTGGGTAGGGGTACTCGGGAGGACATAAAGAAAATGCCTCTCATGTAGCCGACTGCATTTGGTTGGGGATGTGAATGGGGGAAGTACGGGCGCTGCAGAAGCGGTGGGTTCCCAATTAGGATTGGCGAATGCAGCAGGAAGGGCACTATGGGCACGACGGGCCTGTGTTTGTCTTTTTGGTGGCAGCGGGACACTACTTGTGCTTGCCACCTCACCAGCTTGAACTGCACTTATGGGACTCGCCACGTCACCAAGTGTTACTGCAGTGCTGGTTTGACTACGACCGGGGTGTACTAGGCCGCTGGCGCTTGCCAGTTCACCAAAACGCTACAAAAAAAACTGTTAGCGATCACAGGGATCAGGCCTGACTCTGCGAACGCTGCAGTTATGCGTTTAGTGTTTTGTAAGTGTCAGTGATCGATCGATACTGCACTTGGGTGGGCTGGGCTGGGCCGGGCGGAGGGGCAAAACGCAGGTGCTAGCAGGTATCTGGGCTGATCCCGCTAACACTGCGTTTGTGGGAACCCTAAACTGCTGGGGACGCTAGTATAGATCTGATCGGATCAGATATTGATCCGATCAGATACTATACCACTAAGGGAGGTGTATGCTGCGTGCGTGGGTGTTAGCGGTACTGGCGCTAACCTGACGCTGCCTGGGGCTGGTGCTTGCCAGCTCACCAAAACGCTACCAAGAAAACTGTTAGCAATCGCAGGGATCAGGCCTGACTCTGCGAACGCTGCAGTTATGCGTTTAGTGTTTTGTAAGTGACAGTGATCGATCGATACTGCACTTGGGTGGGCTGGGCTGGGCTGGGCCGGGCGGAGGGGCAAAACGCAGGTGCTAGCTGGTATCTGGGCTGATCCCGCTAACACTGCGTGTTTGGGAACCCTAAACTGCTGGTGACGCTAGTATAGATCTGATCGGATCAGATATTGATCCGTTCAGATACTATACCACTAAGGGAGGTGTACGGTGCGTGCGTGGGTGTTAGCGGTACTGGCGCTAACCTGACGCTGCCTGGGGCTGGTGCTTGCCAGCTCACCAAAACGCTACCAAGAAAACTGTTAGCGATCGCAGGGATCAGGCCTGACTCTGCGAACGCTGCAGTTATGCGTTTAGTGTTTTGTAAGTGACAGTGATCGATCGATACTGCACTTGGGTGGGCTGGGCCGGGCCGGGCGGAGGGGCAAAACGCAGGTGCTAGCGGGTATCTGGGCTGATCCCGCTAACACTGCGTTTTTGGGAACCCTAAACTGCTGGGGACGCTAGTATAGATCTGATTGGATCAGATATTGATCCGTACAGATACTATACCACTAAGGGAGGCGTATGCTGCGTGCGTGGGTGTTAGCGGTACTGGCGCTAATCTGACGCTGCCTGGGGCGACGCATATCACCACCGGGTGATCAGGGGGCTAAACCTTTATTCGGTAATAAACGGCGGGTGCCCTGACACTATAAAAAATAAACGAACTAACCAGCGTCACCTGTAACGGTTATACGGTGATCAGTGGTGAAAGGGTTAACTAGGGGGCAATCAAGGGGTTAAAACATTTATTAGGTAGTATATGGGGGTCCCTGTCGCTATAAAACGCTGACGGCGAACCTAAATATTTACATCCCTAACTAGCGTCACCAGCGACACTAATACAGCGATCAGAAAAATGATCACTTAGCAACACTGGTGACGGGGGGTGATCAAGGGGTTAAAACTTTATTAGGGGGGTTAGGGGGGTATCCTAGACCTAAAGGGGGCCTAACACTCACTGCCCTAACACACTAACTGTCACAAACTGACACCAATACAGTAATCAGAAAAAAAAAAAAAAAAAAAAACCTGCTTGGTGTCAGTTTGTGACAGGGGGGGGGGTGATTGGGGGGGGATCGGGGGGCGATCGGGGGGGGGGGGATCGGGGTGTAATGTGTGCCTGGCATGTTCTACTGTGTGTGTGTGTGTTGGTGCACTCACATTACAGTCTTCTCTCCTCGGCCCGGAACGGAAAATACCGAGCCGAGGAGAGATGACATCATTTCCTCTGCCTCTGTGTACAATACAGAGGCAGAGAAATGATCCCATTGGCTGGGATCGATCGCGAGGGGGGGGCCACGAATGGATGGCCTCCCCCTCACCACCGATCGCCGGGGGACATTTGCCGACCGCCGCAGGCACCGGGGGGGGTCCGATTGGACCCCCCACCCGCGGGCAGGCAGGGACGTACAGGTAAGCCCTTTTGCCTGCCCGTGCCGCTCTGTCGACGTACATCGTCGTGCGGCGGTCGGCAAGTGGTTAATACCTCAATATTTTGAAGTATCTCCTTTTTTCTTTTGTAGGCATGAGCCTGATTTATTAATGTGTCAATGCTATTCTTTTTCATGGTGAAATAAGCACTAACAGCATCACAATGGCTTTTAGAAGATTCATGCTTATTTGCTGCCTGATAGCAATGCCGAAAATTAGTACAACCACTTGTGAACGAGGAAGAGGAATCAGAAAAGGCAATGCAAATACTGCAAAAAAATGCTTCTAACTTTCGATTCTTCATCTTACAACTTAGCCATGAACGCTTACTACGTTCACCATTAGGCTTTTTGCGGTAATAAAAGTCCACTTTTTCAACAAACTAGATTTTTTCTCCTATGGAACATGCAGGAGGAAGACTAAAAGGTATTTATGATGGATCACTTACCATAGTTTCTGATATGTCTTCTTCTGGTGTGATACATTCTAATTCAGGAAGGTCTTCAAAAACATCTGGGTCATTGATATGTGCTTGCTCTCTGCACTCTGACACCAGCTCCTCTTCATCCACCTGTATTTCTGCTTGTGCGCTCACATCCTCTTCGTCAGATACAACTGGCATGCTTGAAAAACTAAAAGTAAATTTCCGCGCTATATCACAACAACAAACCATGTGCAGCTGCTGCTATAAGTGAGATACACCCAATAGTTAAGAAAAAAGACAATAGCAGCGCTAAGATTGATAAAAATGTGAAAAAATATTATTAATAATAATAATTAATGAGCATCAATAATATTAAATAAAACACTCAATTAACAATTAACAATATCTAAAACGTGAGAAACCTTACCCTACGGGGTATAGATTAATTGAATAATCAAAAAATTAATTGATAAATAGGTATTAAATACAGAATAATCAAAAAAAATTCAAAAAGGTGCAAAAGTATAAAGTTCAAATATGATAAAAATAATTCCGTGACAAATCCACCACCGCATCCAAGAAGTGACCACCATAAGAAATGAAGGCTTACCAAACAGCAAGAAAAGGAAGCTTGTGACCTTAAACCCGGTCAGGGCCTTTACCCAAGGCAGGCAGGTAACTCTGAGTGCCAAGCTGGTCTTAGGGACAGAGCGGTTGTCTCAGGGAAAATCAGCGTTCATCAGATGATATGAAGGATCAGCTAACTCTCTCGGGCTGGAGACCTCCGACATACCGTCACCTTTTTGTTTTTTAGTTGTTGATGATTTTAGTTGAAGGATGATGTACCCTTAGCCCACAGTCTCCTGACCTATGTCTCCCTGCAGTCTGTGATTCCATTTTTTTTCTTTTTTTTTTATGCTTGAAAAACTACTTGGTCCGGCAGAAACCATATCAACAGGAGTTTTTTCATCTATACCACCAGTCTAAAATGAAATTTTTTGTCAACCTACTTTAAACTTCCAAAAAAGTTCTAGATTTAACAAAGAAACTCAATGCATGGTAACACAAAAAATCAAAAACAAAAAAACAAAAAACATGGAAACACAGAACATGGAAATGCAATTCTTTTAGTAAATATAAACTGCTAAATACCTTTTCTCATCAGCAGTATATAGCAATCGTGTGACTTCTATCAGTCTCTGGTTAAAGCTTATAGGAGGAGTTTTCATTCTCCATTGATCCTCTGTCTGGACAGTGCTGATTGGCCCGGTGCCAATCACATGCACCCTCCCAAGGATAAAAAAACTCTCCAGCAATGCACACCAAACTGAACATGTCACACTAAACAGCACTAATGTTGAGCAATAATATAATAAACATGTGGCCAACCACACATGCATAGGAAAATCCTTTAAAAGAAAGTCCCTTAAAAGAAAGTCCCTTAAAAGAAAGTCCCTTAAAAAGAGAAGTGATGTAGAGTTCAGGGTGTAGTTCCAAGAGAGTTCATCAGGTGATCATGAAAAAATTCCTCAGCGTGCACCTTCCACCGATCACTACGGATTCCACCCAGTGCGAACACACTCCCCCTAGGGGGTTAAACTCACCAGAACTGGGAAGTAATAAAGCATTCAGAATAATACTCCATGCCAGCAACTGTTGTTAACACCACTCAGGAGGGATCACGGTTGTTCAGGGCTCATAATAAGTCATATCCAAGCTGTAGGGCACTCATCCATGGTTGCCTTGTCAGCCCCCACCTCCTCCCTCTTATCATACACAGATATCTCTGCCTTGAAGATAAGCTGATCACCCTGTCTGTGCTGCTGTTGGAGGGAGCCCAGCCAGGCAACCATGGATGAGTGCCCTACAGCTTGGATATGACTTATTATGAGCCCTGAACAACCATGATCCCTCCTGAGTGGTGTTAACAACAGTTGCTGGCATGGAGTATTATTCTGAATGCTTTATTACTTCCCAGTTCTGGTGAGTTTAACCCCCTAGGGGGAGTGTGTTCGCACTGGGTGGAATCCGTAGTGATCGGTGGAAGGTGCACGCTGAGGAATTTTTTCATGATCACCTGATGAACTCTCTTGGAACTACACCCTGAACTCTACATCACTTCTCTTTTTAAGGGACTTTCTTTTAAGGGACTTTCTTTTAAAGGATTTTCCTATGCATGTGTGGTTGGCCACATGTTTATTATATTATTGCTCAACATTAGCGCTGTTTAGTGTGACAATTCAGTCTATTTTTAGATTATTGGAAACACTGTGTTTATATGTATGTACTGTTTTTTAAACGGCTGCTTTTCCTGCTTTGGTGCTTTTTACCTCTCTGCATGGTTGCAGAGTGGGTTTCACTCATATATATGTACTTATGAATCTTTATTTGAATTTTTATATCTATAATGTTTTTTCTCTGCATTGAGATCAGCATCGTGACCTGGCGCTGAGTGGTGTTTCTGCAGGCCTGGTGAAAACACCTGTTTTTTCAAACTGAACATGTACTGAGTGCCCCCAAGACTCTGTTATATCAGGAGAGGGATTGGAGACAGTAAAAGAAGGAGAGGATCAGAAAAGACAGGATCAAACAGCCAATGCGCAGGTTTAACCCCTTAGGTTCACATTGAGTGTAAGAAGCATGCATTACTGCATATACAGATTGATTTTACTGTTGTGGGTTTAGTAACACTTTAAATGTAAAACTTCATCATGCACATTAGAGCTGCACGATTCTGGCCAAAATGAGAATCACAATTTTTTTTGCTTAGAATAAAGATCGCGATTATCGCGGTGTAACATCATCATTCACATTATACAAAAAAATTGGGCTAACCTTACTGTTTTTTTTTCCTTATTGTTTTTTTTTAAATTCATCAAAGTGTATTTTTTTTCAAAAAAAAATGTTTAAAGGACCACTGCGTAAATACAGTGTGACATAAAATATTGCAACAACTACCATTTTATTTTCTAAGGTCTCTGCTAAAAAAAATATATATATATCATTTTCTAGCAAAATATACTGATTTGAACTTGTAAGCAACAAGTGTCAGAAAAAGGTTTAGTCTTTAAGTGGTTAAACTGACCTCATTTACAGACCAAGGTTCATTCCTTTGATCTAACGAACTACATGTTAAAATGTTTTTATCTCTGTTGTGATCAACTTGGCAGGCTTCCTGGATTTTTTTTGTCAGCTGTCAGAAGTGAGCAGAGAACTCTCTGCACTTGTTACATAGAATCGGGAAATGCAGTTTTAAGATTGTGAGGAGAGTTGAATCACGATTTTGATTATTTAACGATTTATCGTGCAGCTCTGCGAGGGGGTGGAATTGCGATCTCGATTCTTTAGCGATTAATCATGCAGCTCTAAACAGACTAGGTATGTTCACTCTTGTTATTAAAGAGTGAATATACATTTCTGTAACCTAAAAAGTAAGAACCAGCCTTAACTTTTGAACTTTTCACATACTACCGAAAAAGAGAGTTCCTGCTAACTCAAGTTCTTTGGACTTTCTGAGCATCACCCTTCTCTTTAGATTTTGATGTTTTACTCTCCATATTAATCAATATGAAACTGTAAAATGTATTAAATACCAAAATTTGACAATGAGTTACATAAATCCAGCAAACATTACTAATTCTGTATCTCGCAAACAAGCACATACATGAAATCCAATACATCACAAGAAAACTAGTCCAACAGAAAAGAAAATATGTTGCTAAAATTATAGGGAAAAAAACAAAGCAAAACACATATCAACACGTCTGCTCACTTTAGGAGCAAACGTATGTGTAGTATGCAGAATCTGCCTGAAACACTAGGCCACAAAATAACAGTTACGACCCAAAGCATACATCCAAATTAACAAAAGAATGGCTTCACCAGGAGAAGATTAAAGTTATGGAATTGCCCAGACAGAGCCCAGACTTGATTACCATTGAAAATTTGTGGGGTGATCTAAAAAGGGGCTGTTCACAATAGATGACCTCACAATCTGACAGATTTGGAGTGTTTTTACAAAGAAGAGTGGCATGTGTCGGCAGATAAGAACCATTCGGCCCATCTAGGCTGCCCAATTTCTGCCTCAAAAAAAATGAATACTTCCATTAGCCCCTGGCCTCATTATATCTAGAATAGCCTTATGCCTATCCCATGCATGCTTAAACTCCTTCACTGTATTACCCTCTAACACTTCTGCAGGAAGACTATTCTATGCATCCACCATCCTCTCACCAACCTAATACTTCTTGATATTGCCTAAACACAACAATATCATAATGAAAATATATTGCAAAATAGTATCCAATGCCATGTATTATATTACAGTAACAAGAATATGCAAAGTGCTGCTTAATAGTGACTTTTACATAAAAGGAAAATCCACACAAAGAGTAAAGTGGAAGTATAGAGAATTTGATGTGAATTGTATAAGTATACATATCAAACAAATGATTAAAGGTATATAGTTATTTGGATATCACCAAAACAACTTTGTTGCCAGAGGTTAAAACGTACAAAGCAGCACCTGTCGGGAAAAGCCAAATTACTCATCTTTATATGGACACAAAAATATAATTTTACCTGGGATTTGACTCCTGAAACTCAGGAAGACTTTATCTGCATTAGATCATAAAGTACAAAATAAAGAGGCCTACATCAACATTAAAGGAGCTGCAGGAATATCTGGCAAGTACTGGCTGTGTGGTACATGTGACAACAATCTCCCGTATTCTTCATATGTTTGGGCTATGGGGTAGAGTGACAAGATGGAAGCCTTTTCTTACCAAGAAAAACATCCAAGCCCACCAAATTTTTTCAAAAACACATCAGAAGTTTCCCAAAAGCATGTGGGAAAATGTGTTATGGTCTGATGAAACCCAGGTTGAACTTTTTGGCCATAATTCCAAAAGAAATGTTTGGCACAAAAACAACACTGCACATCAACAAAAGAACACCATACCCACTGTGAAGCATGGTGGTGGCAGCATCATGTTTTGGGGCTGTTTTTCTTCAGCTGGAACAAGGGCTTTAGTCAAGGTAGAGGGAATTATGAACAGTTCCAAATACCAGTCAATATTGGCACAAAACCTTCAGGCTTCTGCTAGAAAGCTGAACATGATCCAAAGCATGAAAACGACCCAAAGCATACATCCAAGTTAACAAAGGAATGGCTTCACCAGAAGAAGATTAAAGTTTTGGAATGGCCCAGCCAGAGCCCAGACTTGAATTCCATTGAAAATCTGTGGGGTGATCTGAAGAGGGCTGTGCACAAATGACCTCACAATCTGACAGATTTGGAGTGTTTTTACAAAGAAGAGTGGGCAAATATTGCCAAGTCGAGATGTGCCATACTGATAGACTCATATCCAAAATGACTGAGTGCTGTAATAAAATCAAAAGGTGCTTCAACAAAGTATTGGTTTAAGGGTGTGCACACTTATGCAACCATATTATTTTATTTTTTAAGTTCCCGCCACCTAAAAGAGTTTAGTATGTTGTTCAACTGAGTTGTACAATTTATAGGTCACATAATGCCTCATGCACACTGGACGTTAAAATAACGTTCTAAAAAAGCCAGTAGCTTTGCAGTGAGTTTTGCAACGTTTTTTAACCTTTTTGCAATAGTGTTTTTAGCGTTTTTTAGTGTTTTACCGCGTTAGCGTTTTTTTTTTTTAATGGATCAAAAAAGTCAAAATACGCTGGTGAGCCGCGTTTTTGAACGTTTATCGTCGTCTATCAGCGTTTTTTGACATTTTACAGCTAAAAAAACTCCTCTCAGAACCCACTAGTTTTGGGTTTTTTTAAAAGCCAAAAAACACCCCAGCCAAAAACTGCTGATTACAGCCTATGTGTGCATGGACACATAGGATAACATGATGGGGAGTTTATTGACTGTAGAAAAAAACGTCTGAAGCCAAAAACAGCTGCTGTAAAAACGTCCAGTGTGCATGAGGCCTAAA
This sequence comes from Lithobates clamitans, assembly GCA_037952925.1. NCBI lineage: Eukaryota > Metazoa > Chordata > Amphibia > Anura > Ranidae > Lithobates > Lithobates clamitans. The sequence continues at coordinate 1,241,396 of JBBGZY010001280.1, read as the reverse complement.
GGTGGAAAAAGTTCTGAAATGATTTATCTTTGTCCCATTTGTTTACCCTCACAGAAACCTGACATTTTAACAGGGGTGTGTAGAATTTTTATATCCGCTGTATATTGTATCAGCATCTAAAGTCCAGGGATCTCCAAACTACGGCTCTCTAGTTGTTGTGGAACTACACGTCCCATGAGGCATTGTAAAACTCTGACATTCACAGACTTGACTAGGCATGATGGGAATTGTAGTTCCTGAACAACTGGAGAGCCAAAGTTTGGAGACCCCTGAAACCACAGAATTCCCATTAACACAAACACTGAACAATAATGCTGTACAGTATGGGCTGGTTCACACTGCTGTGCAGATCACATGCGATGTCTGTGAGATGCGAATTCAGCCATACAGATTGTATGCCTGCATTTGCATCGCATACGGACCAAACACGTACATAACCTTTTTTGGTCCGCACCAGAATCGGATTGCATGGGTGAATTGACAGTTCGCACTGCGATATGCAAACTGATCTAGGGGTATCATTAACTTTGCATTGACACTCCCAGCGGTTCGCATAGGGCAGTGTGAAATGCCTGCGAGTCAGGTGCGATGCGGGAAGCCACAGTGGATTTGCAGGGTTCCCGCATTGCACCAATGTGAACCGAGCCTATAGGTGGAAGATATTCTGCAACAACATGCCTACTTCCCAGATACATCACTGGTATACAAGTCTAGCTTCAAAACATACAAGAGCATGCACAGCTGTCAAAACACACAGATCAGTGCCCATCAATGCAGCGTCATCAGTGTCCATCTGTGCAGCCTGATCAGTGCCCATCAATGCAGCCTGATCAGTGCCCATCAATGCAGCCTCACGGTCACCAGTGCCCATCAGTGAAGACTCACCAGTGCCTATCAGTGCAGCCTGATCAGTGCCCATCAGTGCAGACTCACCAGTGCCTATCAGTGCAGCCTGATCAGTGCCCACGAATGCAGCCTCACCAGTGCAGAAAGTGCCCATTAGTGCAGCCTGATCAGTGCCCTTCTATACAGAACTGGGAGCTCAAAATCTCTCCAGCCAATTGCAAGAATGTATTCTTGTGGAATAGCGAACTCACAGTTCTATGTAGTATAGGAAATCTCTGCACGCCTGTCCTAGTCCTCAGTGCCCACTGCCCAGAGTCTGAATTTCCAAATACACTTCAATGTGTGACTGGGTTACATTCACATAAAGCACTGAGGTCCCTTTCGGGTCACCGGACACATGAATTACAGCGATGGGGTTTTTTCTTGAAGCACCTGATTAGAGCCATAGGCTCTAATAGGCTTCAAAATAGGGTGGGCTCGGGATGCTGAGGATGCGTCCGGAGCCCACCCAGATGTGTTGCGAATGAATATTCGCTGTTGCAACACTGATCCTCCTCTCGGCCAATCGGGTAGCAGGTCTGGTAACAGTCACTGGATTGGCTGACAGTACAGATGATCCTATTGGACGCCTTGCAAGGAAGAGAGAAGAGACACACGGTGTCCACTGGGGTGGGAGGGTGCTAGATGAGTCCGCTGGCGGGTGGGAAGATGCTGAATGAGTCCGCTGGGGGGGGGAGGGTGCTAGATGAGCCGTTGGGGGGAGGGTGCTAGATGAGTCCACTGAGGGGAGGGTGCTAGATGAGTCCGCTGGGGGGGAAGGGTGCTAGATGAGTCCATAGGGGGAGGGAGGGGTGCTATGTTGAGTCTGCTGGAGGTGGGGAAGGTGCTAGATGAGTCCGCTGGTGGGGGGGTTGGTTGATTTCCGCCCGCCCAAAATAAAACAGGAGCAACCACTGCCAAAATTTAAAATGGTCATGATGACTATGCTATGCATAATTTCTTAAATTTAAAGCGGGAGTCTGGCGACCATTTTTTTTTTTAGGTCATTGAGACATTTTGCTAACCCCAAAATAATACTCACAGTTTGGGTGTAATATTTCCGCCTCTGTCTGTTTTCGTACTAAAGAATAGCTTAAAAAATGTGATGCTGGCTGTTTCCATCTTGCTTGTGGGCATGTGAAGCCCACAAGCATTGATTTCCTGGATGCGATGAATGCTGTTCATTCACAGCTTGTTCACGCACATGATCATTATTTCAGCACTGAATCTTGAGAAGCCTGACACTAAGCTCCCAGGAGACAGTGCGGCGCCGGGGAAAAGCAATAAACACGCCTACTCCCATGGGAGGAGAGACAGGAAGTGCCACAATAAAGTACAACATAAAGGTAATTACAGCGATAAAAAAATTTTTCGTGCGGCATTTGAACATCTATGCAATTAACTGAAGGAGGTAAGATTAAGTTAAAAATTTGAGTGGAACCCAGCTTTAAGTCAGTTTGTGAAGGTTATCACAGGGGTCATCATCATCACCAGTCATCACACCTTACTTCAGGCTGGGGAGACCTGCGTGTTTCAGTGAGGAGACACTGAGTCAGGTCCTTGCCACTCTTCTGGGGGGGGGGGGTGATGATTCTGAATCAATCAGTCAGTCTTCTCTTCTCTGCAGCCACTCCTCAAGTCAGCGCCCGCAAACTCAGCAAGTCACGTGTGACGTGACGCCGGGTGTCCCTTCCCCTGGCATGCCACACAACCATGGGAGAGCATGCTGAGACCACTGTCATCTTTTATATAAGAGCTTGTTTTTACTGCTAAGAGTGAGTGTATTTCCTTTGCTTTTTTATACATTAAACGTGTTCCATACGGAATTACGCTATATACCTTCTTTCTTTTTTTAACGGTGGGGCTGACTGCCCATATCTATTGACCCCACCCACCCACATCCCATAGCCACCTGGCGGTCCATCTGGAGTTCATACCTGGATTGTGAACCTGATCCCCTTGGTAAATTATACCACAACGTTTGATTGACTCACTAGGTGTACATCTATTTGAGTTCAATCCCTCTGGTAAGCTGCTTCTGGTGTCTTTGGTGGTGGATCTACTAGCAATTGTTATCACACCGTATGCATACATCTGAAGTTAAAGACTGTCACCATTCGAGAGGCACTGAAGGTTGTGGGCCCCTTGGAATGCACCCCCTTATGGGATAACCCAGGAAACCCAGAACTTAATAAATTAGAGGGATTTACCCTGTGGAAGCGTAAGGGAATTTGGTTTTTCTCACAGATATATATAGGAAATGTATTAAAATCTTTTGCGCAACTATGTTCAGAATTTGCACTCCCCAGTAGATGCTTTTTTTCAATATCTACAACTCCGACATGCCCTACAGGCCCAGGGTCGGGTAACCCCCATGTCAGTAACGTCATCCCCACTTCTGAGGGAACTGTTGCAAGAGAATGTTAGAAAAGGACTGATATTTACAATATACTCAGCGTTGCTTTCCTCCAATCAGGACCATACCTCCTTAAAATGCAGAGCTAAATGGGTCATAGATATGGGAGAGATCGATGTTGATCAATGGGATATGGCACTGGAATCAATCCCTAATATCTCCATTTTAGCCTCTCATAGGTTGTCGCAGCTGTTTATTCTGCATAGAACCTATCGGACGCCAACTAAACTGTTTGCTTGGGGCCTGAGAGATTCACCCCTGTGCCCAAAATGTAAAATACATCATTGTGACCTCATACATATGCTCTGGAGGTGCCCAAAGCTTATTAGATACTGGAATGAGGTCACACAGATTGTATCCCGGTTGGCGCAGGTTCCAGTGCCCTCCACTCCTCTGGTGTGCTTACTAGGCGCGATTGATGAGGAGATGTACCAGAGGGGAATGTACATTATGCTTACCAGGCTATTGTATCTGGCTAGAAAACTTATAGCTCGACACTGTACCAACAGGGAAGCAATGGATTGCATATGTAAACTTGCTCCTGATCAGGGAACAATTAGCATACCATCATAGAAATGCTGGCAATAAATTTGAAAAGGTATGGGAGCCCTGGTGGTCTGACCCAGCTCTTGCCCCCCCCACAGCTTGTGATGGATAGACTGTTATGAATTTAGTATGAAGAATGTGCAGCAGATGGAGGGGGAGGGGAAGAGGGGAGAGGGGAGGGGACAACACCCTACAGTTTTATGTTAGGTACGTTAAACACCTGTTATGTATTATTCAATAGCAGATAAAAGAAGTAAGAGATGATGTCTTAGTACATAGGTTATTTAACCAAAGTGTTCAGTGATAATTATTATTATTTTTTTTTATGCTTTGATGCAGTATAAACTTATGTTCAGACGTATGAAGACTTGCATTGTATAATTTTTGGATGGACTCTGATTTCTTTAATCCTTACTACAATCTGTATTATCTTTGTATGATTATTTTCTGCATCGGAAATAAATAAAAACGTTTTGATTAAAAAAAAAAAGACTGTCACCATATTATATGCACTTATATGTGGTTGAGGATTATCATCATATTTTATATATGAAGTTGAGGATCGTCACTGATTTTTTATTTAGACATTGCACATTGAAGTTTCCTATTTATAGACATTATATGTCCTATTAGAGGACTCCTTGGACTCACTTGTGCACATTATTCATTTATTTTATTCATATTGCTTGTCACGGTTTGTATGATTGTTTAAGCGCTGCACATTTCACCCATTTTTTTCGTGCCACACAACCTGCTTCTGAGACTCCTGGGAGGTGGGAGTTGTAGTTTGCTGCACGCTGATGACGAGTTCCTCACACCGCCAGGAACTAGCACGGCCAGACTACAACTCCCACAATGCAGCACAGGCTGCGCAGCAGCCTCCAGCTCAGCTAGCCAATCGGCGGCCGCCGCTGCCGACTTCAGCACTGTATAACCCAGGCCGCCAAGGCCTGGGGAAAAAAAAAAATTAACAGTCAAATAGCGCACCAATTGTTCACATTTAATTGTTTACATTTTAACAAATAGTCAGTGGTTGTTTTAAAGATAATGTAGGCGCCGGCCTGGGGGGAAATTTCCACCCGGCCCAGCCCGCCCCTGCTGGTGCGTCAGGGAAATCTTAAGGTAGTAACAAAGATTATGTAAGTAATAAAAATATTTAATTTAATGAAGGACTATAAGGTGATTTAATGTCAGAATGCAGAGATGCATGTTCCTGTTTTTTTTTTTTGTCTGCTTTTGGAGGGGAAAGGTTTTCTTTAAAGGATGTCTTGATTCTACCTGTGGAAAAACTAGGGATAGATTTATAATTTTGTCTTTAACAGGCCAACTTTTGAGAGTGGCTCTTCTACCCCAGTCAAATGGTTACCCTTGTTAGTATCAAACCAACAATATCAGACATAGTTACATAGTAGGCGAGGTTGAAAAAAGACACAAGTCCATCAAGTCCAACCTATCACAAAAGGCATACTGAGGCTGGAGGAGGAGATACTGAAAAAGACATATTCCCCACTTTGCATTAGTATACCTAGAATCGATGACCAGAAGACTAGAGCAAATAACCACCAAATTCAGCAAGCAGTCTCTTTCTAGACGTATAAATGATGAATGTGTGAATTGTAAGTACAATTGTCAGGAACAGAAACACTGAGGACCCAGCCTTTGACCTCACAAATGCGCTTCTGGAAGAATGGTTAAACATTCCCATAGACACACTCCTTCCCAGAAGAGATGAAGCTAATAAAGCTGCAAAGGGTGGGCCAACTCAATATTAAAACCCTACGGATTAAGACTGGGATGCCATTTATGGTCATGTGCGTGTAAAGGGAGGCATCCCAATACTTTTGGTAATATAGTGTGTATAGTGTGTATATATATATAGTATCTCATCTCACATTTTTGTAAATATTTTATCATATCTTTTCATGTGACAACACTGCAGAAATTGCACTTTGCTACAATGTAAAGTAGTGAGTGTACAGCTTGTATAACAGCGTAAATTTGCAGTTCTCTCAAAATAACTCAACACACAGCCATTAATGTCTAAATCGCTGGCAACAAAAGTGAGTGCACCCCTAAGTGAAAATGTCCAAATTGGGCCCAAAGTGTCAATATTTTGTGTGGCCACCATTATTTTCCAGCACTGCCTTAACCCTCTTGAGCATGGAGTTCACCAGAGCTGCACAGGTTGCCATTGGAGCCCTCTTTCACTCCTCCATGATGACATCATGGAGCTTACGTTTGAGGATGCCCCACAGATGCTTAATAGGGTTTAGGTCTGGAGACATGCTTGGCCAGTCCATCACCTTTACCCTCAGCTTCTTTAGCAAGGCAGTGTTTGTCTTGGAGGCACACATGGGAGTAAGTCGCATATGTGCAAGTCACAAGCAAGTCTCAAGTCTTAACCTTCAAGTCACAAGCAAGTCCCAAGTTACTGTGGCGAAAAGCAAGCAAGTCAAGAGGAGTCCCTGCTAGAAGTCAACCAAGTCAAGTCAAGTCATTTATTTTGGTCAAGTCACAAATTAAGTCAAAATACTGATCTACTCCATTTCCACCTTTAAATGAGTTTAAAGTCAGTTTTCAGGAAAGGTTTTGTTTTATTTTCAACATTAACAAAACTGCTTAGTGCTTTTTTCTTGGCATATTAAAGAAACACTTTGAATGCCCAAACAGCAGACAAGGAGCAGAACACTCAGCAATTAAATGGCCAATAAGCATGAAAAAATGTAGTCCTTGCTGAGGGGGAAAATAACTAAGCTCAAAGTTTGAACTTGACACAATGCCAACATCTGGACACTTGAATGGTGATGAGAATAGCCACTTAAAATGCATTGCATTTGCAAAAAATTAAATTGGAAAGTACTTACTTGCTCAGTTGTGAGCGATGGGGTCGCATTATCACCCCACCATGGCTGAACACACGTTCAACAGGTGCGCTTGATGCAGGGACTGACATAACTCTTACCGCTACCCTGAACAGCTCCAATGGCATTTGGTAAATGCTGATTGGCTCAGAGGCGGTGGTGGGCGAAGTTTGTGGGTAATATTTTCGGGGGGGGGGGGGGGGGTGCCAAGTCATTGCAAGTCAAATAGCCCAAGTCAAAGTCAAGTCGCAAGTCATTAGTGACAAGTCAAAGTCAAGTCGAGTCATTTATTTATTTTTGTCAAGCAAGTCGCAAGTCCTCAAACAGGTGACTCAAGTCTGACTTAAGTCAAGTCATGTGACTCAAGTCCCCCACCTCTGCTTGGAGGTGTGTTTGGAGTCATTATCATGTTGGAATACTGCCCTGCGGCCCAGTCTCCAAAGGGAGGGGATCATGCTCTGCTTCAGTATGTCACAGTACATGTTGGCATTCATGGTTCCCTCAATGAACTGTAGCTCTCCAGTGCCGGCAGCACTCATGCAGCCCCAGACCTTGACACCCCCACCACCATGCTTGACTGTAGGCAAGACACACTTGTCTTTGTACTCCTCACCTGGTTGCCGCCACACACACTTGACACCATCTGAACCAAATAAGTTTATCTTGGTCTCATTAGACCACATGACATGGTTCCAGTAATCTATGTCCTTAGTCTGCTTGTCTTCGGCAAACTGTTTTCAGGCTTTCTTGTTCATCATCTTTAGAAGAGGCTTCCTTCTGGGGCGACAGCCATGCAGACCAATTTGATTCAGTGTGTGGCATATGGTCTGAGCACTAACAGGCTGACCCCCCACCCCTTTAACCTCTGCAGCAATGCTGGCAGCACTCATACGTCTATTTTCTAAAGACAACCTCTGGATATGACGCTGAGCATGTGCACTCAACTTCTTTGGTCGACCATGGCGAGGCCTGTTCTGAGTGGAACCTGTCCTGTTAAACCACTGTATGGTCTTGGCCACCGTGCTGCAGCTCAGTTTCAGGGTCTTGGCAATCTTCTTATAGCCTAGACCATCTTTATGTAGAGCAACAATTCTTTTTTTTTTCAGATCCTCAGAGAGTTCTTTGCCATGAGGTGCCATGTTGAACTTCCAGTGACCACTATGTGAGAGTGAAAGCGATAGAACCCGATTTACACACCTGCTCCCCATTCACACCTGAGACCTAGTAACACTAATGAGTCACATGACAAGGGAAAATGGCTAATTGGGCCCAATTTGGACATTTTCTATTGGGGTGTTCTCACTTTTGTTGCCAGCGGTTTAGACATTAATGGCTATGTGTTGAGTTATTTTGAAGGGACAGCAAATTTACACTGTTATACAAGCTGTACACACACACTACTTTACATTGTAGCAATGTGTCATTTATTCTGTGTTGTCACATGAAAAGATATAATAAAATATTGATAAAAATGTAAGGGGTGTGCTTACTTTTGTGAGATACTGTATATACAGTATATATATGTACAGTATATGCCTTTTATTGTGATCCGTAGGGGAGGACAAACGTAATAAACAGACTGAAAGTACACAGTAAATCAGGTGTAAAGTCCAGATAGGTGTTACACCACAATTGCAATGCATAAACTAGAAGTACATATAAATAATATGGTAGAGGGTAGTTATACAGTTAGTTTACAGTAGGACATCAAAAGATCATTGACATGCAGTTTGTCCAGCCACTCAACAAGGAAGTAGAAAAGGAACCTTGAAACAAACTATGAAATGAACTCACCCTCTCAACATGTAGGATATACATAGCCCAGTAAATAATACCCATAGAGAAAAGAAGAGAAGTCATACAGGGGGAGAAAACCTCAATCGCAAGGGCCAGCGATACAAAACTCTACTACTGTATGCTCAACAATGGGTCTTTATATAGGGGGGCCAACTATCCACACACTCTGGTCATCTCTTTCCTGGGGCATTATAACATATAGTCAAGATGGGTTCAGGTAACAACACAGTGCCCTGAGTTTCCAGCTAATTATCTCAAATCTTGTGGACCTTTTTGGGGCACCATCTATCATCACTAAAAGTATTTTAAATGCAAGCAGTATAATTATCTAAATTTGACATGCAGTTCCTGTACAGTGGGAGGGAAAGAAGCAAAACAAAGAGCCAGTCAGTTCATGTGCTGACAAGAAGAATGCTGACAGGAGAGCAGGGAGATTGAGAGAGTGATCTCATCACTGTGCTGCTTCTCCTATCACTGTTTATGCACAGGCTACGGTGGGCGCAGGACAACCTGGGCTCAGAGGAAGTGGGTTAAGTGATGCTGGTGTAGCACCCTGGTCCTAAACAGGGCTGCTAATAAATCTAGTTGTGCTAGGTGGTAACTAGCCTGGCTAATTGGTAGGTTGATCCACTAATTCCTGTGCTAAGTCGGAGTTTGGGGTAGTCTCTCTCTTCTGTCAATAGGTGGCACTGTTGCTTTTGACATTGGAATGATGGATTACCATAGATTCAGGTAATGGGTAACTAGGTTGCCTCAGCCAATCAGCAGGGGTTTCTTTAACTGCTGTCTATGTTGGGATAGGCTATTTATTTGGGAGGAGTCAGGTGATCGGGGTTCTTCCCTCCCAAGGCTGCGACCTGGGTGTGTGTGTGTGTTGAGAAGCTCCTAGTTGCTAGGTCTGAAGCCTATCCAGGAGGCATGCTGGCTGCTAAGTCCACTTAAAGCATTTGTTAACTCAAAAAAAAAAAAAAACAGATCCTGTTCCCTTAAAGCATGTTATACAGCACAGTGCTTGTGCTGTGTCATTTGGCCCACTGTATCACCTATAATACCAGTCTGATCCAGCCTGGCTATACCCTCCCCCTGTACGCTGACGCCGATACATCAGGGCTGCCGAGCTCTGACAAGGGAGTCAGTACATACATAGACCTGCTCTTTGTCTCCTGTGTTCTCTTCCCCCTCCTCTCCCCCTCCCCTCTCTGAGTGTCTGCTCGGGTCAGCTACCGCCCCCCCCCCCCCCACTTCTGCTGCTCTCATAGTTAACAATAAAAGCCTCCATCCTCTCTGTATTAGAACAATGTGTGTGTGTTATATCATAAATATGTTTATCTGTACTGATAACACAGCGTCTTCCTGCGATCATGTGACTCCTCGGCTCTCACTCCTCTCCTCCCTAGCTGATGTCAGCTACAGTGCTCAGCCCCGCCTACTTGAACTGTCAGCTAGGCAGAGGACAGGAGAGAGGAGGCAACTGATCACTGGAAGACGCTATTATCAGTACAGATAAGCATATTTATGATATAACACAGACACAGGGGAACTTATTGTTATAATACAGAGGGGATAGTAGCATTTTATAGAAGTGGCTTAACAACCAGTTTAAGGCCTATTCAGGAGTTCGGGGTTACGCAAAGGAGGAGCAGCCAAGGTTAAGCCTGAACCGCATGTGTTAGAGGCTCGGCCTGAGGGGATCCTGATCGTTGTCGGAGGTAAAGGAGAAGCAGTTGCCACAAAGGGGAGACCACTCCTGTTACCGGAGGCAAGTTTGGTAAGGATGAAGTTCTGAAGGAGTACCAGAGCAACCGCTTCACTAGCCGGGGACAGTGAAGTAGTGGGAAAGCTTCAGTAGAGACTCTACAGTAGGATACTGTGAGAGAATGTGTTGCCATAGGAGACAGCGGTTACTACAAGATACAGATTGCTGCATTCAGATTAAAGGCCCTCCTTCTGTATTGCTGTCTGCCTAGTTCTATTTTTGTCTGCGGAGTTTGCCTTAATTGCTATTCATTTGCCTGAGGGTGTCCTGAGCCATAAACCCTCTCTCCCCAACGTTGCTGTTATAAGAAATAAAACTCTCTCTGTTCGTTTTTACAAAAAGTGACTGGTAAATATTGCAGCAAAAGTTGTTTTCTATTTTATTGTTTAATGGGATATTTATATTTAACTTGTTATTTTTGACTGTATATAGTTAATGTTAGATTTTCCCATTGCTTTCAGCCCTAGTGACCATGGTCATCAGGACAAATAAAGAGGGGTGAATCTTCTCAGCGTAATTAAAATCTGAGAGGTGTTCTATCCCTTCACTATTTAAAGTGTAACTAAACCCAAGGATCAATGACAACACAGTACACCTGTATGATTAGAATAACAGCTCTTTTTGTTTACTTTAATTTTATTTTTATCATGATTCTTGAATAATGCTTGGATCCTTTAACATTTGTAGCCAGCATCGCTGCCTACAGTAGTTTCCCTCTGCTTACATGAGAAGTGTCTGCAACTTTTCAGGGCCCTGAACACCTTTTATGTAAGCAGATTTATTTAAAGTGAGGAAACACAGCAGCGCTGCAAAATACTAACAGAAGGGGCTCCCAGACTGTTTAGCACATATAGCAGCCCAAGATCTGGGACTGCGTCTGGGAGAGGCTGAACTCAGAGTGAAACTACTGCTGTAGGCAGAGTTGCTGGTTTTAATGAAGTTCTTCTCTAAGACGCTTTGAGTTTTTGGTCACACTGACGAGCGGAATCCAAGGTGGCAACTTTGTATATGTTTGCAAGCTGGCACGCAGTGTTGCTCTGTGTTGAGTACATTGAGCGCAGTTTGACCACTCTTTATTGGGGGTCATTCTATTCTGGTAAGCCCCCTCCTACTGCACTAGGCTGGTGTGTGGTGTTGCTGTGCTGAAATCTGAAGGCTTTTGGAATCCATACCTGTTTTCTGCTGTATTCTATGAAGATCACATCTTTCCTTTGGCTCCTCATTGGGACTTACATGCTTATTTTATTTGATATTTGTTTTTATATAATTTAATATATTATTTGCACAATTTAATTAGGTTGGCAGGGTATTGCGTGTTTTCACATATATGTATCAATTTATATGAATGTTAATTTCTTAGCACTCCACTCTTATATATCAAGCTGTGAAGAAATGCTGTAAAGTAAGAATGTTTTCAAAAATGTTTTAATTGTTTATTTTTATCAATTTACAAAATGCAAAGTGAGTGGACATAGCAAAAATCTAAATCAAATCAATATTTGGTGTGACTACCCTTTGACTTCAAACCAGCATCAGTTTTTACACTTGCACACTTTGTACACTTGCACAAAGTCAAGGATTTTGTAGGATTAGAGTCAGGTTTATGATTTACAAATTATAGTAAGCAGGTACAAATGATCATCATTTTCATATGTAGGTTGAAACATAGTCATTAACTGAAACAGAAACAGCTGTGTAGGAGGCTATAAACTGGGTGAGGGACAGCCAAACTCTGCTTCAAAGATGAGGTTGTGGAGGGCAGTTTCATGTCACAGGTCATACACCATGGCATGGCAATAAGACACAAGGCAGTTACACTGCATCAGCAGCATTTCTTCCAGGCAAAGATTTCAAAGCAGACTGGAGTTTCAAGATGTGCTGTTCAAGTTGTTTTAAAGAAGCACAAAGAAACATGCAACGTTGAGGACCTTAGATGCAGTGGTTGGCCAAGAAAATGTAGTCAGCAGATGAAAGATACATCATGCTTACTTCCCTTTGACATAGGAAGATGTCCAGCAGTGCCATCAGCAAAGATCAGGCATAAACCAGTGGTACCCAGGTACACCCATCTACTGTCTGGAGAAGTCAGGCCAGAAATATGGAAGAATGGAAGTCTTCATGGAAGAAATGCCACACCTTCGTAGTGGAAACAAGGCTAAGCGACTCAACTATGCATGTAAGCATTGGAACTGGGGTGCATAAAAATGGCAGCAGGTGCTCTGGACTGATGATTTGAAATATTTGCAGGCAACAGCAAAGTATGTTGGTTTTCCTTGCAAGTTTGGGGCTGCATTTCTGCAAGTGGAGTTGAAGATTTGGTTAGGATTAATGGTGTCCTCAATGCTGATGTAACGCACTCCCTCAGTAGCCGCATTTAGAATGGGATCCAATCACCCTGCACAGCCAGACACACCAAATTTTCACAATCACTCAGAGAACAGTCCGTGACTTTTTTTGTTTTTTTGAGAGATAAAACTTGGATAGGGAAGTGAAATTATGGGATGCCCACTTGACTTTTAAACAAACTTCAGGGACAACTCCTCTCTATATACAGCTTCGCTTCTTCCTTCAGGACACACTTGCTTGCAGAACCCAGCTATGTCAACTTAGGTGTGCACAGCCTATTGCATTAGGACAGTGTTTCCCAACCGGGGTAGGGTTCCGCGAGAAGTCCCCAGGGGTTCCACCGCGATTCAACATTGTGATGTATGTACAGTATATCAATTCCATTGTTGTTTTTAGTGTTCCCAATGCGCACTGACAGTGAGAACAGTCAGCGGGCATTGATACCCGATGCCCTCTCTGTAGTTCCGGCTCAGAGAACTCAGAGGGCGAGTCAGGAAAAAGGCAGAGAGCGGTAGTTCTAAATTCAGCAGGGAGTGGAGACTGGAGAGCCGAGTGGAGAGCTGAGCATGGAGGGCGGGGAGCCGAGCATGGAGAGCGGAGAGCCGAGATTGAAGAGCGGGGAGCCGAGCATGGAGAGCGGGGAGCCGAGGATGGAGGCAGGGAGCCGAGAATGAAGACTGGAGGCAGGGAGCACCAGATCAAAAGGTGAGATCTGTCTCAATGGTAGTAGTAATGCACACTGTGGAGGGGGGGAGCAGAGAAAAGGAGCACGTGGCTAGATTAGAAGCTGAGTTCCTGTGCACATCAAGGGTGAATGCAGACTGCTGGGGGAGGGAAGAGCAGAGAACAGGAGATGAGATCCTGTGTATAACAGCACTGATTGCAGTCTGCGGGGGGAGGGGAGCAGAGAGTTGAGGCACACAGCTGGATCAGGCTGAATGGAACAGGAGGTGAGATTATAATAGCTTTATGTTATACCATAATTGTACATAATGCTATTATGATTCAGTCTCATCCAGCCACAGGCCCTTGCAGTCTGCATTCAGTCACTACCATACACAGGATCTCGCCTCCTGCAAGATTCAGCCATGTGCTCCCACTGTCAGCACTCCTCCTGGTATAAGGTGACCAGATTTTTTAAATGAAATCCGGGGACATTTTTTTTTTACTAGTAATGGCAGCAATCGACGACTCTTTGCCTGTCTCCACCGCCGCCGCCCGCCTCACAGCCTGTCAAGTCTAAAGCCCCATACACACTATCAGATTTTCTGCTGATTTTTTTCCTTCAGATTTACCAAAACCATATGAGGTCAAACCTTAGGAGTTTCAATTTGTATGCAATCAGGCAGGCCCTTGCAGAAAATCTGATAGTGTGTATGGGGCTTTACTCTTCGGGCCCCGGCTACTACTGGGTGGGGAGTGGAGGAAGATCACTCCACCAGGGAAGGCAAGGAGATAAGCAGGCAGGCCGGGACTTGAGCTAAGGCAGAAGAACATGCGAGAGGAGCTGAATGGGCATGCACCCAAAACTGAAGAAATAGTCCCTCCGCTCCGACCAGCACATGATCATCAGAAAGGGGCACAGATAATGGAAAAAAATAAACTCCCATAAGCTAGTAGGAGAGGCAGAGGAGGGGGGGTGCAATTCAGATTTTTTATTTTTATTCTGCACGGGCTGTCTTTGAAATTGCTCCAGCCCCTGTTCAAATCCAATCCGGGGACAAAACTGGGGCCAGAATTGGTCCAGGGACAGTGTCCTCAATTCGGGGACTGTCCCCAGAAACCGGGGATGTCTGGTCACCCTATCCTGGTACCACCCTCACAGGTTCAGAGGAGCTGGAACTATAGAGGAGGCACCGGGTATCAATGCACATTGACAGTACTCGCTGTCAGTGCACATTGAAATCAACATTGGTATCAAATGATACCAACATTGTGGTGTGAATGTCTCCTAGCAGAGGTCTATGTTAGGAAAATGCATGTCTCTGCACATGACGTGGACAAGACCAAAGTATTCTATGCAGGTCAAATCTGCACCATCTTCCATCAGTGCATGAATGTTGTGAACAAGTTCCAACTGTTCCAGTAGTCTGCTATCCTATTTATTATTCACAATATTTGGGAGTTTTGTTCAAGTTCAGTAAGGCCTCGTTCACAGCATATGTGCAAATAATGGAAAATATGTGCAAATTTGACTTGCTTAAAATATTTTGGCCTTGTTCTAACGTAGGTCTCTGCAGGGACATAAAGAAAACAATTAATTTCTATGTGCCCTGTTCACACTATAATGTTGGTGTCAGGTGAGTTCTAATTTTTATTCCATTATTTAAAGCTATTTCTACAATAAACGTGGTTATATCTACAGCTTGATGATCAGATCCGATGTTCTGAGAGCTGTAGATCTGATTTTTTTTTTTTTTAGGAGTTCCCTGAGATCTCAGACTTTTTGACAAGGGTTCCTCCACAGTAAAGAGGTTGAGAAACACTGCATTAGGGTGTGCACCCCAAAGCTTAAACACACATGCCTATTTCTGCAGACTCAGCTGCACGGGACAGTGAATGAATGGGAACAGTTTTCTATGCTTCAGTTATGAATGAACACAGTGGGTGATTGTTCACTGTGTTTATTTAGAAAAGGAAGGCACCAGAAATTTATATACCATATTTATCGGCATATAACACGCACTTTTATCCCCTTAAAATCGGGAAAAGCGCGGGTGCGCGTTATACGCTGATGCCCGCCGGTCCCCCGCTGACTGTGAGCGGAGGAGCGATCGCCGCCAACATTCATACATAGCCGAGTGTACTCAGGTAGGGTCGGTTAGCTCCGCTCACAGTCACGCCCAGTCCCGCCCTAAGATGGACATAACACAGGGACTGGGCGTGACTTGAGCAGAGCTAGCCGAACCTGGCCGAGTACACTCGGCTATGTATGAATGTCGGCGGCGCTCGGCTCCGCCCACAGGACTACGAGAGGAGCCGAAAGCAGCCGAGAGCCGCCGAGAGTCTCGGCGGCGCCATATTTAAAAACGGCAGTGTCACTGGGCAAGGCTGCAGATGACACAAGGCTGCAAATGACACAAGGATGCAAATGACACAACAAGCCTGCAAATGACACTACAAGGCTGCAGATGGACACTGATAAGGCTGCATTGATGGCAATTTAAATGTAAGTTTTTTTTTTCCTTAAAAAGTTTTTTTCCTTAAAATTCCCTCCTAAACTTGGGTGCGTGTTATACGCCGGCACGTGTTATACCCCTTACCCCGCTCTCCATCCTGAAACATCCCATACAGCAGTTGGGGGGAGAGGAGAGGAAGGAAGCCAGCAGCACTGCGGGGTGGGGGGCAACATGGGAGAAGCCTGGGCAGTAGGGGGAATCGGCACCCTTGCACACGCCTATGTATGTCACCCAGTTGTAGTTTTGTAGTAAGGCCCATTACAGGCAGGGACTCGCAGCCCCTATACTTGAAGACTTTCCCAGCACTTCCTCTCTGTGGTCTCTGATCCCAGCACCACCTTTTCAGGCAGGGCCGTCTTAATAGCATCATGGGCCCCTGGGCAATGTAATGCTCTGGGGCCCCTACAATGGAGACAGTGCAGGTAAACAGACATCAAGTAGGTAGGAGGCAGACAAGCAGAGCTTCCCCTTTTGGGTGGAGCTCCGCATTAACTACATGAACAATCATTCTGTACAGCAAAGAAACAGTGATAAAATACTAAATACATAAAGTAACAAAGCTGTCCTGTGCATACAATATATCTGCTAGATTGATGCTTCCCCAGCACTCTGACGCCTCTACACCCCAGATATACCCCCAGCACTCTGACCCCTCTACATCCCAGATATCCCCCCAGCACTCTGACCCCTCTACATCCCAGATATCCCCCCAGCACTCTGACCCCTCTACACCCCAGATATCCCCCCAGCACTCTGACCCCTCTACACCCCAGATAGCCCCCCCAGCACTCTGACCCCTCTACACCCATAGATATCCCCCCAGCACTCTGACCCCTCTACACCCCAGATATCCCCCCAGAACTCTGACCCCTCTACACCCCAGATAGCCCCCCCCAGCACTCTGACCCCTCTACACCCTAGATATCCCCCCAGTACTTTGACCCCTCTACACCCCAGATTTCCCCCCCAGCACTCTGACCCCTCTACACCCTAGATATCCCCCCCAGCACTCTGACCCCTCTACACCCCAGATAGCCCCCCCAGCACTCTGACCCCTCTACACCCTAGATATCCCCCCAGTACTGTAACCATATACCATAAGATACCCCTTGTATTGTGACCCCACTACATCCCTGATACCCCCTACACTGTGGCCTCTCTACATCCTTGATACCTCTAGCACTATAGCCCCCCAAGCTCCCCCAAACATTGCTACCCCCTATACACCCCAGATCCTCCCTCAGCATTGTTTCCACCCATACACCCTTGATATCCCCCAGCACCATTATTCCTTCCATGTATTACCCCCTTTTACAGTGGAGATACAGTGCATGTAAACTTTTGGCTCTGTGCCCACCTCTAGCACTGCACTCACCTATACCAGGCAGAAGGAGGGGCGGATTAGGGAGCATCCCTCTGGGCATTGCAAGCCTTTTGGTGCAACCATCCACAATGCTACTTCCGCAGGTGGGATCTCAGTGCTGCCAACGCAGCAGCTCCCACTCCAGCTCCTATCCTGCAGCCTTCGAGTCCCGAGTATTCAAGCTGCATGGGGGCGGGGTCAGAGCATCACTGGTGCTCTGGCCCTGCCCCTCCCTGCTGGCTGTGAAATAATAGGTATCGTTCTGCACAGCACGGCGCAGCGCTGCCAGCCTGCCTCCTCTGTGTATCCTTCACTCTCAGTGCCACCATGGGGCCCCCAATTTCGGAGCAGCGTAGCTCAAGGACCAGCTGCTTTGGGGAAAGTGCAGGGGCCTCCCATGGAGCTGGGGCCCCCGGGCAGTGCCCAGGTGTGCCCTCTCATTAAGACAGCCCTGCCCCCAGGCTAACTTCTCCCCACAGTCCTCCAGACTGACACTCACCAGCCCACCCGGCTAACTTCCCTTCTCCCACCCTCCAGCTCTGGAAGTTTCTAAAAACTTCCAGACCAGGTGGAAGTGCCAAAAAGAGCTGCCAGATAAGTCATCCAGCCCCTGAGTCAATAATCCCTGATACAGATTCACAACCCAGGCCTGGCTCTCAGCCAAGCCTACACACTAGCTATAGGGTGCTACCCTGAGGAATACAGGAAGATACTTATCCATCATGTCATACCATCAGGGAGGCGTTTGATTGGCACTAATTTTTTTCTGCAGCAGAACAACAACCCCAAACATACAACCAATGTCATTAAGAACTATCATAAGGGTAAAGAAGAACATGGAGTCCTGGAAGTGGTGGTTTGGCCCCCACAGACCCCCAATCTCAACATTATCAAGTCTGTCTGGAATTTCATGAAGAGACAGAAGGATTTGAGGCAGCATACATCCACAGAAGATCTGTGGTTAGTTCTCCAAGATGTTTGGATCAACCTACTTGCCGAGTTCCCTTAAAAGCTGTGTGTAAGTGTACCTAGAAGAATTGATGCTATTTTGAAGGCTAACATAGAAACACAGAAAAGGGACTGCATAAAAAAGACCCAGTAGTCCAACAAATGAGTCAAGTTTTTTTATTTTTTGGGGGGGGGGGGGGGGGTTTACATGTATTGCTTTTTTTCTTTTGGTTAACTTTTTTGTCTGACTATAGATCTATGTTTGTCTCAAGCATGTTTGAAGCCATTTACTTTTGACTGTCTCACTACCTCTGATGGTAGTTTATTCCAAGCATCAACTACCCTTTTAGTAAAATAATACTTTTTAAGATTAGCGTTGAACTTTCCCCTAGTTAGTTTGAGGTCATGTCCTGTGTTCTTGATTTTGGTTTCATATTAAAAAAACTGCTTTCCTGAACCCTATTCACCCCTTGTTGTATTTAAAGGTCATGTCTCCCCTTTCCCTTCTTTCCTCCAGACTGTACATATTAAGTTCCTGAAGTTGCTCTTGATATGTTTTATCCCCCAAACCTTTCATCATTTTTGTTACCTGTCTCCGGACTCTATTTTATCAATATCTTTGCATAAGTGAGGTCTCCAGAACTGGACTCCGTATTCTAAATGAGTTCTCACAAAAGATCTATATAGGGAAATCAGGACCTCCTTGCTCCTACTCGTGATCCCTCTAGTGATGCATTCTAGAATTCCGTCTGCTTTTCCCACTGCTTGGCTACAGTTTTTTGCAATCATCTGAAATAAGAACCCCCAAACCTTTTACTTCTGTAGTATGGGCCAACACCGTACCCCCAATGTTATATTCTCTCAAGGGATTATTTTTCCCTAGGTGCATTATTTTACCTTTAGAAACATTGAACTGCAGTTTCCACTGTTGCCACTGGTGAAAAGGTGGTCACACCAAATATCGATTTGGTTTTCAATTTCCCTTATGTTCATTTACTTTCCATTTTGTTAATTGATAAAAATAAACTAGTAACACTTCTATTTTTGAAAGCATTCTTTTAATTTACAGCATTTTTTACACCTGCCTAAAATATGATATATATATTAACACTGAGCAAAATTATAAACGCAACACTTTTGTGTTTACCCCTATGTATCATGAGCTGAACTTAAAAATCTACACATTTTTCTATGTACACAAAATACCTATTTCTCTCAAATATTGTTCACAAATCTGTCTAAATATGTGTTAGTGTGCACTTCTCCTTTGCTAGATAATACATCCACCTCACAGGTGTGGCAAATCCAGATGCTGATTAGACAGCATGATTATTGCACAGGTGTGCCTTAGGCTGGCCACTCTAAAATGTGCAGTTTTGTCACACAGCACAATGCCACAGATGACGCAAGTTTTGAGGGAGCATGCAATTGGTATGCTGACTGCAGGAATGTCCACCAGAGCTGCTGCCCTTGAATTAAATGTTAATTTATCTACCATAAGCCGTCTCCAAAGTTGTTTCAAAGAATTTGGCAGTACATCCAACCGGCTTCACAATCGCAGACCACGTGTAACCATACCAGCCCAGGACCTCCACATCCAGCATCTTCACCTTCAAGATCGTCTGAGACCAGCCACCTGGACAGCTGCTGCAACAATGGGTTTGCATAACCAAAGAATTTCTGCACAAACTGTCAGAAACCGTCTCAGGGAAGCTCATCTGCATGCTCGTCGTCCTCATCGGGGTCTAGACCTGACTGCAGTTAGTCGTGGTAACCGACTTGAGTGGGCAAATGCTCATATTCGATGGCGTCTGGCACTTTGGAGAGGTGTTCTCTTTTTTTTTTAAATTATTTATTTAGTGGTGTGCGACATACAATAATGCGGTAACTTCACAGAAACAGTTTAGGATATATAGAAACAGTAACTAATAGTATGTGTACTAGAAGTAATTACTCCAAAGGTAATTACAATGAAGCAAATCTGTAGATGTGCAGGGTTCCCAGATACCTAGGAAGTAGAAGGCTAGGGCTTTGCGTTGACAAGTAATATAATCCCTTGTAGTTCGATAGGGGTTATCGCTGTCAACCTCGGAGAGTATCAATACGTAGGGGAAGGCCAAGGCTTGTAGCAAGAACTTCGGGCAATCCCTAATGCCGAACTATGAATCACGGAGGTATTCCTCTGAGGAGCAATAGAGGGTCCAGTGAAACCACCTGGTCTTATGTTCCTCAGATTTATCCCAGATCGTGGCAGTTAGGTCTTCCATCCGTTCAATATCATTAACCCTTGCGAACCATTGGGCCACTGTGGGGGGAGATTGATGCTTCCATTGGCTCGGTATACATGCTCTAGCAGCGTTAAGGAGGTGTTTAACCACTTGAAAACAGGGCACTTAAACCCCCTTCCCAACCAGATCAATTTTCAGCTTTCGGTGCTCTCACATTTTGAATGACAATTACTCAGTCATGCAACACTGTACCCATATGGAATTTTTGTCCTTTTTTTCACACAAATAGAGCTTTCTTTTGGTGGTATTTAATCACCGCTGGGTTTTTTTGCACTATAAAAGAAAAAAGACTGAAAATTCGGTAAAAAAATTAAATTTTCTTTGTTTCTGTTATAAAATTTAGCAAATTAGTAATTTTTCTTCGTAAATTTTGACCACAATTTATACTGCTACATATCTTTGGTAAAAATAAGTACAATTTGGTGTATATTATTTGGTCTTTGTGAAAGTTATAGAGTCCAAAAGCTATGGTGCCAATATCTGAAAATTGATCACACCTGAAGTACTGATGGCCTATCTATATTCTTGAGACCCTAACATGCCAGAAAAGTACAAATACCCCCCAAATGACCCCTTTTTGGAAAGAAGACATTCCAAGGTTTTTAGAAAGATGCATGGTGAGTTTTTTGAAGTTTTCATATTAGCAGGTTATTTCTCACACACCCCATATGCATACCACAAATTACACCCCAAAACACATTCTGCTATTACTCCCAAGTACGGCGATACCACATGTGTGAGACTTTTACACAGCGTGGCCACATACAGAGGCTCAACATGCAGGGGAGCACCTCCAGGCGTTCTGGAACACCCAGGCCAATTCTGACATTTCTCTCCTACATGTAAAAATCATCATTTATTTGCTAGAAAATTACATAGAACCCCAAAACATTATATATGTTTTTTTTAGCAAAGACCCTAGAGAATACAATGGCGGTTGTTGCAACTTTTTATCTCGCACGGTATTTGCGCAGCAATTTTTTTAACGCTTTTTTTGGGGGAAAAAAAGTTTTGTGCTTTAAAAAAAACAAACAAACAGTAAAGTTAGCGCAATGTTTTTGCATAATGTGAAAGAGGAAGTTACGCCGAGTAAATAGATACCTAACATGTCACCCTTCAAAATTGCACACGCTCGTGGAATGGCGCCAAACTTTGCTACTTAAAAATCCCCATAGGCAACACTTTAAAATTTTTTACTGGTTACATGTTTTGAGTTACAGAGGAGGTCCAGGGCCAAAATTATTGCTCTCGCTCTAACGTTCACACCGATACCTCACATGTGTGGTTTGAACATCGTTTTCATATGTGGGCGGGACTTACGTGTGCATTCGCTTCTGCATGCGAGCACGCGGACAGGGGCGCTTTAAAATAAAAAAAAATCCTTTTTATTGTTCATTTTACTTTATTTATTTTGGTTTGACACTTTTTTCCAAAAAAAAAAAATTTTTGATCACTTTTATTTTTATTACAAGGAATGTAAACATCCCTTGTAATAGGAATATGGCATGACAGGTCCTCTTTACAGTGAGACATGGGGTCAATAAGACCTCACATCTCACCTCTAGGCTGGGAAGCCTGAAATAAAAAAAATACCAAAAAAACGATCCTGGCTTTGATCGTAGCGGTGAGTCGGTAGAAGCACCGGAGGGCAGCGGAAGGGGGGGGAATGTCCCCTCTCGCCTCCTGTAAGAACAATCAAGCAGTGGAACAGCCGCTATGATCGTTCTTATGGTGTAGGGAATCGCCTGCTGAAAAATCTGATATCTGAATGATGCCTGTAGCTGCAGGCATCATTCAGATATCCCCGCACAAAGTCAAGGACGTCATATGACGGCAGTCGGGAAGTGGTTAAAACACATTTTTTTTTAACACAAAGTTGTCCATTTATACAATATTTCTAACACATAGCATGTACACACCAAAAATGACACCCCAAAATAGATTCTCCTACTCCTCCTGAGTACGGGGATACCACATGTGTGAGACTTCCACAGCCTGGCCACATACAGAGGCTGAGTACAGCCGAGTATGGCAGAGTGTGGCAGAGTATAGCCGAGTATGGTTGAGCATGGCTGGGTATGGGCGAGTATGGCCGAGTATGGCTGGGTATGGCTGGGTATGGTTGCGCATGGCTGGGTATTGCAGGGTATCGCCGAGTATGACTAGGTATTGCAGAGTATGGCTGGGTATTGCAGAGTATGACTGGGTATGACTGGGTATGGCTGGGTATTGCGGAGTAGTGCAGTAGTTGCAGGGTAGTGCAGAGTATTGCAGGGTAGTGCAGAGTATTGCAGGGTATTGCAGAATATTGTGGGGTATTGCAGAGTATTGTGGGGTATTGCAGGGTATTGCAGAGTATTGCAGGGTATTGCAGAGTATTGCAGGGTATTGTGGGGTATTGCAGGGTAGTGCAGAGTATTCTGGGGTATTGCAGGGTAGTGCAGAGTATTGTGGGGTATTGCAGAGTATTGCAGAGTATTGTGGGGTATTGCAGAGTAGTGTGGGGTATTGCGGGGTATTGCAGAGTATTGTGGGGTATTGCAGGGTAGTGCAGAGTATTGAAGGGTAGTGCTGGGTATTGCAGAGTATTGCAGGGTATTGCTGGGTATTGCTGGGTATTGCAGGGTATTGCTGGGTATTGCAGAGTATTGTGGGGTATTGCAGAGTATTGTGGGGTATTGCAGAGATGTGCGGGGTATTGCGGGGTATTGCGGAGTATTGCGGGGTATTGCGGGGTATTGCAGAGTATTGCGGGGTATGGCAGAGTATTGCGGGGTATGGCAGAGTATTGCAGAGTATTGCGGGGTATTGCAGAATATTGCAGGGTAGTGCAGGGTAGTGCAGGGTATTGCAGGGTAGTGCAGGGTATTGCAGAGTATTGCAGGTTTTTGCAGAGTAGTGCAGAGTATTGCAGGGCAGTGCTGGGTATTGCAGGGCATTAGAGTATGGTGGGATGGCTGAGCATGGATGGATGGATGGCTGGATGTGACTGTATTTGTCACAGAGCAGTGCTGTATGGGCGAGTATGGCCGAGTATGGCTGGGTATGGCTGGGTATGGTTGCGCATGGCTGGGTATTGCAGGGTATCGCCGAGTATGACTAGGTATTGCAGAGTATGGCTGGGTATTGCAGAGTATGACTGGGTATGACTGGGTATGACTGGGTATGGCTGGGTATTGCGGAGTAGTGCAGAGTATTGCAGGGTAGTGCAGAGTATTGCAGGGTAGTGCAGAGTATTGCAGGGTATTGCAGAGTATTGTGGGGTATTGCAGGGTATTGCGGGGTATTGCAGGGTATTGCAGAGTATTGCAGGGTATTGCAGAGTATTGCAGGGTATTGCAGAGTATTGCGGGGTATTGCAGAGTATTGTGGGGTATTGCAGGGTAGTGCAGAGTATTCTGGGGTATTGCAGGGTAGTGCAGAGTATTGTGGGGTATTGCAGAGTTTTGCAGAGTATTGTGGGGTATTGCAGAGTAGTGTGGGGTATTGCGGGGTATTGCAGAGTATTGTGGGGTATTGCAGGGTAGTGCAGAGTATTGAAGGGTAGTGCGGGGTATGGCAGAGTATTGCGGGGT
This sequence comes from Lithobates clamitans, assembly GCA_037952925.1. Taxonomy (NCBI): domain Eukaryota; kingdom Metazoa; phylum Chordata; class Amphibia; order Anura; family Ranidae; genus Lithobates; species Lithobates clamitans. Next base: position 1,217,436 of record JBBGZY010001280.1, on the reverse strand, counting down.
ATGGCAGAGTATTGCGGGATATGGCAGAGTATTGCAGAGTATTGCAGAGTATTGCGGGGTATTGCAGAATATTGCAGGGTAGTGCAGGGTAGTGCAGGGTATTGCAGGGTATTGCAGAGTATTGCAGGTTATTGCAGAGTAGTGCAGAGTATTGCAGGGCAGTGCTGGGTATTGCAGGGCATTAGAGTATGGAGGGATGGCTGAGCATGGATGGATGGATGGCTGGATGTGACTGTATTTGTCACAGAGCAGTGCTGTGGGCACTACACATCCAGCCCACAGCGCTGCTGCCATCTGATCCCTCCCCCTCTCCTCCCCCTCTGTACCGATCGGTACACAGAGGGGAGGGAGGAACCGGCGTCATGACATGACGCTGGTTTGTTTACATGTGATCGCTCCGTCATTTGGCCGTTTACCGTGATCCGTGATGCGCCGGGTCCTCTAGACCCGGCGGTCACGAATGTTCTTGGGTGCACGCCCTAGGGGGCGCAAGAGCAGGATTCTGGGAGGACGTCCATGGACGCCCACCCAGAATAAGCCGACTGTGCTGTAGCCTTCTTTCGGCTATGGCCCGGTCGGCATTTGGTTAAGTAGAGATTTGTTGTAGTGCTTTGTGGACATAGGAGTGAATTTTAAGAGTACCACAGCAGCATTGTTGGTTAAAGAAATGTCTGTGAATTTGTGAATGAATGAGGACTGGTTGCCAGAAGGTTTGAAGTCTGGGGCATTCCCAGAAAATGTGAAGAATGGTGCCAGGGTGTTGCTCGTAACGCCAACAGCGGTCCGGTTGATTGGGAAATATTTTGGCCAATATGGACGGAGTTCGGTACCAGCGTATGGTCAGTTTGTAGGAAATTTCCTGGTATTTGCTACATAGTGATGAAGCACGAAGAAGAGTATACGCTCTTTTTGTGGCGCAGTGGAGAGGTGTTCTCTTCACGGATTAATCCCGTTTTTCACTGTACAGGGCAGATGGCAGACAGAGTGTATGGCATCGTGTGGGTGAGCAGTTTGCTCATGTCAGTGTTGTGGATCGAGTGGCCCATGGTGGCGGTGGGGTTATGGTATGGGCAACAAACACAGGTGCATTTTATTGATGTAGAGAAACAAGAATTGCGCTAAATTAAGAAAACAAACAATAAGTGAATAAGAGTTAGTGAATAAATAAGAAACCATTGCAAAAAAACAGGTAATGAATAAACCTGATTGCGTGTGCAAAACAGATTATATATGATATATAATGAAGTCTCTGTGAATAGTGGCACGCCCCTGGATGACGTAATTATATTACGAAATGCGTAGGGCGGAGCAGGATGACGCGCTGACGTCACCTCCAGTCATTGCTCGCATTTCCAGTAGGACGGGTCTGTCCGAGTCTGTACGGCCGACATACCGGACTTAAGGCTTATCTTATGAAGCGTCTCTTGTAAGTGTGTTTTTTTCGATGCGATTTAATAAATTTCAAAGTTTTACACTATCGGAGTTTCCATATCTTTGTTACATGGTACACATCTCACATGAGTCCGTCTACACCATGCGATGATCAGAGGACCCAGCAGCAGACCAGGATCGATGCCAATCTTAGAGTCACAGCTGTTATGCTTTTTATGATACTCTGTGGTGGGGGATCATGGCTTTTTGGTAAGGAGTAACCCCTTCTATACCAGTGGTGGATCACATCTTTTTTATCACATAGTGGATCAAGATCGTCTTATGTGGACTTTTGTGTTTTGCACGGGTGGATAATGTTTGATGCCACTATTCACAGAGACTTCATTATATATCATATATAATCTGTTTTGCACACGCAATCAATTTATTCATTACCTGTTTTTTTGCAATGATTTCTTCTTTATTCACTAACTCTTATTCACTTATTGTTTGTTTTGTTAATTTAGCGCGATTCTTGTGTTTCTATATTTGAGTAATATATGGGTGTCATGTAATTAGAGTTGCTGCTTTTTACATTTACATAATATTTGTTTGGGTTTATTTTTCACATTTGAGTGATTTATTCATATATTTTTGCGCAGTTTTTTTCTTTTGTTTATGCATTTTATTGATGGCATTTTGAATGCACAGAGATACCGTGAAGAGATCCTAAGGGCCATTGTTGTGCCATTCTTTCAGGGCCATCACCTCATTTTGCAGCATGATAATGCATGGCCCCATGTTACAGGGATCTGTACACAATTCCTGAAAGCTGAAAACATCCCAGTTCTTGCATGGCCAGCATACTCACTGGACATGTCACCCATTGAGCATGTTTGGGATGCTCTGGATCAGCGTATACGACAGCGTGTTCCAGTTCCTGCCAATATCTAGCAACTTTGCACAGCCAATGAAGAGAAATGGACCAACATTCCACAGGCCTCAATCAACAACCTGATCAACTCTATGCGAAGAAGATATGCTGCACTCCATGTGTCAGGGGCATATCAGTGGCCGTCGGGCGAATATGCGTGCACGCAGGTGCACGAAGGGCCTTTCCAGGGCAGTTCTGCTGAATTTCCCACCAGGGGGCGCCGGAGCACTCCCGCGTGCGCGCACCCGTTCGCGCGTGCATGCACGCCCGTTCGCACTAGCGCTGTTTTGGCGCCAAGGGCCCTTTAAAAGACTGTCAGATGCTTCTGTCAGGTGCTGTTCGTCTGCAGCTCTGCACCTGAGTTCCTGTATCCTGCCTGTTGTTGTATTGCTAGTGACCCGGCTCCGTCTGACCATTCTCCAGTCTCCTATCTGACCTGGCCTGCCTGACCTTGCCTATATCTTGTGACCTGTTGCCAAACTCCTGCCTGCCTGACTATTCTTGGATTATCCATCCTGCTATATACTTGCCTGATCTCCTGCCAAACGGACTGTCTGACCCTGCTTTGCCTGTGTCCTGTGACGCTGCCTCCAGCCTGCTCTGCCAAGCTTCAGATCCTGCTGCTGCCTTATCACCCACCTGCCTGCCTACTGACCTGCATCAGTCTACCTGCATCCGCAGCTCAGCCATCCCAGAGGGACGTCCTTCCAGTTCCAGTGCTTGCTTCTGCTGGAACCTGCATCAGGCCCTCGTACCCACTGTGCTCAACAGACCACTGTTCCCACTTCCAGTGGCTCCTGAACCAGCGTTTAAGAGAGGTCTCCTTCTACCAGTTGGGCTCAACTACCAGGTACCTAACAGTACGAACAGCCATGACTGAGCCCGCAGGAGAGACCTCTCCCATCAGGGAGATCTGTACGCATCTAGCGGCACTTACCCAGGCAGTAAAGACTTTGCAAGACAGTTACAACAGACTGGAGGGTCAAGTGCTAAATCTTAGTGGTCCTGGAGGTGTGGCCCCTGCCTCCGCAGCTGCTCCAGCACAGGCTGCTGCACCACCCTCTGTGGTCATGCTTCCACCTGAACCAAGGATCCCTATCCCTGAGAAGTTTTCTGGTGACCGAACCAAGTTTCTGGCTTTCCGCAGCGCCTGTCAACTTTATTTCGCCCTACAGCCACGGACTTTTTCCTTGGAGGCTACTAAAGTGGGATTTGTCATATCCCTTCTCCAGGGGGAACCCCAGACCTGGGCCCACCGCCTGCTTGAAACCAACTCTGTACAGATCCAGTCTTTGCCCGCCTTTTTCGAAGCCATGGCCCAGTGGTACGAGGACCCTCAGCGGACTGCCACCGCTGAGGCAGCTTTGTTCGCGCTCCAGCAAGGCTGTAGGCCGGCCGAGGACTATGTTACAGACTTTCGACGCTGGAGCGCGGACACTCAATGGAACAACGCAGCTTTACGTCATCAGTTCCGCATGGGGCTATCTGAGAGTCTTAAGGACGAGCTTGCCCGGGTAGGGATGCCTGATACCCTTGAAGAACTCATCACTCTTACCATCCAGATTGACCGACGCCTTCGTGAACGCCAGTCTGAACGTTCTTCCCAACAAACACGCCCTATGTGGATGACTGCAAGAGTTCCGGTTCCTGCCTCCCGGTATCTACCTCCTGTCTGCCCAAGTCCAGTCACCCAAACACCTGATGTTCCCGAGCCAATGCAACTGGGACTTATGCGTTCTACCTTGCCCCCAGAAGAACGGGCGCGCAGACGCCAGCTAAATCTCTGTCTCTACTGTGGTGGGGCGGGCCACTATGTGAACAACTGTCCAGTAAATACTCATAAGTGTTTTTCTTCTACTCCGGCCAGTTTATCCGCTTTAACTGCCAATACAACTCAACTTGCTCTCCCTCTCTCATTACAGCTCCAGGGAAGAACAATCCAGCTCAACGCCATTATTGATTCTGGGGCATGTAGCTGCTTTGTTGACTCTGTTTTCGCTACCCAACAAAACCTTCCCCTAAAGAACAAGACACATAGACTCTCAGTTTTTTTGGCCGATGGGTCCCACATAAAATCAGGACAAGTCTCTCAAGAAACCCTTCCTTTGTCTGCCACCTGTTTATCTCAACACAAAGAGATCCTAACTCTGGACGTTATCTCATCTCCATTATTTCCGATGATTTTGGGCATGCCCTGGCTCCAGGCCCATAACCCTCATGTTAACTGGGTCACGGGCGAGATCAAGTTCCAGTCACCCTACTGCCAAAAACATTGCCTACCTGAATCCTCTAAATCTGCTGCTACTCTACTTTCTATGGACATTGATCCAGACCTGCTTCAAACCATACCAGAGGCCTATCGGGAATTTGCAGATGTGTTCAGCAAGAAGGGAGCAGACTCCCTGCCACCCCATCGTCCTTATGATTGCCCAATTGAGCTGCTCCCTGGGGCTGAGATTCCTTTCGGGCGCATCTTCCCGTTGTCTGAAAAAGAACAAGAGGCACTTAAGGTATACATAAATGAAAACCTCGAAAAGGGCTTTATCCGACCTTCTACTTCACCAGCTGGTGCCGGAATATTTTTTGTCTCCAAAAAAGATCAGACTCTTCGTCCATGTGTGGACTATCGGGAGTTAAACAAGGTTACGGTCAAAAACCACTACCCGTTGCCCCTGATACCTAAACTGTTCCAGAAGTTGAGGTCTGCTGTCATCTTCACCAAGCTGGATCTGAGAGGGGCCTACAATCTGGTCTGCATTCGGGCCGGAGATGAATGGAAGACGGCTTTCCGGACCCGTTTCGGACACCGAGTATCTGGTCATGCCCTTCGGCCTATGTAATGCTCCTGCCACGTTCCAGCATCTGGTCAACGATGTGTTTAGAGATTTCCTGGACATCTTTGTAATCGTCTATTTGGATGACATCTTAATCTTCTCCAGCTCACTCAATCAACATAGGGAACATGTCCGTAACGTTCTGGACCGACTTCGTTTGCACAGACTGCATGCTAAGGCGGAGAAGTGCGAATTTGAACAGGGCGAGATTCAGTTTCTGGGGTTAGTGATCTCCCCAACCGGCATCAAAATGGATCCTCAGAAGGTGTCCGCTTTGTTAGATTGGCCAGCCCCCCTGGACAAGAAGGGCCTGCAACGCTTCATTGGTTTTGCAAACTTTTATAGAAAGTTCATTAGGGGGTTTTCTGCTATCATCTCCCCCATCACGCAGCTAACCAAGCAGAACTCTCGTTTCCACTGGAACCCGGAGGCTCAGGGGGCCTTTGAAGAATTAAAAAGATGTTTCACATCAGCTCCGATCCTTAGCCATCCTGACCCGTCCTTACATTTTATCCTGGAGGTTGATGCTTCCGAAGTGGCCGTGGGTGCTGTCATTTCTCAACAAAAGGGCAACAAGGACCTGATGCACCCTGTAGGGTTCTTTTCTAGAAAACTTTCACCGGCTGAGTGGAACTATGATGTGGGAGACCGGGAGCTACTTGCTATCAAGACAGCTTTGGAAGAATGGAGGTACTTGTTAGAAGGCGCAGTCCATCCGGTACTGATATATACTGACCACAAAAACCTCGAATATTTAAGATCTGCTAAGAGACTAAAACCCAGACAGGCCCGATGGGCTCTATTCTTTACACGGTTCTGTTTCCACATTACCTACCGGCCTGGATCTAAAAACGTAAAACCAGACGCGCTGTCGCGCATGTTTGACAACCCTAAGGTTTTTTCTGTACCTGACACTATTCTGCCGGCAAATAGCTTCCCTCTTCTTCAAACGGATCTTCTGTCCATGATCAGAGAAGCATCACCAGAACCTTCAAGTCTCCAGGGATCCTCTTTAACATCTCGAGATGGATTATTGTGGAGAGGAAGTCAAATTTTCGTACCAGAGAGCGCTCGAGTCAAGGTACTGACATTATTGCATGACCACCCACTCGCTGGACATTTTGGGGTTCGCAAGACCCTTGAGCTGGTGCAACGCACGTTCTGGTGGCCTAATCTGAAGGAATTCTGCAAGAAGTAGGTTAACTCTTGTTCCGTCTGCATTCAGAATAAGACTCCCAGGAACAGAGCCTGGGGACTACTGAGACCGTTGCCTATACCAGATAGACCCTGGAGGATGATAGCAATGGACTTTATAGTTGAACTACCATGCTCTGAAGGATGTTCGGCGATCTTTGTGGTCGTCGACCGGCTGTCTAAAATGGCCCACTTTGTACCCCTAAAAGGAACACCTTCTGCTGTTGAAACGGACCGTGTGTTCATCAAGGAGATTGTCAGGCTGCACGGAAACCCCTGCAAATATAGTGTCCGATAGGGGGGTACAGTTTACCTCACGCTTCTGGAGAGCCCTATGTGAAATCTTGAAAATTGAACTAGCCCTGTCCTCAGCATATCACCCCCAAACGAATGGGCAAACTGAAAGGACAAACCACACACTGGAGCAATACATTGGGTGTTTCACATCTTTTGTGCAAGATGGTTGGGTGTCCCTGCTGCCCCTAGCGGAATTTGCCTATAACAATGCCAGCCACTCTGCCACTGGTCAATCCCCTTTCTTTGCCAATTATGGTTTTCATGTATCTTTCTTACCAGATTTTCTTTCAGAATCCTCAGTTCCAGCGGTTCAGGACACAGTGCAGTTCCTCAGTCATAATAACCGGTTGTTACGGGAAGCGGTATCGAAGGCACAAGCGGATAGCAAGAGGTTCTTCGATCAGAAAAGAAAAGGAGATCTAAACCTTCAGATTGGTGATAAGGTATGGCTGTCTACCGATAATATTAGGTTGACTTGTCCTTCCAAAAAGCTTGCTCCTAAATTTATTGGGCCCTTCCCTGTGAAAAGGAAAATCAACGAGGTATCCTATGAATTGTGTTTACCTGTTTCACTTAAAATCCACCCTGTGTTTCACGTATCACTTTTGAAGCCTGCTGTAGATGATCCCTTTCCTGATAGGGGCACCAGGGTCCCTGAGCCGGTTTTGGTGGACGGTAATGAGGAGTACGAAGTGGAGGCCATCCTCGATTGCAGAAAGAGATCTGGGCAAGTACAGTTTTTGATTAAGTGGAAGGGGTATGGTCCGTAAAATAACTCATGGGAGCCTGACGTTAATATTCATGCCAAACGTTTGATTCATATCAGTGGCCGTCGGGCGAATATGCGTGCACGAAGGGCCTTTCCAGGGCAGTTCTGCTGAATTCCCCACCAGGGGGCGCCGGAGCGCTCCCGCGCGCGCCCGTTCGCGCACGCGCGCCCGTTTGCGCGCCCGTTCACGCGCGCTGTTTTGGCGCCAAGGGCCCTTTAAAAGACTGTGAGATGCTTCTGTCAGGTGCTGTTCATCTGCAGCTCTGCACCTGAGTTCCTGTATCCTGCCTGTTGTTGTATTGCTAGTGACCCGGCTCCGTCTGACCATTCTCCAGTCTCCTATCCGACCCGGCCTGCCTGACCTTGCCTATATCTTGTGACCCGTTGCCGAACTCCTGCCTGCCTGACTATTCTTGGATTATCCCTCCTGCTATATACTTGCCTGATCTCCTGCCAAACGGACTGTCTGACCCTGCTTTGCCTGTGTTCTGTGACGCTGCCTCCAGCCTGCTCTGCCAAGCTTCAGATCCTGCTGCTGCCTTATCACCCACCTGCCTGCCTACTGACCTGCATCAGTCTACCTGCATCCGCAGCTCAGCCATCCCAGAGGGACGTCCTTCCAGTTCCAGTGCTTGCTTCTGCTGGAACCTGCATCAGGCCCTCCTACCCACTGTGCTCAAGAGACCACTGTTTCCACTTCCAGTGGCTCCTGAACCAGCGTTTAAGAGAGGTCTCCTTCTACCAGTCGGGCTCAACTACCAGGTACCTAACACCGTGAGGCAAATCGGCATCATGATATCACCTTTTGTGTACATAGAAAAAGTCATAGATCTTTAAGTTCAGCTCATGATAACATAAATAGGGGCAAACACAAAAGTGTTGCATTTATAAGTTTGCTCAGTGTATATATATATATAGTATACACATGTAGCGCCCTCTTGTGTACATAGTTGTGTAGTATAGATAGAGGCTTGTTAGAAGCCTGGGTGTGAGTCAGGGGGGTTTACTTTAGGCTACTAGGCTACTAGCACACTGATCTTCCCACTGATTAGCTATACAGGGGGGTGTCGTAGCATACGTTTAACCATTAGATTACAGACAGGCTGTGCTCCCATATAGCATGCGAAGAAGAAAACTGACCATGCTGGGATGGATGTGCTTCCATGCTCTGGCATGGTCATTTTGAAATAGGAAAGCAGGGGGACTGGCAAGATCTCCAGGTATTTCACACAAAGGAAGCAATACAAAGAGAACAGGATACTTTTTCATACAAGTACATGATAATTCAGACACATCTTAGGAATAAAAATATTGGGGTAACATACACTTTAATGTAGACACCTCCCCCCTTGCCTTATGCTTACCTCTCATGCATTCCCCCGCACCTCTTTTCAGCCATAGGGAGTGAAAAGTAAGCCCTGTAAAATTTAAAGCCAGCCATAGACAGAGCGATTTTCTCATGGTTGCAGAAAAGAAAATCTCTCGATTCCCACATCAACACAGTCAGTTACCTGGGTTTTCCGTAGGTGATGAGAGTAGATGAGGAAGAGCCACTGTTGGATGGACCTCATTTGTAGGAAATGGGTTTAGTTTCTTGAAACCATTTCAAAACTATGCCCAGTAAATTTATATTATTTGGTTTTGCTTTGCTTGGACATTTCTATTTCTATTAAGTGAATATTTTATTCTATTTTGGGGTTTAGTGAGTGCAGATGACACACGGAAAGGAGTTCCAGGGAAAGGGCCAACATGTGAAAAAATCATGACACTGAGAACAGTGTGAAGTCATTTTTATATTGCTATTTTTTTTTTAAACAACAGTAACAAAAGAGGTAAGATTTCAAACCACGTATTAATATAACCCATAGTGACATAATCTACCAAAGTTTCTGTAAATATTGCAATTGTTTACATGGTATATTCAAAGAAAAATATTACACTAACAATCAATGTGATTATATTCTAAATACAGCCAGAGAATGCCTAGTTTTGTGCAATTCTGTCATTTTATTTTCATGCACTGATGAACATCTGTTACATGTCATAAAAAGTATAAATGAATATTTTTCTCTTACCAACCAATCAGATTCCAGGTGTAATTTGTCCGGGATCTAAGTTAGATAATGACTTTGAACTACATTAGGTTCAGGTCTAGTTTGGAAAATGACTGAACACCAAATTGGCTGCTATGAGCAACACAGACACATGCCCTTCCTCCATTTTTGGGGCCAGTCCACCCACATCTGATATTTCTGCCAGCAAAAGTGAGCTTCAATGGCTACGATTCTGTGAGGGAATACTATCACTTCAAGATATAAAAGGAAGCTGGTAGATGATTCAAACCATCGCTGTCCTTCCATATTCAAAATATCTGTTTTATATGGACTGACCCTTTAAATGAATTTTTATTATGTTCACATTACTGTGTGGAATAGGCCAATTATATGATTTCTGATACAAAAACTTTATAAAAAGTAGTAGCTTCAAATATTAGAAGCAAATAGTACATATACAACTGTAAAAGTACGTTCTTGATGCAAGTACTAAATGAATACATACATACATACATACATACATACATACATACATACAAGGATAGTATAATGTCTGCTTTTTCTATGTGAAAATCTAGGACAATTAGCCTGAGAAAGCCTATATAGAAAAAATCTGGGTCAGGTTTGTATCTACAATGTTGATGTTAATGTCTTCTAATGGAAGTACAATAAATGTATTTTGGTTACCCAGTCCTACGTTATTGGGTTCTATCCTCCGTTTTTAATGTTCCTGGATCTTTAGTCATGTACCTTTCTCAGTGAACAGGGGGAAGTCTAATGGCATGAAGAGTTGGTACAAACATTTTTGTCTCTTTTTTTAAACTACTAATGGAAATAAAGAAAGAAAGATGTTTTTAAAGTCAAGCCTGGGTGACAACCATACAGACATACGAACAACAAAAGAGAGCGTGTATCATCCTAGGACAGGAAGCGTGTTATTCAGAGGAAGAGCAGGTGCTAATACAAGAATAAAAGCATGAAAAGAGAAAACGAATGCAACCACCATGTCGAAGATCTGGTACATTGCAATATATGACGTTTTTGTTTGCATTTGAATGGAAGTAAAAGCTTTCTGTGCTTGCTAGTCTGACAAAGACAATGGAACTTTGCCCTGAATGTATTTGTCTTGGGGCCACTTTACTGTTGTCGATGATGCTGTGTTATATATTGTAACTGTGTGCTACTTTGTATTTTTAAAAAGGTCTTAATTAAAGTAATACCAAAGGCATTGTGTTTTTAATTTTTTAGCATGGTGCTTTAAATATGCAATGTAGTTGGACAATGAAGGAGAAGAAACAAACCAATGAGACCATTCCTGTACTCCTCTATTTTGTATTCACATTACAAGGTTAAACAGATGGCAATGTGCGAAGAATTAGAGCCCTTATTAGCTCACAGAGTTTACCAGTGGGGGGCGGTCCATAAGGGGCACAGGGGCACCACCCCCTCAAAGTTCATAGAATGACTTATTTGGGAATAAATTATACTATGACTAACATTTTTTATCATCTTAAAGTGTTTGTTACAAAAAAAAGATCCTGTTCCCTTAAAGCATGTTATACAGCACACTGCTTGTGCTGTGTAATTTGGCCCATTCTATCACCTAAAAAACCTGGCTGATCCTGCCTGGCTATGCCCTCCCCCCTGTAAACTAACCACAATTTATCGTGGCTGCTGAGCCCCTTACACCGTGGTCAGGTTATGTGCCTCTGTCATCCGCAATCCTTCTCTGTCCTACTCTGTTCCCCCTCCTCCCCACCTGCCTGTTTGCTTGTGTCAGTTCCCGCCCGCCTCCCCTCCTGCTGCTATTATAACTACCATAAAATCCTCCCATCCCCTCTGTAACATAACAATAAGTGTCCCTGTGCCTGTGTTATATAAAAAATATGCCAATCTGTACCTATATCAGAGCGTCTCCCAGCGCTCACGTGACTCCTCAGCTCTCTCTCCTCTCTCCTCCCCTCCTCCCTGGCTGACATCAGCAGCAGCAGTGCTCAGCCCCACCTGCTGGAGCTGTCAGCCTGCAGAGGAGAGAGCCAAGGAGTGACGTGAGCGCCGGGAGATGCTCTGATATAGGTACAGATTGGCATATTTTTGTTATATAACACAGGCCCAGGGACACATATCGTTATGTTACAGAGGGGATGGGAGGTTTTTATTATATTGGCTAAACAACCACTTTAAAGTTAAAAAATGTTAGTCATATTATCATTTATTTAAAAATAAATAGTTCTATGTGTGTGCAGTGTACTGTGTGGGGCGCCTGACTAATAGGTGTCTATTAGGTCCGTCAATCTTTAACAAGCATGTGATTAGAGTGCAGAGCACTGCGCCCGAACTGTCCCACTTTGTAGAAAATAAAAATTCGCCATTGCATCAATTCCGACTTCTCATCCTGCCCAATTGGGAAGCTGAAGATTTGGAACACAGAAGCCGCCAGGCATCAGGGAGGCTCTGTTTGCAGATAATTACCTGGAGGGGTTTGTTTGCGCCACCCCCCCCACAAAAAAATGTCATCACCAGCCGCCACTGGGGTTTACCCTCCCTCTCCTAGTGTGAGTACCGCTGTACAAAAGGTAAAAATTTAATTGAATTACTTTATGCATATATAACTGGATTACACTTTTATTTATATCTCACTGGAGCTCACTTGACTCTGCAATTTATGAAGCTAAATATACTGTATAAGTATAAATATCGAACAGTAAAAATAGTAAATATTTTAATCATTTTCCCGCCCATAGTCATAATGCCCGTTATATCTTTACAGATAACATACATGGTCCTCTATATGGGTCAGTCCCGTATTTACATAAACTGAATTTTTCAGTGCACTTATCAGATACAATTACATTTCTGAAGCCAATAAAATCAATGTCCACATGGTTGATGTGTTTCTTAAAAGCATGTGTTCATTATTATCCTGGAAAACATTCTAGAACAAAGAGCCAGTTAACATTTAACTCAGTAAAAATACACCCAAATATGTGGCTGAGCTTGTGCAGATATATCTAGTAACTAGCTAGTTCTGGTTTCTGGTGGGAAAGGGATTGCTAAAGGAGTGGTGATGGTTATGATTATTTTATAGTATTGAAACAATGCCAAGGACATAATAAGACAAAGAGTACCTTCCGATAAAAGATATTGTGATAGCCCTATGTATGTAGAAGGTTGACTGTACCAAGGGAACACATTGTTGGCCTTTGTACACACTGACAACACAAAATGATTTGATTATGCCACAGTGATTAAACCTCAGTTCAGAAACCAGTGGTGACCTAAAAATAATAGATATTACAAAGACCCACCTCTGTCACCTAACAATCTAAATGGTTGTGGAGGGCGACAGCCTTTAATATTATTATCTTCTTGCAAGGCCTTAAGGCTGGTACACACAGCACGAATATCAGTGTGTACAGTAGCCTGTCTGGCTTCTGTCAAATGGGCATGCTGGAAAGTCAGAAGCCGATCGGCATCGGATCAGCAAATGCAGCCAATGGCTGCAAGTTCTAACTGGTTTGATCTGGTAGGGAGTGGCAGCCCCCCTGTCAGAACACTATAGATCAGTGGGGAGATCGCTGTACTTACATTGCATAGTTAGTACAGCAAGCTCTTCGGTTTTTTTTTTCTTTCCACCCACTGGGTAGAACAAAAAAAAAACTCACTATGTGTACCAGGCTTTAGTGCATTTAACTTTCTAAAACCAAGGAGTAAGGAGATCTGAGGGTGCCTTTAAAATTAAGAAGTAAGGGGCTCAGGGAGTCCCTCAAAATCAAGAAGGGAGGGGCTCAGAGGATCCCCCCCTAAAATGAAGGAAGGAGGGACTCAGATGTTCCTCCTACAACTAAGCAGTTTGGAGGTCAGTTGATCCTCCTTAAAGCTAAGGAGGGAGGAACTCATTTGGTTCCCCAGAACTAAGAAGGTTGGGGCTCAGTGGGTCTCCTTTAAACTAAGAACGGTGAGGCTCAAAGGGTCCCCCTAAAATGATCCAAAAATATCCCCAGGAGAGAAGATTGATTAGCACCTTAAATTAAACCTGTGCTGATAAAATTTGGAGCGGGTAGCATACCCATGACAGTTGGAACCTCGTACAAAATTCTGTCCAACCCCAAAGCTGGTCCAGTTTTAAGCCACAGTGTAAGTACCTTGCCTAGGTAACATCAGATTCTCATGAGGCATATAATGCTCAGTGCCCAGTTAAACTGAAGATAGGCTCATCTTAAGCTCTAACAAGCAGGGCCCTCTGATTCCTCCTGCATTGAAATGTATTGTACCTGTACTATCTGCCATAATAGCGCTACACAAACTGTTGTCGCTATATAAATCCTGTAAAAAAATAATAAGCTGAGGAACAACAGCATTCATCACAAAGCCATTTTGTAGGCTACAGTAAGAAACCTATGACCTGCAAAGAGATCACACTATCAGACAAATGTGAATGATTGCGCATTGTGTGATGCAATTAATTATGTTTCCTGAAATGTAAAAAGGCTTCTGACTCCATCTCAACATTCCCTGCACTCCTTTTTTCTACAGTTCTCTTGATGTATTTATGATGATAAACATAAATGTGAGGTCGGATAGTGGCATAAAACCTGCAGGAGTGTGCATTTTGATAAGTCTTGTTACCCTCCTATAGTTGAATAGAACAGCAGGGGTGAGTGGATTGCAAGTCTGTGTGCATTATTTTGCACATCTTCTGTCCAGTAAAATATTTTTCATACATGTTCATTGAACTTTTTACTATCCTAATCTGCTTTTTTTGTCATGCTTTTGTTCACATATTATCACTGCCATTTTAAGGACTAGTATTTTTACTATATCTTGAAATGCGTATCATCATTAAACATATTATCACTGTCATTATTAAGACTATTATTTTTACTGTGTCTTGAAATGCATATCACCATCCTTTATAACTCTTCTGGTTTGGTGCCACTGTCGCCGATCACTAGATAGCTAGGCAGTTCTTGGTTCTCTTGTGGTGAGTTGGGTAAAGTTCTCTCATTAAAATCTGTCAATCCCTCCATTCTGATGACATACGGACTCTCATTATTGTTGGATACCTGATTCTTTTTATATTTGGCATATTTCATGATGATCACCATAGCTACAACGTCGAAAACCAGCTCGGCTATCTCTGCCACCGAAAGCACCGATGAGCCAAAATAAAAACTCCATTGGTTTCCCATGGTAGACAGCAAGTCATGGCTCTGTAAAGGGATAAGAGTGTGTAGGGTTTATCAACCTGCTCAGATGAAATAAAAAAAACAAGAACATGGGCATCGTTTATATATATATCTCCGAGGCTGGCCACAAATGTGCATATCTCTCAATGAGACATTTTTTTTATAGCCGATTTGGCTCATATAGAAAGCCTCTGAAAGATCTAACACATTCCAGAGAGTTTGCTGCTTTGTGGGACCCAATTGTCTGCTATGCTTGGTAACATTGCATTGCCTGCAAATAATAGCCCATGTATGGCAGGTCTAAGCTATTGATCTCATTTGATAACCATATTGGCAAAAGTGCCTGTACAGAGTGCACTTCATATTTGGATTGATGCCTCATACTGCATTTGGAAACTGTTATTTCTGTCTGTTTTTGCAAATGTAAGTTCCAGAAATGTCGTATTCTTCCTCCTCTAACTGATGAACAAATATGTGTATATTAGGTGTCCTGATGCTTTGAGGCACGGGTGGGGGTGCAGGATCTGGATTTGCACAGACAGTAATTAGACGATCATAAAAGAGGGCTATGACCTGCAAGAATGGTTGGGCTGTGCTAAGCAACTGACTCTTTCTAAAGAAGACAAATTTGCTAGCAAGTTCAAAGTAGGATTGCACAGGAATAAAGAAAATACATTTATAGATAGGAAAAACCCTGCAGGCAAGCATTTAAAATACTTGAAATGTCTGAGATTTTACCTGCAATTTGGTAAGTTGTAACAAGATATCTTTAAGTACTCAAGCTCAATGAGCTGGTGATATTTAATCCTATTTTGAATATTACAAGGATTCCATCCATTTGTATTAAGCAGGGTAATAAGTTTCAAATAGTTGGAGCTTCCAGAATGAAGACTCTGGTTCCAATAGATTTAGGGTGGATTCACTGGACAGACATTATCCTCTTCCCTGCTGATTGTAGGAATCTGTAGCAATCACAAATGCCATAGGCCATGACGGGTTGAAAGACCTCCCAGAGAATGGTGGATTGGGAAATATCTGGCCATCCTTGCCTCCTCTCCTCTCCACAGAAATTTGAAGGATCGCAAAGGAGATAATCCAAAAGGTTGCAGGATTTCCCTGTAGGGTAAATAGCATCTCTAATTGTCTGCAGCAGCCTTTTTCAACCAGGCTGCCCAGGCACCCTGGGGTGCCTTGAGGTTTCTTCAGGGGTGCTTTTGCAAAATGCCTTAAAATTGCCCCAAAATTGTATACAAGCCGGTGGGTGGATAAAACCTACCTTTTAGTTACACAAAGCCACAGGTTTTTATTGTACACCATTACAACCTTCTAGCTGCCAATGACCAATGACCTAATCAGTTGATAAGGAAGATATCAGTTGCCTGCATATCATCCTTGTTTGACCCTCCCTTGCCCCTCTCCATCAGCTTTGGGGTCTCATTAACTAAGTGATGGAGAAAAACTTGGGGAGAAGAGAAACAATAGAATACTAGTCAGTATCAGTTTGCAAAAGTTTGCTTTGGAAGAATACATCACCTCTAAGGTTGGGTCTCCTACGTGTATTGATGTTGCTGCATTATGTAAAACTACTAGAATAATTTTACATTTTAGAATGGGACGCCTCAAGACTGTCTACAATTTTGGAGGGTGCCTCGAGAGTTTCCATAATTTTAAAGGGTGCCTTGATTGAAAAAAGGTTGAGAAACACTGGTCTACAGCACATACTATCACCCTACAGTACATTAGAAACTGCCCATTAATCTCTAACTAACTAATGGTCGAAATCTGCTTGTTTGTTTTTAACCATTAATGTCAGGCTAACTAATACAATAGCTTGTAAACAAATATTTTATCCACTTACACTGAGTGCTGGTGTTTCATCAAAAGATCGGAGATTCAGCTCTTGGAAGTACACATTAATCTTTGATATTTCACTCCTAGAGTGGGACAAAATCAGGTTAATTAACCATAATACTACAGTAAGAATTAAAAGGATAAGAAAATTATCCAACTATTGTTCACAGTATTCTCACTGCAATAAATGATCAGCCGTGCGTTATGAACCCTCAATATTCTAAATAGTAACGTTCTCCAGTCTTCCAGGTATCCAGAGAACATGACATATCCTTGCTAGTAATATTTTCCAGTTTCCCAGGTAAGGTTTTCTAGTCTTCCTGGTATCTGGAAAACATGAGTCAATAATAATCATGGCATATATCCCCACTAGTAATGTTTTCTAGTCCTCCAGGTATCTAGAAAACATGACATATATCCTTACTAGTAACATTTTCCAGTTTCCCAGGTGAGGATTTCTAGTCTTCCTGGTATCTGGAAAACATGAGTCAAAAATAATCATGACATCATGACAAGTATATCCCCACTAGTAAAGTCTTCCTGGTATCTGGAAAGCATTACCTGTATCACACTAGTAATATTTTCCAGTCTTTCAGGTATCTGGAAAAAATGACATGTATCACACTAGAAATCACCAAAACTCAACTGCCGTTCACTCTAATAGACATCCCTCCCTTGCAGGCCAAAAGTATGCAGACTCTCCATCTCTAGGGAAGGAGCAAAAATGAAGCGAAATGGATTTTGGAGGGGAGGTTGCAGAACCATGCGAGAAGACAAGTTTAAACTTAGCAGTTTTGTTGCCAGCAACAGAATCGTTAGTGTTACGTGACCCTTAGTGGTACCAGACTGCTGGTTTGAGTTACTCTGTTTTATTTCATGATGGAAAGGGAACGATCCTTAATAACATATGTGTATAACAAACAGCAGCTAGTGTACCAGTATTTTTTTTATTGCAAAATACCGTATATAAAAAATATTTATTCAAAAACACCATGTATTTTATCAAACAACTTAAAGATTGCCTATAAGTCAGGTTTTAAATCCTTACACAACAAGCTCAAGTGCAATGTATTGTCGGCATTGCAAACGTTTGGGCATCCATGACAGTCCCAAAGGAGATCAGGGTTAGGCTATGATACATTTTGTCCCACCAACTTAGTAATATGATATATTTCCTACCTGTTACTAGTGCGGTTGTATCCATATTCAGAGAATAATTCTTTTAGGATCCAAGCCTGTAACAGTGAGCAGGGTAAAAGCATTAGGGATATGAGGACCGTAATAAACGGGATGTAATCTTGTTTTTGGTTCCTTTAAGTTTGGATATCTATCTGGCATGCAACATTTAGTCATCTCAATTTTTATATATATACAGATAAAATAGATCAGCTGGTAAAAAATAATCTTATAAATACATGATATGTTTTAAAAAGATTTCTTGTATAGTTTCTAATTCTATTTGTATGTGAGGGCAACCATGCACATAATCTGCTTCTGTATTAGCAGGGCAGCATAATGGTTTTGCCTTAAAGCTCATTATCATAATGTAAATCTATAATTCAGCTGAACCCTTAAAAACAATGCACTTCCTGTGTGGCTGTTATCTAAAGCAGTGTACACACGATCGGAACTTCTGACAGGAAATGTTCGCTGTGAGCTGGTTGTCGGAAAGTCCGACCGTGTGTATGCTTCATCGAACATTTGCTGTCGGAATTTCCGCACACAAGAGTTTGAGAGCAGGTTCTCAATACTTGTTGTCGGGAAGTCCAATTGTGTGTACACAAGTCCGTCGCACAAAAGTTCACGCATGCTCTGAATCAAGCAGAAGAGCGGCACTGGTTATTGAACTTCCTTTTTCTCGGCTCAGCAGACGTGTTGTACGTCACCGCGTTCTTGACGTTCGGAATTTACGACAACATTTGTGTGACCATGTATATGCAAGACAAATTTGAGCCAACATCCTTCGGAAAAAAATCCACGGTTTTGTTGTCGAAAATCCGATTGTGTGTACGGGGCATAACAGTTGTCGGGAAAACTGGCTGTAATATGATGCGCAGGAGTTGATTTACTAAAACTGGAGAGTGCAAAATCTGGGGCAGCTGTGCATGGTAGCCAATCAGCTTCCAACTTCAGCTTGTTCATTTAACCTCTGGCAAAAAAGAACTGGAAGCTGATTGGTTTCTATGCAGAGCTTCACCAGATTTTGCAATTTACAGTCAATCCAACAGCATATATTATGCAAGCTTCTGATACAGCTATTATTCTCTAAGGCTTGATATGAACATGCATGAGGATTTCAAAAAAGTAAATATGGCCATGGGTATTAGGAAGTGTCTCCATCTGAAAGTCTATATTGTTATTTCAAATGTTGATAAGGGGGCTTGGGTGACAGGGTGTGTTTGAAAATATACTTTAAGGCTGGATTCACACTCTGCATCCAATTTGCATGTCAGGAGATTGTAACTTGCTCTCTATGGAGCCAGTTCACATATCTCTGGAGCAGCTCCGGTGCGAATTGCACAGGAGTCCTGTGCATCTTCTGGTCCATTTCAAGGCCAAATTCAGCCAAAAATTAGGACTGGAATTGGACCTGAAGCGGTGAACAGGGATGCACCGCACACCTGCTGTGAGCTGCTCCATGCTGCAGTCTGAACCCAGCCTAAAGGTACACTCCAATCAAAATGAAAATGTTACATTTAATCCCACTGAAGAACATTACACATCCTACCTGCTAGATAGCTTTCATTGTATCCAAACATTTATGTGTTGTGCCCCCCTAGCCAGAGGCGGCTCTAGGCTTTGTGAGGCCTTAGGCAAAACTTAGACATGAGGCCCCACTCGCGCCCATAATGGGAAAAAAAATTCAAGCAATAAAAATGGCTGCAGAAAGATGCACAGCTCTAGCACACAGTTCATCTACACCACTTCCAGGGCACCCTCCTCACCCATTAAACATATGCAGCCAATACAACATCTGGGACCCAGCAAGGTGACAACCCCTCTAGGAATTTCCCATGTGCCTTGGGAGAATGAGGAGGGGTGTCACTGAGTCATTCTACATCCACGGGGGAAATAGGGGGGGGGGGAGAGAGCAGGGGGGGGGAGAGAGAGAAAGAGGAGGGCAGAGGGGGGAGAGAGAGAGGAGGGGAGAGAGAGAGAGAGAGAGGGAGAGAGAGAGAGAGAGAGAGAGGAGAGCAGAGGGGAGAGGAGGGCAGAGGGGAGAGGAGGGGAGGGGAGAGTGCGGGCTTTGCCAGGCCCACACTGGGACAAAAAAATAGGCCCACCATTTTAGACTGAGCAGCCCATGATACTGGTCCCTTCACCGCTCTCCATCCAGGCAGATCCCCTGCAGCAGCTGGCGGGAAAAAGGAGGGGGGAACCTAGCAGAGCTGCAGAGAGTGAGGGGGGCCAGAAAAGAGCACAGGGGTGGTGAAGAGCACTGAGGGGAGTGGAAAGAACTGGGGGAGTGGAGAGAACTGGGGGGAGTTGAGAGCTGGGGGGGAGCAGAGAGCACTGGTGGGGTTGGAGAGCACATGGATGGGGGCAAAGAGCAGGGGGAGTGGAGAGCACAGGGGTGCAGAGTGGAGAGCACTGGGGGAGTCAAAAAGAACAGGGGTGGAGTGCACAGGGGGCAGAGAGCACTGTGGGGTGGGCAGAAAGAACAGGGGTGGAGACCACGGGGGGCTGGAGAGCACTCTGGGGGAGCTGGAGATCGCTGGGGGGGAGGAAAGCACAAGGGTGGGGGCTGGAGAGTGATGGGGGAGCCTGAGCATCGGGGGGCAGAAAGAATAGGGGTGGAGAGCATGAGCGCTGGAGTGCACAGGAAGGAGACTGGGGGAGAGCTGGAGAGCACTGGGAGGGCCAGAAAGAACAGGGGTGGAGAGCAGGGGGGGGGGGCTGGAGAGCACTGGGGAGGGACAAAGAGCAGGGGGGAGCAGAGAGTACTGGGGGGGGTGGAGAACAATGGGGAGAACTGGAGAGCACTGGGGGTGCCAGAAAGAACAGGGTTGGAGATTACTGGGGGTACTAAGAGCAGGGGGGAGCAGAGACCCCTGGGGGAGTGGAGAGCACAAGGGTGGGGGCTGGGGAGTGATGGGGAGAGCACTGGGGTGAGTGGAGAGTAGAGGGTGGGGGCTGGAGAGTGATGGGGAGAGCTGGAGAGCACTGGGGGCCAGAAAGAACAGGGATTGGGAGCACTGGGGGAGACGGAAAGCACTGGGGGCAGAGAATATGGGGGAGGAGCCAGGGTGCACAAAGAGGGGCTGGCCTGGAGAGCACAGGGGGAAAAGCAATAGAAGTTGGATAGGAGGAGCAGCGGGGCGACTGCATATAGAGGATTTGAGCTTTCCATATTCCAATTCCTCTATGCAGCCATTGAATGCATGGAGGAATATGGAAAGCTCAAATCCTCTATATGCAGTCGCCCTGCCACTCCTCCTATCCAGGCACAGGGAGGGGCGCTGCATGGGCATTTACTTTGTCATCGGCCGTGGGGGTCAGCGGGCAGCATAAAAAGATTGGAGCTCTGTCCGCATCCTTCCATTTCACAGTCATGGGGACTGCTGATTAGAATAGGCGGCCGGGCAGGTGTGGAGCCACGTGGGCTGCAGGAGCAGTCCCAGCTGCCTTAGGGCCCCACATGGACATGCTGCACGCAGCCGCCCTGCCACTCCTCCTATCCAGGCACAGGGAGGGGCGCTGCATGGGCATTTACTTTGTCATCGGCCGTGGGGGTCAGCGGGCAGCATAAAAAGATTGGAGCTCTGTCCGCATCCTTCCATTTCACAGTCATGGGGACTGCTGATTAGAATAGGTGGCCGGGCAGGTGTGGAGCCACGTGGGCTGCAGGAGCAGTCCCAGCTGCCTTAGGGCCCCACATGGACATGCTGCACGCACGTCTTATGGAAATGGCACCTGGAGCCGGGTGCCGTCATCCAGACACTGCTGCCACCTAGAGGCCTCTGCTGTCCCGCACCCGCTGCCACCGGAGGCTGCATGACGAGGCCGCGCGGGGTCCCAGCGGCGGTAGGGTGAGCCACAGGCGCCAGAATCGGTGCTTGATCACAGGCAAATTAGGCGGCCGCGAGGCCCCTGTTAGTGCGGAGCCTTAGGCGACCGCCTAATTTGCCTAATTAGAGAGCTGCCTCTGCCCCTAGCTAAAGCCCAGTAATTGCCGATATGCTTATTTTTCAAATAGCCCTGAATCTAGGCCAATAAAACTTAGGCCTGTATGTTCACTGGTTCCAGCAGTGGGGTAACCTGGATTAACCTGCAGAGTTCAGCATTGCTGCAGAGTTTGCTCAAGAGCATAAACAGTTGACTGGCTGATTTCTGGTGCTGATAGAAGTTAAGCTGGCTGTATGCTCATCAAAATGTGGCTGGTTTAGTAGAATTTCAAACAGTCTGTGTCCATCTCCACTCAACAGAAGTAGATTGCTTGTTGAAGGATCATGTTGGAAAGTTTTTATTGAAAAATGTGTGTTTGGCCAGCTTTTCTCTTTTAGGTTATCAGTGGTTGTTTGAATGAGGCCCAAAACTGAACAAAGAAGATTACAACAGTGCAGCCAACCTATCAACTATCTACAATAGAAGATTATGTAATGCTGTCTGTAAAAGTCTAACACCATGGAAAAGACAGCAAAACAGAAAGTGATATTTCCAGTATGATCAATAATTTGACGAATTGTCCTAGCATATCAGAGCTGCAGAGCTACAGAGCACATGTGATGCTTGACAGTTATTTAGATCAACAATTTACCTTAGACACAGGTGATGGCCATCTAGCAAACCCTGCTGACAGGTCATACATCGTCTCACTGTTAAAATATGAGAATACAAGTCATTATTGGGAATATTGCTTTATGTTTTT
The DNA here is from genome assembly GCA_037952925.1 of Lithobates clamitans. Classification (NCBI taxonomy): domain Eukaryota; kingdom Metazoa; phylum Chordata; class Amphibia; order Anura; family Ranidae; genus Lithobates; species Lithobates clamitans. The sequence goes on along the minus strand of JBBGZY010001280.1, from coordinate 1,195,074 downwards.
AGAAAATTAAGAGACTGTACATAATATATAGATGGTTGAATACATTCTCACCCATTGTGCTCTGGCAGGTAGTATTTATGTATTGTAATTATCGGGTTTGATCTGTATAACCGCACCTGTACCCTCAACCCATGATCTCTAACCGTAACTGCTACATTATTTTATTATAGGTCACAAAGTTTGTATCCACCTTTGTGTCCGAAAACCCCTGCAGAGGGGTCATACTACTAAATGACATTGGCCATTGGCATACTTGCTTCTGGCCTTACAAACATAGAAAGATAGAGAGGGCAGGTTACTTACGTGCACTGTTTAGGGCACTTCTGGAAACACGTATGTTGGTGAGCTATCAGTTTTTCATAGAGGCGAAAAAAGCAATGTCCTGCAACACAATATACGTTCAGTGAGAAGAAGTCTTCCTGTGACTTGGATCTTTTTATAGCAAAAGTGTGTATTCTATAGGTCAAACCCTCTGGAGCATCTATTGAGCTATTTTTTTTTTGTTCTGTGCAGTTATAAAACACCCTAAGGAAATCAACTATCATCTTATCAGATGCATTCAAATATAGTACATCGCTGCCCATACACAGCTCCTACTGAATTGTCAGAAATTTGAGCTGTGGGTGTTCCTTTTGGTACCAACTGGCTCAAGAAAAGTTCATTTTTCAATCAACTTTTGTCAAAGGAGCTGGGTAGAAAATTTTTGGCCAAACAATGGTTACATCCAATCAGGTGCAGACACCTTTCAGCTATCCCGCAGCTGCAGGTCCCGCTGGCTGCTGAATACAAAAGCCAGCAGGAAAGATTCCTTAATACAAGCTTTTTAGCATGGATGGAGGAATCTGTTAGGTTTCTCCTGCGAGTATATTTTTTAGTGGTATTTGCTCCCACTTCCTTAATCTCCTAACTGGCTGGAGCCTCCTGGGATCACATCTCTCATCCAGGAGGCTGCAGGATCAGCTGTGTCTCACATATGCGCAACAGGGAGCCAACTGTGAGACGTCAGGAAGTGAAAGCTCCTAAAACTAAGATGATGGTGCTGAAGATCAGAAGGAAGGCAAAGAAATGGCTGCAAGGAGGACTCTTTGGGCTGGTAAGTATCTTAAATTTGTCAGAAGAAACTTTAAAAGACTAGTTCATTCATTTTTTTACCCCATGAGATCAATAGATGGGTTTCACCAGCTCTTTTCCTATATGCTTTACAAACCAAGCTCATAGGGACTCATTGTCTGTAAATATGGATTTGTGCTTATGCCTTTACAAAGAGCCTACCCCATCCTGGATACTTGTTGTAGTTGCAATATTCACTTCCAGGAGCCAAAGGGTAAAAATAGTAGCTGCATCCACACTGTTCTATCATTCTGTACTGAAAGCAAGATTGAAGACAAGCCTAAAAGCACACAAAGAAAACCATAAATGTAGTTATTTATTTTATTTATATTTCATTTATCATAAGGAAGTGATACAAACATTTTTTCGTTTTAGAAAGGTTTCTACTGTATTCCTTACTTTCGGCCTTCCCTTTTGGCATATTACCTCCCTTTCCCCCCTTATTCCTCTGAACCTCCCTACTATTCCCTTTCCTTTCTCCATCCTTCCTTTACCCTTTAAGTATCCAGCACAGATTATTCTCCAAATTTTTATTTTACTGTAACAGCATTAAATATAACTCTCCCTCTTTTTGCCCCTCCCTTCTTTTTTCCCTTTGTTCCCCCCTCCAGCTTTCCTCTTTTTGTCTCTTCCTTCCTTTTTCATTTGTTTCCTCCTGGCTTTTTCTTTCTCATTTCTCTTTCTCCCCTTCCCTTACTCTTCCTCATCATTCCCTTTGCCCTTCCCTTCCTTCCTCCTTCCCTTTGTACCTCCCTTATTTTTTCTTCTTCTCTCTGTACCTCCCTTATTTTTTACTCCTTCCTTTTGTTCTAGCCTTCCCTTTTCCCTTTGCCCTTTCCTCCGTCTATACCCTTTTCCATCCCTTGTTCTTTAGCCTTTCCCCTTGTCTCTCCCCCCTTTTCCCTTATTTTCCTCTTGGCTCATTCTTTCCCTGTTCTTTCTGCTCCCACCCCTTTGGTCAATGGCCTGACCTCGCTCATTTTTATTCCCTATGTCCTTCCATTCCTTCTTTTTTTCTTCTTGACATTGAAACCTACTAGCTTAATTTTCTTTCTCCTCTTCCTTTTCCCTTTTTTCCTTCCCTCCTCCTTCAATTTGATCCTCCCTCCTTACACTTTCCATTTTTCCTCCCTCTTTCACTTTGCCTGCTTTTTTCCTTTTGTCCATCCCGCCCATCTTCCTTTCTACTTTCTCTCTTTCCTTCCAGCTGAAAATCCCTTACACTATGACATCATTTCACCAGTAGGGTTGAATAGTTATGTAAATGTGCAGAATGATTGCACTGAAGAGCAGAGCTTACCTGTAATGTATACGATGAATTGTACAGAATTCTGAACTCTAAGTCACTCCCATCAAATGTACAGTCACCGTATGGCTTCCCCAGGCGATTCACTTGATCCTAGTATAAAGAAGAAGGCTCTTTTAAAGTTGTTTTTTTTAATTCCCCCTCCCTTACTAGTTCAGTAAGTAGTAGTCCAGTTTCCATATGGAAATAAAAGTCAAGAACAAGAACTGCTGAGGAAAACTACAGAGGAATTACAAGACTCTCTGCAGCCCTGTTAATGCGCATTATTTCATTCATGCCTGTTTTCTGGGCTGAGAGCTATTTGTTGTGAATCACGTAATCAAGGTGTATGCTGACTCCAATCACAGTGGCTACAAATGACTAAGGTAATAATAATGGAAGTGGATGAGCACACAAACACAGGTGAGTAAAAAGACAGACACAAGTTGTGAAAAGGTAAGCTACATCAATGTGCATGCTACTGATTTTAGGGCTATTTTTAACTAAATGTTGGGAAGTAGGAGTAAAAAAAAGACTCAAAAGAAAGCTTGTGGTGATGTCTAAAAATGGCCATGCATGTTACAGATTGATAATAATCTCTATAAAATCTCATTTAGATTACCAGCTCACTATGTCATGTAAGTGTACATCATGCTTTTCATGGTTAGTAATCACTAACCTGTCTAACGCTTATTGAGGTCTCAGTCCCTGGCCATATGTCAAATCCCTGATGCTCCACTAGTGGGGACTGGGTGGGATTGTGAATCATCACAGTGGATCCAGCTGACGTTGATAAAAGTGGCATATTATCATGCTGATCGACTTTAACTATCAAGCTAATTCCTGGAAGGAAAAACAAAAGAAAATAAAAAGTATTAAGAAATAATGTTTTACTTCAAATAGTTTATCTAACTCCAGGGAATTGAAGAATACAAATTTTTTTTTTTTTTTTTAAATTCTTTATTTGCAAAGAGGCATGCAAACAGCAATATACAAACATCAATAGAACGGGCACATCAATTCTCCACATTTTACATACAGTTCTACTGATTAATCCTTACTGACTACCAATATAACCTGATAACGTGTATACTCCTATACAATTTCACCCTAGTTGACCGGTTTACAATTCAAGGAGGCCCGCTGTGCCAGGTTTACTATTACGTATTACCTCTTGTTGTATTTTCTTTTCTTAATTTTCTATGTTTGAAGAATACAAATTTTATGTGTGCACCCTAAAGCTCAAACACGTGTTTCTGTGTGTGTATATATATATATATATATATATGTGACCCGGACACATTGATCTCCCTGCAGACACAGTGAAAGAAAAGTGCATAAACACTTCTTTTATGGCAGAGCTGGTAAGAGGGAGATCTTTTCCATCTTCCTGCCATCACACAGAGCGATAATGCTAATGTGCATAGGGTGATTAGAGTGTGCCCAAGCACATCCAGCACACCCTGTGCGCACACCTATGCATGTAGCATACAGAACAGACTCAGGTTACGGCAAACTGCCAGCATACAGACTGCATGGATGCCAACTGTCCCTGATTTCCCAGAACAGTCCCACATCTTGGACTTCAGTTCTGATGATGCTTGGTCCCGGGCTATGTCCCAGGATCACAATGTCACCTTTATTTGAATTAGTGTGCATGCACAGTAAATCAATAAAGCATCCAATGTGGTGATCAGGGGCCACAAATTGGCATTGCTCACATAATTAGAAGCTGGATCTGGCTGGCACCATCCAGTAACTGGGAGGGCCTGGGGACAACTGTGGGTGGGGTTACCTGTGATGCGCAGATGGGACTGAAATATTTTTAAAGTCGTTGTAAAGTCAGTTATTCGAATTCCTGCCAGCCCCTCTGTAATAACAAGATGTACTACATTGTGTGTGTGTTTTATTTTTAATTCTGCAGCTAAATATACTTTTTCAAATCGCAGATGTGTGGTCACGTGACCACCCGCCGCTCTCCTTCCCCGATCTAAGGACCACAGTAGGAGGGGCTGAGTTTCCCATCCGGGAGTTCACGTGACTGCACATGGGCATTGTGAAAAAAGGTATTTAGCTGCAGAATTTAAAAAAAAACACAAACTGTGTAGTACATCTTGTTATTACAGAGGGGCTAGCAGGAACTAGAATCACTACCTTTACAGCCAGGAGAAATAGTGGCAGGAGGGTGGAAGGGGGCGGAGCAGACGGCTTACACACAGACTCCTGAGCAGACAGGCAGGCAGGGAGGGAGGGAGGTGGAGAGCAGGATGACGGAGGCACGTAAACTGATCAGCAGCTATGATTACCATGGTCAGCACACTAAGGGGGACACAGGAACAGACAGGATCAACCAGGTATATTATGACAAATGACACCGCATAAGCATTATGAAGGTATGACATGCTTTAAAGGAACAGGATTTTTTTTAAGGGTTACAGGGTTATGAGACTGTCCTTGAGACTGCTCATAACAACTTCTTCTGAACTTTCTTTTCCTGAAACCCACAGCCTTGATGAAGGGGTGAACTATTCCCCCCCAACACGCTGGCTTTTGTTTTACCTCCAGAGCCCAGAGTGCTGCCGTATAGGGCATTGCAAGAGACTGATACCAAGTCAAATTTAAAGAGGTTGTTCAGTGCTTTTTAAAAAAATGAAAAGTCTGCAGCTATAAATACTGTACAAATACTGTAGCTGGTGACATTTAATAAAAGAACACCTGTGCAGGGATCCAGAGCTGTCCTCACCCAGGCCAGTTCTCTGCCAGTCTTCAGGTCCCCGGCACCCTCATGTTGAGTGCGGGAAGCCGGCTATGACTCATTGCGACTTCACAGCTGGCTCCCCACTGCACATGCAGGGATTGTCCCGCAACCTTCTGGACTGGAACCTGGGACATATCCCAAGTGGTTGCGGGCAGGGAGGGAGGGGGCAAATTTATGCTGGGATTAACTGGACGATTCCAGTGGAAGTGGGGAGAGGGTACCTGTCAACACCAGGTCTGTCCCCCCCCCCCCCCCCCCAGAGGTACCCGCATCCCCCTAAAAAAAAATGTTTTCATTACTTGCAGAAGGAGGAAGAAAAGCGTAACTTACATTTTCAGTAAAATTCCACTTTATGTACATACACTAATTGCAAAAAATTGATGAAATGATTTATGAATAAATACAGAGCTGCATCAATTAGTTTTTAATCTGATGTTTTTTTTATATGTACCTACATCTAAAAAACAGTAACAAGACTAGAGCTGCCATTTAACCCACCCTGATAAACTGGTTACATTAACCTGACCACAGTAACATCTAATATTTACCATATTTTTTATCAGGTATCACTGTAGCCTCAGGCGTATCACTATTTTCATTTGCATTAATAGTATAACAGGTGCCGTATGTTGGATGATGGAATTGTGTGTAATTTCTGCTGGGAAGATATGTAAATGTAAGAAACAGATATCATATACAGCTTCATATACAAATTTCACTGCAAGAACCTGTACAAACATATGTTGAGTCCATAAATATATATATATGTACTGTATATATACAGTGTATATATATTGTATATATAAACACACACACAGTATATGCACTATATTACCAAATGTATTGGGACGCCTGCCTTTACATGCACATGAAATATAATGGCATCCCAGTCTTCATCTGTAGGGTTCAATATTGAGTTGGCCCACCCTTTTCAGCTATAACAGCTTCAATTCTTCTGGGAAGGCTGTCCACAAGGTTTAGGAGTGTGTTTATGGGAATGTTTGATCATTCTTCCAGAAGCACATTTGTGAGGTCAGACACTGATGTGGATGAGAAGGCCTGGCTCGCAGTCTCCGCTTTAAGTTATCCCAAAGCTGTTCTATCAGGCTGAGGTCAGGACTCTGTGTAGGTCAGTCAATTTCCACCACCCCAAACTCACTCATCCATGTCTTTATGGACCTTGTTTGTTCACTGGTGCGCAGTCATGTTGGAACCAGAAGGGGCCATCCCCAAACTTTTCCCACAAAGTTGGGAGCATGAAATTGTCCAAAATGTCTTGCTAGGCTGACGCCTTAAGGAGTTCCCTTAACTGGAACTAAGGGGCCAATCCTAACCCCTGAAAAACAACCACACACCATAATCCCCCTCCACCAAATGATTTGGACCAGCACACAAAAGCAAAGTCCATAAAGACATGGATGAGCGAGTTTTCTGTGGAGGAACTTGACTGACCTACACAGAGTCTTGACCTCAACCTAATAGAACACCTTTGGGATGAATTAGAGCGGAGACTGTGAACCAGGCCTCCTCGTCCAACATCAGTGTCTGACCTCACAAATACTCTTCTGGAAGAATGGTCAAACATTCCCATAGACACACTCCTAAACCTTGTGGACAGCCTTCCCAGAAGAGTTGAAGCTGTTATAGCTGCAAAGGGCGGGCCAACTCAATAGTGAACCCTACAGACTAAGACTGGGATGCCATTATATTTCATGTGCATGTAGAGGCAGACATCCCAATACTTTTGGTAATATAGTGTATATATCATAGGTGTGCATAGCCTTTTGCATTAGAGTGTGCACCTCAAAGCCACTGCGAATGGTAGGTGTATGGAGGGACATGATTGAATTACAAAAAAAAAAGCCTCTCAGCATGGTCCCACCCAATCCAAAGACAGTTGGGAGGTAAGCACATGGGGTGATTAGGGTGTGCAAGGTTATTATATATATATATATATATATATATATAAGTTATTTTTAAGATGTTCAAGTAATTATCCATTACCAGATTTTCACTATATTAAATTATATGATTCCCAGTTTACCCTGAAGACCTGCTATAATTTCAAATCTCTGGTCTCGTTCACACTAGAAGTGTCAAACCTGGGTTTATATGCATTCTGATGATCTTTTTAAACGTATATAAATGCATGAAATGATTTTTCAATGATACTATTCAGATTTAGTATTTACCTGCATCAGGTGCTTTCAGTTTAGCTACATTTCAACAAAACTGAAAACATTCTGTGCATCCACAGGTGAGCTACTAACCTGCTGAGCTCTCTGCCTTTGGTACACTCTTAATTACATTGTTTCCAGCAAACTTTGAGAATTAGAGAACATATCCTCCCTATGTTGTGGACAAGATGAGAGAGGGAGGTGTTCTGTAGTCTTTTCTTAGGGTGACAATGCTTCTTCGTAACAGATAAGCATTGTTGCCCTAAAACAGAAAGTGTGTTACTGGCAGGATCAAGCAGGTATAAATGGAAGAAAATGAATGCAGTCATCACATACAGGGACTGGTAAGCTGTAATATATTACATTTTTGTTATTGGGTTTAGATTTGCTTTAATAAGAAGCTTAGAAACTAACCTGTCACAAATATGTCCGTTGAATTCACATGTCAAAATAAACTTATCCATGTATTCTTGATCAGAAATTGGCAATACTGATGGGATTTTGGACATAATATTAATAAAATGGAACTTGTACCACTCACGCAATGCATCCACTCCGGACCAGAAGTATCGGTAGTAGCAATCGCCACCAGAGGAATTGCACTTTTATGGCAAAAAATGAAATAAATAATTTGCTTAATATTATGAATAAACTGTATAAAGACTCTAATAGGGGTATATTCATAGGGCAGTGAATGTGACGTTCACCAATATTCACTGCAGGTGAATCTTCCTGGTGCATGTGTTTTAAAGCCCAACTCTGAGAGACTTTAAAATTGTCTCTTGCAGTGAGGCTGCACCCGTACTGCAAGGGTTACCTGCTCATTTTGTCTAGAGAAGAGGAGAAATGCTTTTCATTACCTAATCCTTCACTCCCCAGGCATGCGGTGCTCCCCAGCTCTCTGGTGATGGACTGTCCCTCTATGTCATCATGACCAATGCTATGGACCTTACATCAGTCTTGATGACGTCAGAACCTTAGACCGCTGAAGCATGGTGGAGAGACGCTGCAAGGACTGGTCTAGTAGTGTGGAGATCAGAGGAGGGGGTAAGTCTATATCCCTTATGGGGCGTACACACGGTTGGACTTTTCGTCTACAAAAGTCCGACAGCCTGTCCGACAGACTTCCGGCGGACTTTCGGCGGACTTGCGGCGGACTTGCGGCAGACTTTCTAACGAACGGACTTGCCTACACACAACCACACAAAAGTCAGACGGATTTGTACGTGATGACGTACACCGGACTAAAATAAGGAAGTTCATAGCCAGTAGCCTATAGCTGCCCTAGCGTGGGTTTTTGTCCGTCGGACTAGCACACAGACGAGCGGATTTCGGGGTCCGTCGTAGTTACGACGTAAAGATTTGAAGCATGTTTCAAATCTAAAGTCCGTCGGATTTGAGGCTGAAAAAGTCCGCTGAAAGTCCGGGGAAGCCCACACACGATCGGATTACCAGCCAGCTTTAGTCCGTCGGCGTCGGTTGGACATTTGTAGCCGAAAAGTCCAACCGTGTGTACGCCCCATTAGACCTAAACAAGCAATTAACCCTTGCAGTGTAGACGCAGTCTTACTGCAAGGGATATTTTTAAAGTTTTCCAGAGTTGGGCTTTAAAGTGGAGCGCCACCCAAAAGGGGAAGCTCCGCTTGTCTGCCGTTTCCCCCCCTCCGTTGCCACATTTGCCACCTTTTGGGGGGGGGAGCAGATACCTGGTTTTGACAGGTACCCACTCCCACTTCTGGCGGAGTTTGCTGTGGTGAAGTGGGAGAAGGTACCTGTCACTTCTCCCCCCCCTCCTTCCCCTGCAGCTGGCCCATTCACAGAGCGCAGTGTACTCTGCGCATGCGCAGTAGGGAGTCGGCTGTGAAGCCTCAAGGCTTCATTGCCGTTTTCCCTCAGTGGAGACAGTGGGCAGCATTTGAAAGGCTTGACAGTTTAGTGTCCTAATACTAAAAGTCAGCAGCTACATTATTTGAAGCAACCTTGAGCTCCTCTTTAAATTGCAGTGATTGATTCACCTGCAGTGAATGTTTGGAAACTGTCACATACATTGCTTTATAAATTTACCCTAAAAATATAAAGCTGATTCTTACAAGCTTAAAACCCAATTGGTTCCTCTTCCCATTGGCCATTTGATTCTGATCTGCTTCCACTTTTACTAGTTTTATTGAACGGTCTAATTGAAAACTTTCATTTACTTGGCTTGTTACATTGTCCATGATATCTTCCAGATGCACAACATCCTTGTCCTGGTTTACTGATAGGGAAGCATTATATCCATAAAGAGTAAGCAACGTTTCCTGGGCCAACTGATCCAACTGGTTGAGATATTCATTAACCTGGTCAAACCTAAAGGAAGACAGATATCACAAGTTCAACAATAATCACCATTCCAATGTAAAAGAGGCAGGCAGCTACAGACACATAGATATTGTTTAAATGTTTTTACATACATACTGTACATTTATACATGTATGCAGATACCCATATTGAATAAAACATAACGTTTATATAATATGTTAAAGATGAACTTCGATCAAATTTTTTTCCCATGCAGTGGGGCTGTGCCCGCACTCAGGAGTTAACTGCTTGTTTATGTCTAGGTGTTCAGAAAGCAGTCCAGCTGCCCCCCTGTGGTCCAGCGATATTATGCAGTGGACAGTTCTGGACGTCATCATGCCCATAGAACAGCTCTGGGTACGAAGACTTCAGGAACAGTCCACCGCTGAACGTGGGGGAGCACAGTTTTCCGGAGGATTAAAGAGTTGGGCAAGTATAGGCTCTGTGTTCACCCCTAGACAAAACGAGCCGTTAACCCATGCACAGTCCCACTGCATGGGAATAAAATGTTTTGCCCACAGTTGGGCTTAAAAAGGCCAATCCTCTTAAAAATAATGTTTCACTTAAAAATAGAGTATGGTGCAAAAGATACCTGATGTGGCTGCAGTAGAGACCTGGGATCTGAAGAACAAATTCTGGTGTAAGGTAGAACAGAATTAAAGCAAAACTCCAGCCAAAAATAAAAAGATTAAAAAAAATAGCCCATCATAAAATAAAATAACAAATCCAAATTTTGCTGCAATACTCACCGTCAATCCAGAGAGTTTCCACACAGTACTTTTCTTCAGCTGTTAGATGTCCTCAGTCTAATGGCCAGCATTATTCAACCTACTTCTGCTGAGCCCAGGCCATCCTGGCCCCGTCTCAGCCTGTGACTGGACAGTGAAAGAAGAAGTAGCAGAGAGAGGAACTTAAAGCAGAGTTCCACACAAAAATGGAACTTCCACTTTTGGGAACCCTCCCCCCCTCCGGTGTCACATTTGGCACCTTTCAGGGGGGAGGGGGGTGTAGATACCTGTCTAAGACAGATATTTGCACCCACTTCCGGCATAGACTCCCATGGGAGTCTATGCCTCTTCCTGTCCCTCCGCGCTGTCTCCTGGGAAACACACAGCTCCCAGGAGATAGCGGGGACCATCCAGATCGCGCAGCGTGACTCGCGCATGCGCAGTAGGGAACCGGGAAGTGAAGCCGCAAAGCTTCACTGCCTGATTCCCTCACCCAGGATGGCGGCGGCAGCTGCCGAGAACCGAGCGGGTTCTCGGCGTCGGCTGCCGACATCGCTGGACCCTGGGACAGGTAAGTGGCCATGTATTAAAAGTCAGCAGCTGCAGTATTTGTAGCTGCTGACTTTTAATATTTTTTTTTTTTAGGCGGTCTAGGTGGTCCCCCGCTTTAATCCTCTGCTTTCTCCTCCTATCAGCAAGTTTCTTGTCAGCACGTGAAATAATTGGCTCGCAAAAGGCTGGCACCACGTCAGATTCAGGTAATTACAAGGCTTGCATTAAGAAAATAAAATAATGATGTATTAATTTAAAAAATAAATAAAAAGGAAGCCGCACTACTGTACTACTCAGTGAATTTAATAAATACTGTGATCCCTCTGTTAATAAATCATCATGTATATGTGAATTACCACCAATGTGCTACATGCTCAATAACTAATGTGACCATGCACAAAGCAATACACTCAGTGCTCAGTAACAAATGTGTCCCTGCAAACTCATGTGACTGTGCAGTATTATTTGTTCACATCATAAAATAAAATTTAAGTGTAAATCAATCCAAAATTATTCAAGTGTAAAACAGTCCAAAATGTTAAAAATAAAATTCAAATATTAATCAATCCAAAATGTAATATTACTGTCCACACAAACTTCGTATTCTTTTCCCATGGTGCTCTTCATGCCATGCAACCACAAATTCAGTGCATTTTTCCCTCCACCACATGAAAAACACACTCACCAGACACCGGATTATAAAGATATTATGGCATTTGTATCACTTTATATCTCCTCCGCTAATTCCACACCCTCCACAGAGATACTCCACCCCTCTCAATATGTTGTAAAATTAGCAAAAGGATCCATCATCGCTCAAAATGCCAACTCACATTTAAAAGTTCCTTTAGACCAGCACTTAGTACATCCAGCAATATTTGTCAACACTTTCCCTGCCGCTCCGTGTGTTCGAGCCGGCATGCGCAATTGGAAAGCACTTTGGCTTGAATAAGATTGCCCAGGAGTATGCATCACTAAACCGCAGCTGGGAGGATATAAACAGGAGAGTCTATATTTTTTTTTAACAGTTGGTGGGGGGTCTGTAATGGATATGGGCACATATTATTTTGGTACTGATGTATTAATTTCAGTTTCATTGAATTGTTCATCTCTAAATTATTATGTTTCAATGTTTTTTTTTTAAATTGCAGAAACATTATATATGGTATAAAAAAAAGAGACCCTAAGGTCAACGCTGCGCTAAATAATTAGCAGATAAATATTATAAGTGTAAAGCAGCCAGCACCCAAAGTTCAATACCAAAAAACTTTCAAATAGAATAAACAACACAGTAAGTGCAGCGCTAAAAAATGTTAAATATGATATCAATTAAGATAAATAAAATTATGAAATACTCAAACAATGGTGTATACAATAATAAGTGAAATTAAAAAATACAGAAATTTAAACCACATAAAAAAGAAAAGATTACCAAGAAAAATTAAAAAAGAAAAGAAAACTAAAGCAATGTCCCATAATGATCACTGAGAAAATCCATAAATGAGTATGCCTCCACAGGGGAAGAAGTGAATTGCAGGAAACAAAAATTGTGACACCAATCTTCCAAATGCAAAACCAGCGTGTATTCAGGTCAACACCCAAAAGTGGGTATTGGCCGAATGCGGCCAATCCCCAGAAGATGCCAGTTCGTGACGAAACGCGTGGGGTGGAGCCTCGGACGGTGACATCATCACGCCAGCCTTCTGCGGCGGTGGTGAGATGAACGCTTTGGTAATAGGGAGAAGCGAATAGAGACACTTCAGCTTTACACAAGACACAACCGCTTATAAGGATACATCGATTTTGTAAGTGCAAACCTCTGTTTTAATAAACACGACTGAATTGATATACTGCACTATGGAAGTCTCTATTTTCTATTTCTGAGCAATAATAGAAAGAACGGCTGATCTGGAGAATTATAAGTTCTGGGGAGACTTCCAAATTCCCTGTGCTGGGAGAGACTGCTAGCAGCAGTCATGGTTTTTTGGTAAGCAGGCTACCTCATTTTTGGGTGTTGACCTGAATACACGCTGGTTTTGCATTTGGAAGATTGGTGTCACAACTTTTGTTTCCTGCAATTCACTTCTTCCCCTGTGGAGGCATACTTATTTATGGATTTTCTCATTGATCACTATGGGATATTGCTTTAGTTTTCTTTTCTTTGCTTCTTGGTAATTATTTCTTTTTTATGTGGTTTAAATTTCTGTATTTTTTATTTCACTTATTATTGTATACACTATTGTTTGAGTATTTCATAATTTTATTTATCTTAATTGATATCATATTTCACATTTTTTAGCGCTGCACTTACTGTGTTGTTTATTATATATGGTATAACACAATTCAAAAGTTTTTTATTTAAACAATCAAACGTGCTTTATTGGTAACACACAGGGTAATATACAGTATACAGAGTGACATAAAACAAGGCAGGATGCTTCGACAATAGATAAAGTAAACTACAGCATGAGAAGCAGTGTATACAGAGACTCATAGTGTACAATTGACAGGTGGTCATAAAATAAAAATAAATGAATAAAAATAATCCGATCCAAAACTCAATTCCCGGGGAATCCAGATAGGTGTGCCAGCAAGGGAAGGCGAAGAGAACAAGGTGAATCAAGGATAGAGGGAACTGGAAGGAGGAGCAAGCCCCCCCAACCTGACACCCCAGCCCCCAAACACAATACAATACTGTATATATTTAATTGAGAGCCGATCCAAAACTCAATTCCCGGGGAATCCAAAAAGGTGTGCGAGCAAGGAAAGGCGAAGAGAACAGGGTAAATCAAGGATAGAGGGAACTGGAAGGAGGAGCAAGCCCCCCCAACCTGACACCCCAGCCCCCAAACACAATACAATACTGTATATATTTAATTGAGAGACAATCCAAAACTCAGTTCCCGGGGAATCCAAAGAGGTGTGCCAGCAAGTAAAGGCGAAGAGAACAGGGTAAATCAAGGATAGAGGGAACTGGAAGGAGGAGCAAGCCCCCCCAATCCGACACAGCAGCCCTCAAACACAATACAATACCGTATCTATTTAATTGAGAGCCTCAGGAGGTGGTCCAAGGAGCCCACACGTTATCATTCTTCCACTTACATCCTCTATTCATGTATGTAATTCTATACATGGGTAGGGCTGTATCTATCAGTGCTTCCCAGGAAGAAAGAGCCGGAAGGGATGGCAAGAGCCATTTCAGGAGAATCTCTTTTTTGGCATAAAATAGGAGATAGGAAATTAATCATTTAGAATGGTGTGAGCGCTGGGCATCTTCATGAACCCCCAGCAAGGCCAACTCTGGCAACACCGGAAGGGATAATTGCAACCTAAGATTGATTTCATTGAACACCGCTAACCAATAGATTGAAATAATACATTGGAAGATCCCAAAACATATGAAAAAATGTTCCTACATGTGTTCTGCATCTTGGGCAGGTAGGATCTTTAACTGGAAAAATACAATGTAATTTCTGGGGTGTATAATAAATTCTATGTAAGAATTTCACCTGAACGAGCTTATCCCTGGAGGAAATGACTAGTTTGGGACAATGCTCAAGGCAATCTTCCCAATCCCCCTATCCAGTAATGGTATATCAGTGTGAATTCAAAAGTTTTAAATGAGACAAATTCAGTTTATCTATGTAGGCAGGATGGCATTGCACAAGCTGCATCTGGTAAACAACATGGATGAGCAAATTAAAGGCAGAGGTGTGTAGCATATGCCCATGTTGGATCAGTCAGCAATTACCAGGTGAAATAAAAAGGAAGAAGTGCGATATATTACATTTTTGTTTGGGGGTTTAATGCTGCTTTGAGTTTGTCAGAGAGGTAGTGATGCTTTACCTGTTAGGTAGAAATAGTTTATCCAGTGTATTAACTCATATTTATCTTTACAATAAGGGAAGGGGGTTTAAGGGGAAGGAGCAAGAGGAAAGAGTACAGTAAGTGGAAAGGGGAGTGCTGGGGTGAAGAGTGGGGCAGGGGGTAAAAGGAGTGAAAACATTTGAAGGAGAAAGTAGAAGATAAGGGAGAGATGAGAGAGGAAAATGGGGGAAAAGAAGGAGAAAGAGAATAAAAGGTGATCATGGTCCCCTCTCTGTTTGGTGTATATCAGGTTCAAACACAGCAGATTATGGTGAGGTATGTCTAGCTGCGTATAACTGAACCACAAGGTCCAGACCTTCAGGAATTTTCCATGGGTATATTGAGTCAAAGCTGTTAGTTTTTCATTGACTAAAGTGCCTTGTAACCTGCAAATAAGATCTGCAAAGCTTACAGATAGGGTTTTCCAGGGGACAGCTATTGTTTGCTTGGTGGGCGTGAGGACAAAGGAGATTAGCTTATTTGAATGGTGGGGGACTCACTGTATTGGCATGTTAAACAACACTTCTATGGGGTCCTTACACACATTAATAGGGAGAATTGTGTGTAGCACTTACCCCTGAAGGAGCGGCTGATTTAATTTGGGTCTTTGCCGTCACCCTCTTACCTGTATTTCCACCATATACGGGACTTAGAGTCTGTATTAGGCCTTTCGCCCACCAATGTATGCACCAGTCACTTTGTTATGTTCCCAATGCTTTATTGCAAAACTTTTGAAGAAGTAGCAGTAAAGAGGTAGAAGCAGCCGGAATGGCGCACGGACGAAAAGTCTCTGCCACAGATGAGAAGAACAAAATGGTTGCACAATCCTCTGCCACAGGATTTAGTAGTAATTGAATGATGCTCTACCACAGGATTTAGTATTAGATGAACAGCAAGACACAGTACCAGAACCTTTAAGCCGACCCGGCAGTACTGTGAGGCAAGTTGGTTAGGTATAAGTGCATCCTCCAAGTAAGTTACCAGGCCCTCCCGAGAGACCAGCCTTCATCCTGGCTCTCTCCAGCAAGGGTTCTCCCCTGGATCTCCTCAGCTTGGCTCGGCTTCTTCCTAACAGGCAAGACAGCCTAAGGACCACCTCTGTGGTAGTAGGCCCCAGACAGGCTTCTGGGCCTACTTGTAGTCACATAGCCTCAGGCCAGCGTGGCCTTGAGGCAGGAGAAAAGTCACCACATACCTTAGGCCAGGAGGTCCAGGAGGTAAGAGAGAAACAAAAATGGCGTCTGCCTCTTAAGTACCCTCTCCCAGAATTCACAGCAGTGGACCACCCCCTTAGGCTGTTTCCAAGAAAGAAGAGCACTCAATACACTTCAGCCTGTTACTCTTCCAACACTGGCCTGTGGTGACAACGACACCTACAGACAACAGTGTGGAATTACACGCAACACAGCCAATGCTGGAACAGAAGCTAATTTAGTCACAGATTAAATCTGAACTATATACAGAACAGATAACCCCCTAAATTTACATGCAAGCGCCTCATCAACAGGAGCAGGGCGCTAAATGTGTTTATTAGGTTATAGATTCTAATCCAGAGACGTGAACATAAAAAGAAAAAACGATCGAGCATCGAGGGTTGTAGCTTGGCCACCTGGGGTCACAGAGACCCCAAATTTGGGGGTGTAGGTAGCTGAAGTCCTACCCCACCACTGGGTAAAATTGGGGTTTCTGCTACCTATAGTCCCGGAGATACAGTGCAGCCTGTCAGAAGCTACATACAGAGGCCAGTTTAAATACAAGCTGGCACACTCTATTTGCAGCAGACTGAGAGGATGAGCTCACAATGCCTCTGACTTCTTGTCAGAAGCACTGAGTTCAATGGACAGCTTGGAGCCTTGGACCTATAGTAAAGCACCATTGGTTCAAGCTGTCTGCTAAAAATGCTGCAGTGAATCACTGGAGGAATCTATGTTGTTGATCAGATGCTTTGTTAAGTTCTCGGTGCTTGTGATCAACTGGTCTAAGTCCTCTCTTATGCTGCTGGATGCTAGTCCGGATAGTGGGACGCAAACGGTCTGGGGGTGCCAGTTACACCCAGCTTTAAATATCTGGGGGTGCAGGTTACTCCTGAACTCAGGGATTTTGTTGCATTGAACCTGTCTCCTCTTGTCAATAGGATTCGAGAAATGTCCCTGGTAGGGCGGGTAAATCTTATTAAGATGGTGTTTATCACACAGTTATTATATATGCTCCACAATACCCCTATGGTGGTCCCCCTTAAAGTGTTCCGTATAATCAACTCTGTCTTCAGGGCCTTCACCTGGCTTAATAAACCACCGCAAATTAAACTTGAGCAACTACAGAAATCCAAGGAGAGGGGAGGCCTTGCGCTCCCCAACCATTGGGTTTATTACTTAGCGGCGCAGTCACAGCAAAAAGCCCGCGCTATGGTGAGTGGACGGGAGACAGAGGGAAAGTGCATAGACTTTGACCCCATTAGAGCCCTTGTGTGTCATGCTATCGGAACCACGGATGTTGTGGTGGGGTTGGAGGCCCTGGCATATGCTAAATCTAACAAGAGATTTACAACATACGTGCTCATACAAAAAGTATGGAATAAACTCAGACAACTACAGGATGTAGAGGGATTTACTAGCTATAGTCAGATATGGGCCAATGGGCACTACGAGGAATTGCAAAAATTAGAGTGTGGGGGTTGGTGGGGGAGACACGGGGCCACGCTCCTGAAGCATGTTTTTGCGGATGGGAAGCTGCAGCCTTTTTCTGCATTAAGGGAGCAGTTTGGCCTCCCCAACACAATGCTTTTTTCCTACATAATGTTGAAATGTGCAGTGCGGGCGCAGACCAATGGGGCCCTGTGGATTCTCTCGCCAACTCCTGTATTTCATTACACGGCGGAAGTGTCTCTGTTCAGGGGTTTCATATCTAGATGCTACGCCATGATCCTCCACACCCATCTGGAAGGCTACCCTCAGCGGGTGGCGGGCAGGTGGGAAGAGGATGTGGGCACCTTTGAGGAAGACCAGTGGGAGGAGGCACTACAGGCGGTGCAGCTGTGCTCCCTTAATGTGGCCCAAAGACTATCCCAGCTGTATATTGTCCTTAGAGTTCACTATACACCAGCCAGATTGTTTAAAATGGGGATGAGGACAGACCCACACTGTCCCAGATGTGTGAGGGGCCACGGAGACCTCATACATCTGCTATGACGCTGTTCAAAGCTACATCGGTTCTGGACAGGAGTGGTGTCCACAATTAATACTGCCTTTCAGGTCACAGTACCATTGGATCCAAAGCCTTGTATGCTGGGGATAGTGGATGACATCCCCACTGGAGACAATCAGAAGCAGGCTATTGCCAGAGCACTGTTTCAGGCCTGCAAATTAATCCTTAGACACTGAAAGACGGTTAAACCTCCTGCGCTGAGGGAATGGTTGGCACAGATGGGGGACACACTCCGGCTTGAGAAGTAAATATACCAGTACAGGGGACGCCCAAATAAATTTGACAAACTATGGTCGCCCTAGTTAGATACCCCTGGCATTTCGCCTATCCATCTGGTGTTGTGCAGACTTTTTACATAATTTGATTAATGTAACTAGGAGATGGAGGTGTGAATTGGGAGGACTGCTAAGCTACTCCGTATATGGGAGGCAGACCTCGTTGGTGGTGATAAAGGCAAAGAGGCACTTGGGGCTAATGGCAACTTCTATCCATTCCCAATGAATATTGAGTGGGTATGTTCAGATTGTACTGTTATACCATACATGCTGGAACTCCATGTGGTTTGGTGAGATATATCTGTATTGAATGTAAGGATTGTTGCTATATATATACACACACACATTTTTTTTTTTTTTTTATAGCAAACACCCTAGGGCAGTGATGGTGAACCTTGGCACCCCAGATGTTTTGGAACTACATTTCCCATGATGCTCAAGCACTCTGCAGTGTAGTTGAGCATCATGGGAAATGTAGTTCCAAAACATCTGGGGTGCCAAGGTTCGCCATCACTGCCCTAGGGAATAAAATGGTTCACGAATATAAAAAAAAACAAAACACTAAAGTTAGCCGATTTTTTTGTATAATGTGAAAGATAATGTTATGCAGGGTAAATAGATACCTAACATGTCACAATTTAGAATTTGTGGAATGGCGCCAAACTTTGGTACTTAAAAATCTCCATAGGCTACTCTTTTAAATTTTTTTCAGGTTACATGTTTAGAGTTACAGAGAGGGTCTAGTGCTAGAATTATTGCTCTCGCTCTAACATTTGCGGCGTATGTATCCTGTGTGTATCTAGCTCTGATACTAGCCAGTGCCTCATCAGCCACTGACCTCACCACATGCCCCTGTTCTAATCCAGAGGTGTTGTGCTCAAAGGCATGTCTACCATATGTGGAGCATAGTTCCCTCGTGTTGGCAGCCACAAAACCATAAAGGAGAGCAATTAGGTCATCTCTAAACTGGTAAATATTCACACAGGAGTACAGCATACACATTTAATGAGCTAATATGCAAATCACATTCTCCCATTTCATGCTTTCCAGCTATGAAAGCAGATTTTACTATGCATAATTTATTCTGTTTGTAATAACTAAAATAAAATACCTGTAGGGGTTCAGATTGCAAATGGTCACGGCAGGAAAATTGCTTTTCTTGGTCTGTAAATTTATGGCCAGTTTGGTGGGATAGGACCAATACTGGGTAAAAGTGTCTCCAAACTGAAAATACATTGTTGCAAAAGCACTAATGTAAAGAAGAACCCAAAAGCCAGTTTTCATTTTATTCCTCCTAGAGCAGTTCAGCCTGATGGTGCCATGAATGGTGGTGTTGTCACAGAAGAATTCAAACAGCTCTGTGAATGATTCATAAAAATCAAACCATCCTTCTTCAGTCTTCTCTGTTTCCACCATATTCAGGAATATGTTCTGTTTATTAAAGGGAACATGTTAATATCATGTGGGTTATATAACTGTATTCATTATTTTACTGAAATCTTTATTTTGCACATGTATATACACATTTAAGATATGCTTTTTCCATAATAGTCTGTCTGCTGAGCATGGTGGGCTTTCTAACAAGATAGCCCATCACTAGTTTTGCCTTGTTTAACAGCTACTGCAGCTTGAATACTCAGATGAGTACTATATTTGCAAGAGGAAGAGCAAGCTTGTGTGTCTGGATCTTTCAGTTGTGAATGTAATTAGATATCCTACTACTGAGATGAACTCACATATTCGTGCCTTTGGAGTAAAGCCTCCTACACACAATCAAATTAGAGGACAAATCTTCATCAGTTTTTTGTTGCTTTACTAGTCTCATATCGAAAGTGAAGAGGTTACTCACCATTGGAAGTTGAAAATTCTCGTACAACAGAATTCAACTTCAGAAGTGATGTAATGTGTTAAATTGTTTTGTATGTGTTCTTTCGTTTCTGAGCATGCGTAGTCTTGCTCTTTTTTTTGGACGAAAACTGTACTAATTAAAATGAAAATAGGACATTGTGTTCACATACGACAAGAATTTTATAGCCTGCACATTCAGTTTTTGTTGTCTAAAAATTTAGAATCGGCTGTCGAAAGCACCATACTAACGATCAGAAAATCGACAGATCATTCGTCGGATGAAATTTTACTTCTGATGTTCTGATCATGTGTACGGGCCTTTAGAGGGAAGCCATGTGGGCACCGGCTATCTCAAAGTAAGCAATAATGAGGCTGCAAAAAATCCATCTTAGCCCATGAATTTTTCCGTCCAGGCAAAAGGACCTTCCCGAGTCTTCTAGGTTCCTGCAACCAAAGTTGGTGAGACAGACATTTTAATGCCTGTAAGCACCTTTATCCTCATTCCAATACCTAGCCCTAACCCTCAAAAGTTCAGCCACAATCCAGAAGTGCTACTATAAACTAATAAGTTGACTAATAAGTAGGCTATCATGTCATATCAACACCTTTTATACTATCTCTGTGAAAATCCAATGCACCAAATTTGTACCATAATATATCAAAGATGAAAGTTGGGTCACCAATGTACAGTGTGTGCAAGATTATTGCCCCAAAACAACACAATACAGTTTAAGGCAAAATTGTAGTAGACTTTATTTATAATCCATCAAGACATAAAAAAAAATCCATCATGTAAAAGGATTGACGCATTTCAGCCCCAAACTCTGGGCCTTAGTCATATAACTAAGGTCCAGAGTGTTTGAGTTTGAAACACAACAATATTTTTACATGATGGATTCTTGTAGGTCTTGATGTACTATAAATAAAGTCTACTACAATTTTATCTTATATTGTGTCAGTGCTGGACTGAGGACTCCTACTTTGTTCATGGCAATCTACGGTATGTATAGCATATGTCCTGGCATAGACCATTCAGCATTATCCCACAGACATTAAATAATAGACATGTGCATTCGTTTTCGTCCGAATGCATTTTCGTCCGAATTTCAGGTATTTTCGTTATCGTTTTAACAAACGATAACGAAAGTGCAGAGTCCGAAAAACGAAAGATCCGACATAAACAAATGCTTTATTTTCGTTTTCGTTGCTACAACAGTTCGATATAGATAGGAGATTCGACATGATGATAACAATAACAATCTGTGTCCATCAAACCTGTGGTCGAATGTGCCTAACCTTAGCTCTATTAGTCCAAGATTATTCTACATAGAGAGAAAAGATTCGACGTAGGGGAGAAAAGATCCGACGTAGGGGAGAAAAGATAAATAAAAATAATGATGATGATGAATGTTATTGGCTGATTGTAACCAAAGAGGAGGAGCAATGAAATATCTAGAACTAAGTACACACAAACTTTGGCTTATGGTGTCTGTTGAAAGTTCTAAGAAGATTCGACGGAGCAGGTAAACTATACGGCGTTGTACACTTTAGCTGCTCCGTCGAATCTTTTTTGAACATTCGACAGACACCATAAGCCTTCAATGACAGATTCGACCTCAATTTGGATTTTCAGACGAATGCAATTTTTAACGAAAAACGAAATAAATAAAAACGAATTTCGGGAGTAACTAAATAAATTTATTTTTCGGACGAAAACGAAATTCCGAAACAAAATATTTCAGTGTGCACATGTCTATTAAATAATAGGATTACAGCACAGCGGACTTTTCAGAACCATTACTGTCCCCTTTAGTTTCATTAAGCCATAAAGACATCTCACTAGAACCAGGGAACATGTGCATGTCAGCATTGCATATATATATATATATATATATATATATAATGAATATCTTTTAGGAAAAAACTTATAGGTGTACATTCTCCTATCGTATTTTCTTGCTTTATGTCACTGTTTTATTCTATTTGTTTGTTCTTTCCTATCTCTCTGATCCATCTGATATATTCCATACAATATTTTTTCATATCAGTTTCACACCTTATAATTACATCTACAAAACAATCCTTATTCAATGAATAACCTTAATTTTATTATGAGATGCTCCTGGGGCATAATTGTTTGTATATTTAATTACTGAGTAGAACATTTCAGAGTGCGATTATAGGGCCAAAGTACAATTATTGCACCTTTATCCTCAACCCAACTCCAAGCCCTATCCCCTAAACTCAGCCATAATTGGCAGGGCTCATATGTACATCCATATGGTACAGAAATAGAATTAATACCTTGTAGCAAAATTCCTTTTTTTATTTTAATCGGTGTTACATTTTTATATAGTATTTTCAATCTTTACATCGCTGTTTTCTTTAAAATGTATTGCTTTCTATCTATCTGATCCATCTGATATAATTATTTAAATATTTTCTAATATCATTTGCACACCATATAATTCCATGTACAAAGTAATCCTTATGTAACAAATAACCTACATTTTATTTTGCGAGGCTCCTGTTGGAATCATTGGGATATTTAATTACCGAACAGCATATTTCAGGACCAGTAACAGCAATACACATATAAGCTTATTCAATGTATGTAAAGCATACATCAAACCAGTCTCTGTGACTTTTTATATGACATAATATTGAGCAATGTATTTGTCTTTAAAAAGGAATACTAATACTATGACTTAATATCGTCTTATCTTTATAAACAAATGAATTATTACATAAAATTAATGTATATTTAAGTAACAGTATCATCTTACCTGCAGCTGTACTTCCTTTAGGTGCTGGCTCTATGAAGCTCAGGGAGATTGTCAAGCATTACCAGTCTGATCTGCTTTATAAAGGCTGGAGGAAGAATGCTTCATAGAGGAAGTTGGATAGACTTCCTTACACTGGACTGATGCACCCTTTCTAACTGATTACCATATTAATAAACATACATGACAATAAAAATTAAAGCCATACATAAGGAATATATAAAAGGCACAAATGAATGCAGCTCTGCAATCAAAAAAGTGACAATAAATCACTGTATATGCCTATTCTCCAAAAACAATCCATACACACAAACCTGGCCTCGTGATCTATTTCTCATGAAATTGTTTCTTCCTGTGTTTTTCTTCCTTCTTGCAATGTCCTTTGTGAGCTCCCAAACCTCTCCTTTTCTTTTTCACTTCCATTTGCTTGAAAAAAGCAGTGCATGTTAGTTGTGGTTATATCCACTGCTCTAAGCACACTACAAATTCTATAGTCCAGGGGCCTCCAGTCTTCCAGTTTACTGTGCTTCAGACTTTAGGGGGCCTGGACTGTGCCCAACTGCAGTAAACAATGCCCGATCTTTGATTTTTAGGGGGAGAAATAGTTGGTGTCAGTGGAAGGAATAGTGCCCCATTTTTGTTGTTATTGGAAGGAATAGTGCTCCACTTTTGGTGTCAGTGGCAGGAATTATGCACCATTGTTGGTGTCAGTGCCAGGAATAATGTCTCAAGGCCCAGATAAAGGCAAGCAAAGGGCCGCAATCTGGAGACTACTGCTATAGTCCCTAATTACTAGTACATCTTGGAAATTAGCAAGAGAGTATGGCTACGTTCCTACATGCAAAAGTGTGAACAAGATATCGTGAAAAATACTCCTGCGCTTGTGAGATCGTTTGCTGTAAAACAAAGGTAGTATTGTAGTCAGAGATAGGACTGGGGGAGATGATGGAGCGTGTCCCGCTGCCTTAGCTGACCAGGGGTGGTCTGGAAAGGACTGTTTAGTAGGAAGTGGATGGAAGGCGCGTGATCAGACGCTTACATCAAGAAATGTATGGTTTATTTATGTAAAAGAATACAGACATATAGTCATATAGATATAAAATCATATAAATACTACATAATATTATAAAAGAAGAGGAAAAACAGGTAACAAAATAAGTACTAGGAAGTTAAAATTGGGGTGTGCCCATATTGAGGTAGGTATTTAAGAAAGGCTGACGCGTTTCGAGGAAAACCTCTTCATCAGAGCCAGGAGAACTGGAACGCAGTCTGTATGGGCCGGTAGGCCGACATGTGTACATGGGGAGAGGTGGTGTGGCTAGTAGGAGGATGTGTCCTGTGATGGACAATTGATTATTCCAAGTTCCATACCCAGGTGTTCTATGGATGTAAATAGATTGTATTTTCTTTTTGCGGTGCTGTTAGGCTGTCAGATGTGCCTGTCTCAGGAGAAGTGTGTAGACACAGCTGCAAACTGTAGAAATCCTTTGGAGTGGAGAGCCGTGTGATCCTGGCAGCAGAAAGAGGGGGAGGAGGAAGGAGGAGGTGTCCTTGAGGCAGCTGATGCCTGGATAGAAAGCGTCTTGCTGCCTAGGGATAGGAAAGGTTTCCTATCCCTAGGCAGCAAGACGCTTTCTATCCAGGCATCAGCTGCCTCAAGGACACCTCCTCCTTCCTCCTCCCCCTCTTTCTGCTGCCAGGATCACACGGCTCTCCACTCCAAAGGATTTCTACAGTTTGCAGCTGTGTCTACACACTTCTCCTGAGACAGGCACATCTGACAGCCTAACAGCACCGCAAAAAGAAAATACAATCTATTTACATCCATAGAACACCTGGGTATGGAACTTGGAATAATCAATTGTCCATCACAGGACACATCCTCCTACTAGCCACACCACCTCTCCCCATGTACACATGTCGGCCTACCGGCCCATACAGACTGCATTCCAGTTCTCCTGGCTCTGATGAAGAGGTTTTCCTCGAAACGCGTCAGCCTTTCTTAAATACCTACCTCAATATGGGCACACCCCAATTTTAACTTCCTAGTACTTATTTTGTTACCTGTTTTTCCTCTTCTTTTATAATATTATGTAGTATTTATATGATTTTATATCTATATGACTATATGTCTGTATTCTTTTACATAAATAAACCATACATTTCTTGATGTAAGCGTCTGATCACGCGCCTTCCATCCACTTCCTACTAAACACTACGTTCCTACATACAGTGGGACGATGGAAAACAAATACAGTCACCCTCTAACCGAACGTTGGATCATATCAGTAAGAAAAAAAATGAATTTGGAGATTTGGAGGCGGTTGAGAGCAATAGAAGATACTTTTTTCAGTTAAGAATTTGAGTTAGGAATACATACTTAGATTTATTTTATTCCTGAGTTTAGTGTCAGTTTAAAAAGTCTTTGAACCTTTTTCTTAAAGGAGAAGTACAGCCTGAGATTTTTAGGCTGGGCTTCTTCTCTGGGTCACAGGAGTGCAATTCGTTTTCCGCTCTCCACTGACGTCACTGCTATCAGCCGAGGCAGCGTGTCATCCCGACTTCCCAAGTCTGGATCCGCCAGCTGCCCTGACTGATGGTGGTCTCAGTAACTCATCGCTGAGAGGCTGAGACGGACGCTCCCCGCCTCTCCACAGCTCAGCGCTCCAATGAGCATGGAGGATCAGAGCAAGAGAGATGCTGACTGACAGGCAGCAGCTCTCCACTCGGGGAGGTGAGAGAACTGAGCCATTGGCAATGTTCGGTGGCTCAGTTCTCAGTGCAGAGGCAGCGGGGGATAGCTGCAGAATCGGTCGGATGCTGCATCCACCTAGGTGAGTTGAATATAAAAAAACCCCCAAAAAACCCATAATTCTCTTTTAAAAACAAGTAGTGTAATACCTGAATTTTATCTGGTGTCAGCATTCCCTGTACAGCAGAGGTTGAGTGTCAGTCTATGTTCACATCTATGCGGCTGCACTTGATGCGTTTTGCAGTGCGTTTTGTATTTTTAACCCCTCGTTTTTTATGCGTTTTGCATGCAGTTTTCATGCATTTTGCAGTTTACATTTTTGTTTTCTCTTTAAACACACTGTAAACACACTGTACATTCTTGGTGGCTAAGGAGGGGGCTGGGAAGCCGTTCGTTGCATCCTTAACAATCGATGAGTCAAAAATTACCGACAAAAAAAAAACAGTAGGCCCTTCAGGTCCAGTATGGATTTGGAGGGGACCCCCCTACGCCAAAATTTAACAACCCCTATCCATTCACCCCAAAAAGGAGTGAAATGTTAAAAAAAAAACAAGAGTCGGTTTTTGACAAGTCCTTTATTAAAAAAAGAAAAATATGAGGGGGCGTGTCCGGACGTAGTGGGGAGCAGACGTGATCCAGAGGAGCTCCGCCGGTCCTTACTGAATCTGCAGGAATCCTGCCTCAGAAATCCGAGATTTCACAAGCAACTGCCTTTTTAGTGCTGTCAGCCACCACCAGCAACAGAGCAGAGGGTTATTGAGGAGGCCGGTTGACTGATAGGCCCTCGACCGGCTTCACGTCCCGGAGGCAATCCGCCATCTTGCGGCCTACGCGGCCCTCGCGATCCCCGGCCTCGGGTGCCGTGATCGGCAAACCAGCCATCCGTCTGGGAGACGGGGGCGACCCGGAGGAGACGAGCGGGGACATCCACGCCACCCCGGAGGCCCTCAGCTGGCTCCATACTCTGGAGGGGATCCGCCAGCTTGAGGCCTACGAGGCCTCCGCGATCCCCGGCCTCAGGTGCCGCGATCGGCGGGAGAAAGGCCGCTGCACACCTCACAGCAGTACCGGTCAGCGGTGAGTGGCGGAGGGGACCGGGGGAGACCAGAGGGGACCTGAAACAACCTGCAGAGACTAGGCTGGCTGCACATACAGGCCGCCTGCCGCCATCTTGGGGTCTTCAATGATAAAAACACCAATCCCTGCACTCAGGTGCAGTAGTCAGCAGAAGGGGAGCTGTAACCCGGCCTGGGACTAGTGAGGTGTTTCAGAAGGGACTGCATCCACAGACAATAGGAGAAGCCACAGCAGAGGTCTATATCCTATCTACGGCCTAAAGGACAATCTGCACCGCATACAACCAAATACCAGACTTTTGGGGGTTGCATAGCTGTGGACTTAACTAAACCATGGAAACGTAAGGACGCACAGCCAGGAGCTCTGCACTAGGACGGACCGAGAATCTCCCGTAGAACCGCCCAGACGAGCCAGCTTCCCATGCCAGGGGATCGTAAACACCCGTCGACCAGTGAGGAACGGAGAGGACCCGAGATTTCCCACTATTTCCTACGGCAACACCAGCTTTCATCACCAGCTGCACGAGGCAAGATGGCACCGCCACGAGTCCCGCCAGGAGGTACCACCGCGCCAGCAAGTAAGAGGGAGGGACAGGCGGACGCTGCAGCAGCGGAGGAAGATTTTCCCCCTCTCCCCCCCAGGTCTCACTCTCCCATACAGTCCCCTGCCAACCCCTTCTTGAACTCACAATTGCCCTCTGAGAGCACAGGGGGAACGAACAGCCTCCTGGAGGAATCCCTGAAAGACATAGTCTCAGGCCTACCCACAAAGCAGGATCTCAATGCTATGGCAACCTCCATAGTTAATGCACTTACAAACGAACTGCATGACTTAAAACGGCAGGTGGATACGGTAGAGGAGAAGGTGACTGTGTTGGAGTCCTCTCAGACAACCACTGACGCACGCCTCACCTCCCTAGAACAGGAACATAAAGTCTACCGCCGCCATCTTGTGGATGTCCACCTACGGATCGATGATGGCGAAAACAGGAGCAGGCGGAACAATCTACATCTCAGAGGTATCCCGGAGGCTACTATGGGCCCAGATCTCCGCTCTACTGTCGTGGCGATCCTAAACCTGGTTCTAGGTAAGCCACCTACTGCAGACTTGGAGCTGGATAGGGTTCACCGTATACCCGGGCCCCGGGCCCCCCCCACAGCGCAGCGGGCCCCGGCAGACCAAGATCCCCCCCGTGATGTTCTGTGCAGGGTGCATTTTTTCACAATCAAAGAAGAGATCCTGCGCCTAGCATGGGAGAAAGGCACGATTGACTTTGACGGGGCGCCAGTACGGATCTTCCCTGACATATCTAGACAGACCCGTGTTATGAGAGGCCTGCTACGACCATTGCTGGAAGTGATACGGGAAGCCGAAGCCACATACCGCTGGGGCCATCCCTTTCACCTGATTGTTCGGAAGCAAGGCTCAGAGTTCCACCTCCGCACGCCAGATCAACTACCAGACCTGTTCCAATTCATTGCTAAACCTGCTGTCAGTGTGCCTAATTGGTTCGACTACCTGCTGTCTCAGGACATCCCAAGTCCAGCATTGCCCAGGCAACAGAAGATCAGGCGACCACGCTCCCGTCCACCCAACCGAGACGCCTACAGACCACATCCAATGGTTTCCCGAAGATTGACCGCCTCTCCTTCCGCATGGTCTGGTGGGGTTGTGCAGTATTCCCTCCTCGCAGTTTACAACATTAGCGGTTCCGCTTCTATGACTTCCTTTGAAACTGTCCCGTCATCCACCAGGACCCCTGTCTATCCCAAGAGACGACACCTATTATTTTTCTCTTCTTTAGTTGTCCCTTGGACAAGGTTTGAAAATAGCTGATTAACTAAAACCGCAGCAGAAGAGGACATCTCTCCACCTCTCTTGCATTCACCTTAAGTGCCTGTCTCTACTTTTATTTTTTACCTTTATTTTTTTTATATATTTTGGGATTATCTTGGTGGGGAGGGGGGGGGGAGTGCTGTGCACCTTAGATTGCCAGTTCATGCTAAGAGTTGACCTGAATATTTTTATTTGCAGCGGACTATGGTGGGTTCCTGATAGTTGAGATGTTCTTCAGGTTGTTGCAGCATCTACGTTGCTAATGTTATCTTTCATTTTTGTAGCCCACTTAACCTTATTTTTACATTTAATTGCTGCAGATATTTACTCTTCGGGAAAATGATGTTCCGGTCTTGCGGCACCGGGGGAAGGGACGGAGAAAACTCGGACAGGTTTCACCTATTGGCATCCCTGACCTAAGTCAGATCCCTGAGCCACAGAGCCCTCCTCCCGATGCAGCAACACCCGGTGGTTACAGCGGTCTGATATCTATCTATGGTATGTTTACTCCATGTTCGCTTGATTATAACTGATGTTAAGTTGGTCCTACCGTTATATTTGCTTTTACTGGTTCTCATAGCCCATACCTAGTGCATCTCCTGTTTCAATGACTCCTTTTTTTTTTGCTTAATTTTTGGTCATTGAACTTTCTGATCAAAAATAATCCTCACTGCCCTGTCCACCCCCATTTAGGGTGGACACCCGATTGGACTTTTTAGTGCTAATCGGAGGTCCAGAGAGTAACTGTCTTACTAGTTTTTTTCCCCTACCCCCCTCTCTTTTCCCTTCCCCCCCCCTTTTCTTGCCCGCTCTCCCTCTCCTCTACTCCTTCCGCTTGCTCCCCCCCTTCTTCATTCCTCCTTAGTTCCCTTTTCTGTTTGTCGGTGGTGCTGCCCCCTGGTTGGGTGGGGACTGAGACTGGAGAAGATTACATACCTCACATTACTGTCCCTGTTTACCGAAATGATAACTGGCATTATGGGTCTCTTAAAGGTCACCTCCCTTAATGTACGTGGTCTCAATGTACCAGAAAAACGCTCCCAGTTACTAACTGATCTGCAAAGGGGCAAAACCCAAATTGCTTTTTTGCAGGAAACACATTTCCATGGTGATCGCACTCCCAAATTGACTAATGGAGCGTTCCCAATGGCATACCACAGCATATCGCCCATCTCCAAATCTAAGGGGGTCAGCATCCTTGTAGCAAAATCAGTACCATGGGTCTTCGAGGCGCAGCGGGTAGATCCCCAGGGTCGCTTTCTCCTCCTGAAGGGTAGGGTGTCTGATGTACAGGTCACCTTCGCCAATGTCTACTTCCCCAATGTAGACCACCCACAATTCCTGCGGAAGCTGCTACCTCAGCTACTGGAGTTCTCGGAGGGGGTGCTTGTCTTTGGGGGGGATCTTAACTTTACAATGGATCCCTTGCTAGATGCCTCACGCGGCTCGTCCCATCTTTCTTACGCACGCCTCAAGCGATTGAAAGCAGACCTCCATGCTCTACGCCTAATAGACCCTTGGCGTCTGTCGCGCCCACAGGATAGGGACTATACATATTTTTCTTCAGTCCACCACTCTTACTCGAGATTGGACTATTTGCTGATTACACATAAAGATCTAGCTAGAGTGGTGAATACCTCCATAGATGTCATATCCTTCTCAGACCATGCACCGATTCATATGACACTCCAGTTTGGGCCGATGACCCGGACTCCACCCTCCTGGAGGCTCAATGAAGCCTTGTTACAGTCAGAGGAGATTTGTTCAGAAATACAGGCCAAGTTGCGGGAATACTTTGCTGTCAATGAAGCCTCAGTACCTAACCCGTTAACGGTTTGGGAGGCCCACAAGACAGTTATTAGGGGCACGCTAATTAGTATAGGTGCCCGCCTTAAGCGGGACAGAACACGCCGCATTGATGAACTCTTCGCCCAGATCCGTACCTTGGAGGGTGCCCATAAGGCCAGTCTTGCCCGTTCCACCCACCATGACCTCCTTAAAGCCCGCGAGGAGCTTCGCGCACTTTTGTTCCATAAAACTAAACAAAAATTGGCGTGGGCACGCCGAACGATGTACGAATACTCCAATAAACCTGGCTCGCTCCTAGCCAGAGCACTACGTGGCCCACGTACCAAAACCTATATCTCCCACATCCTGTCACCCTCTGGTCGGAAGATGACTGCATCCTCTGATATTGCAGCGGAGTTTCGATCCTTCTATGAAGGCCTTTACAACCTTGACAAGCAACCACCAGAAGACCCTAATTCTGCCGGGGGATTCACCCCCCGATCTTACATTACCATGTCGGGTATGCCCTCACTCCCAACTGCGGTCCAGGAAGAATTAGAGGAACCCATCACCTTAGAAGAATTGGGTGTGGCACTAGCGAACTCAAAGCCTAAGAAAGCCCCAGGCCCAGACGGGTTTACACCGGCGTACATTCTTTGAGACGCTTTCTAAACCCCTGATATCTGCACTTAATTCGATCACTGAAGGTAACTCCTTTCCCATTGACACTTTAAGAGCCTATATTTCCCTTATCCCTAAAGAGGGGAAGGATCCCCTGCGGTGCGGAAGCTACCGGCCGATAGCTCTCCTGAACACTGATCTGAAATTGTTTGCCAAGATACTGGCCAATAGGCTAATTTTGCATATGCCGAGCTTGATTCATAAAGACCAGGCAGGTTTTGTGCCATTGCGAGAACCCCGTGATAACACCATCAGGGTAATCAATTTGATCCATGCAGCCAGGACATCACGGCGACCCCTTCTCCTGCTGTCTACAGACGCGGAGAAGGCTTTCGACCGTGTAGATTGGTCCTTCATACAGGCCACCCAGGAGCATATCGGTCTCCGCTCATCAATGCTCAGCTGGATACTATCCCTCTACTCTCATCCTACAGCAGCAGTTAAGGTAAACGAAACAAGGTCGAGCTACTTTACCATACGTAATGGCACCCGACAGGGCTGTCCTCTGTCTCCGCTAATCTTTATACTCACGTTGGAGCCCTTCCTTTGCAGGATAAGGGCGAACTCGGGCATTATCGGCTACCACAAATCCTCTGGGACACATAAGGTAGCCGCTTTCGCTGACGACCTCATCTTTTTCCTGACGGACCCACTGGCCTCACTTCCTACCTTACTTCACTCCCTCCGAATCTATGGAGATCTCTCCCAATTCCGAATTAATTTAACAAAATCCTCCTTACTTAACATCACGGTGGGCACAAACATAGTACGCCGCCTGCGCACAGAGTACCAGCTACAGTGGGCAACCGATACTATCCCATATCTGGGAGTTGACATTACCCCCGACCCTGCCAATCTATATCAGGCGAATTTCGCTCCTCTACTGAAAGCATACTATAGGGCAACTCACCTCACCAGGGTAGTGGATTGGCATTGTCATGCGGAGGCAAAGCAGTGGGTGGCAATGGAGTTCGAGGACTCCGAAGGCACGGCCAAAAGCTGGCCCTGGACCACCACTCCCATACCGAAGGCCATCGCTGCACACCCTACTCTAGGAAGCACGATTCAGGTGGCGAGAGATGCCTTCAGGCATTCCTTGATATCCCCAATACCCTCACCTATGGTGCCAATTCCGGGCAACCCTGATTTTCCACCCGGTTGCGAAGGTCCTGTATTCCGTCACTTAACAAAGGAGGGCAGTTGGCCACACCTCCACGATTTTCTAGACACGACTGGCCAGCTCACGGCGGACGCCGGGTTGGCAGGTTCTGACCCTCCATTAGACTTTTTGAGCGGCCTCCAACTTCGCAACTTCCTACGCCGTTGTGCACGGACTCCGGGTATATCGCGCCAGCTTACAGAGCTGGAACAAATCTGTCATCGTAAAGAACCGACCCGCCATTGTCTATCAATGATATACTCCTCACTGATATCACCAGCAGAAGGATTCGTACCCCCCTTTCTCTCTAAGTGGGAAGAAGAACTAGGCGTACAATTCACTGAACCACAAAGAGAAAAGATTCTACATTTTGCCCAGAAATCATCCCTGGCCACCAGGGTTCAAGAAACATGCTATAAGATTGTGACTAGATGGTACAGAGTACCTTCTACTCTGCACCGTTTTTTCCCACAGGTTTCTAGCTCATGTTGGCGATGTGGGGAGGGAGAGGGAACGATGCTCCACATTTTCTGGGATTGTCCCAAAATCAAACCCTACTGGTTGGAGGTGGCACGCACAGTTGAACACCTTACTGGTGTTGCTCTGGAGGGGGACCCTGGGGCCTGCCTGCTGCATCTCTCTAAACGTCCGATCAAGAAATATAAAGCCTCTCTAACCATTCAATTATTGAATGCAGCCAAGGCATGTATACCCTTATGTTGGAGATCGGAGTCCCCACCTACAAAAACGCAGTGGTATGCTAAAGTGAACGAACTTCGCAATATGGAGGATCTAACTGCCACGCTGTACGACAGGGAGGAGGCCTTTCGGGAGACTTGGAGACCTTGGCAACACTTTACTTACTCTGAATCGTACCTCCAGGAGATGGCTCGGGCTGAATGATTCCGGGGCCTGGGTTGCCTGCCTGGCCAGGGGACGCCACCGTCGCTGTATTCTCTTCCTCTTCTTTCTTTTCCCCTCTTTCCTCCTTTTCTGCCCCCCCCCCCTCTGTTTCCCCCCCAATCCCCTCCAGTTGTGGGGAAAGTTTAGCCAGATAATGAGAATATCTTGATACACATTACCTATCTATGCTCCCACGACTGGACCCGGCTGGTCGCACGGGGGTAATCCCTTCCGGCCAGCCGGGGAATTTCTTTTTATAAAATTTTTTTTATTTTAATTTTATTATCACTAGTCAGTCTTGGTTGCTATGCAGACTCAAACGGGTTATTAAGATGATACTTGAGAAGTTTTTTTTCTGCCTATCTCAGGCTGGGTTTTCGGACTGCCCTACCACAAGGTTGTAACCCTACACACGCTACACTGAACATATAATTAAGGGGCCTGTTTGTTTGCCACTTCTGATTCGATCTATAACCCTCTATGTGACATGCCCATGACTCAACCATCTCTGTATTTGCTGTCATTTGTTACATTTATATCCTGTTAATTAACATGTGATGTCTTTGAAAGAAATAAAGAATTACAAAAAAAAAAAAAGAAAAATATCACTCGTCGTAGATCCAACATGTCGTCTTTCTCCGGTACTGATGTCTTCTTCTCCTTCCAGTGCAGTCTTCTCTCCAAGCTGTCTTCTCCTTGTGCTGTCTTCTTCCTCACTGCCGGTTACCCGCTAAAAACAAAAAAAGGTAGATCTTCTTCTAAGGCTTCCTACCTTGTGGTGTTGCCCACTGTCTGGCATTTCTTATATAACCATGTGACGTGGCCATTCAGTGATGTCAGGTGTCACAATGGGCGGGTTCTCCGGGTGACATCACCGAATGGCCACACCCCATGGCTATATAAGACATGCCAGACATCAGACAACACAACGGAGGAAGACAGCCTTAGAAGAAGGCCTTTTTTTGTTTTTAGTGAGTAACCAGCGGCGAGGAAGAAGACAGCTCAAGGAGAAGACAGCTCGGGGAGAAGACAGCTCGGGGAGAAGACAGCTCGGGGAGAAGACAGCTCGGTGAGAAGGCTGCACCAGAGGGAGAAGAAACTACCGGAGGAAGAAGACATCGGTACCGGAGAAAGAAGACACGTTGGAGCTATGATGGGGGGACATTTTTCTTTTTTTAATAAAGGACTTGTCAAAAACCGGCTCTTGTTTTTTTAACATTTCACTACTTTTTGGGGTGAATGGGTAGGGGTAAAATGTACTCCATACTCATTCACATAGGGGGGGGGGGGATCCGGGGGCCCCCTTTCTTAAAGATTTCTTCCAGATTCCGATAAGCTCCCTGCCCCCAGAACCCCACAACCACCGGCCAGGGTTGTGAGGAATAGGCCCTTGTTCCCATCAACATGGTGATTGGTGTCAGCAATTTAGGCAGTACAGCAACCCTTCTGCTCAGTGCCCCCCTTTTGAACCGATGGGGTCTGGGCCCAGTACACAAGAGACAGTTGCACTGCCTTATCAGTGGCCCTGGCTGCAAGGCAGAAGTGCTAACCACTTAGCCTCTGTGAGCCCCTCTCTACCTTGCATAGCTTTTCTCCTCCCCTCCGGGAGAAGTGATTTAGCTGCACACTTACTCAAGGAAATATGGGTAGAGATAGTGTTTGAATATAGCTAACTGAGTCTTATAGTTCTTCCAAAGTAGGATATCTGATACAAGCTCTCCCTTGCTCCTAAATACTATTTTGGTGGGGGAAGGGCATAGACCAGTGATTTCCAATAAACAGTGGCTCATCATATAAATTGACCCTCACGACCAGAAAGGGTCAAAATGTGCTTGTGGGTGAAGATCCTGCTGATTTCTTATGTCTTGTAGGTCCTGATTTTATAATCCTAATTCAAGGTGTTTGCATGCATATTATGCTTTTAAAGGATTATATATAATGCTATTTCACACTCTGTTCATGTGATTGGTTTTATGTTATTTTAAGATAGCTATGTAAAGGGGACTGAGATTGGCATTGGCGCCGAAATGTGCCCACCCTGCTTCTTCTTGGATAGGGCAGTGACTCGCTGCACTTTACTGATGTTCTTCAAAGATGGCAGTGACACGTAACATCACATTGCTATATTAACAGAACTCTTTGACACGCATTGCCATACA
The DNA here is from genome assembly GCA_037952925.1 of Lithobates clamitans. Lineage (NCBI taxonomy): Eukaryota > Metazoa > Chordata > Amphibia > Anura > Ranidae > Lithobates > Lithobates clamitans. The sequence continues at coordinate 1,159,795 of JBBGZY010001280.1, read as the reverse complement.
GAAAAGCAACACTTCTGTAGCATTCACTAAGGCACAGATAGGGCAGCATATGAATATTAAACCATCTTTCTGTTACTCTCCTCCTCTTTCACCCCCTTGGAAAGACTACTGTGTTGGAACTCACCTCCCTGTATACTAGTTTCCACAACATTTTGCCTCTGTCAAACCGAGATTAACAAGGTGCTTTACTGTAATACACCAGTCTCTCCCCTTCAGCCCCATACTATAACTCTGCACTCTAAAAGGGGACCTAACACCCACTTACATGATTCCCTGTTACCACACTATTTTGGGACAAGGCCACCTAGTAGCAGACTAGCTAACTGCACCTGCTTACAGGTATACCTGTGGATGCTTTTATGCCTTATATTTTGTACAATAAATGGTCTTCTTAAGGGTACATGGCTCTTAAGGGTACATGGCTTTAATATTTGCAGCTAAGCAATGTGGTGGTATTTCAGGTCAGTTACCATATGATGGAGTGTAGTCAGTACATGGTCAGGGAAGAAAAGCCAGGGCTTTTTTTCAGCGGGATAGTGGGGGAACACAGTCCTGGCACTTCCAGCACTGAATGTAGATTATGCCAAGGGGTGTTGGAGGGTCTATTAATGGTGGTTGCTGATGACTATTGTCGCTGGGAAGAACTGTTGTTGCTGGAGGTGTGGGGGATATTGCTGCTGGTCGGGGATATCTATTGTTTCTGGGGGGGTCAATTGTTGATGGGAGTGATCTACTGTTGAGCGGGGGAGAGGGGTGTCTATTGTTGCTGGCTGATGGAGAGTCTATTGATGCTGGATGCTGGATACTGGGAGATCTATTGTTAAAGGGGGGTATTTTGTTGTGGGGGATCTATTGTTTCTGGGGAATCAATTTTTGCTGCAGAGATCTGTTGTTGCTGGGGGGGGGGAGGGGTCTATAGTTGCAGGGAGGGATTTGTTGCTTGGGAGATCTATTGCTGACTGCAGGGGGCCTATTTTACTGTCTATCACTAGCAAAATCAATACAAGCTACTTATGATACTTGGTTCTGTATTAAAAAAATGATACTTGGTTCTGTATTCTCTAGGTAGGGGGTGGAACCAAGGGACGGTGGGTAGGGGTGACTGAGAAAGAGGGAGTACATGAACCTATTCTCTGAGAAAAAAAAAACCCTGAGAAAAACCAAAAACCCCTCCTTCACAGAAGCCCTTTAGAACCCAACTCTAGCCAAAACATTTTGTTCATTTTGGATTCACATAGTAATCTATTGATATTTGCATTTTAGACCACAATGTTATCATTTAGCACTTACATGGAAATCTGTATTATACACTGTACCCGTTCTTTGGAATAATTAATGTGGCATAATTGTTGATTTATTGACACTAACTCAACCAGTTTATTGGTCTGATTTGCATGGCATAATTGTTAATATTCTTAAGCTGACACATTGGCAGAGTCTCAGTCTTGCCAGGAGGAAGCAACAGCTTCCTCAGAAAATGCTAAACACTTGACTACAGCTGGGATACAATAAGTCAGACCTGCTTAATGTGCAAAAACAGACTGGAGTAATGGAACATGTTTTAATTGCACAAGCTAAAGCAGAATTTCTGTTTCACAAATGCGTAAATCTGTGGAATAATGTTATTATACCAGTCACCAATGAAAAATGTTCATAGGCAGCTTAAAGGGTCAGCATCACAAATAAGGGTCTTCATACTACCTGAAATTATAGGGACCCCTTCCTGACCCATTATATTAGTAAAGTCTGTTTAGTTCCACAGCAGATCTCAATATGCCCAGTCTCTGCATTCTCTAGTTTCAGTGTCATTATTGTGTCAATCACCAATGCAACATGTGCACTGACAGTTAAAGGGTCACCATCACAAATAAGGTTCATGGTAAAACCTGAATTTATGGGTTCCTTTCCTGTTCCATTAAACAAATCAGATAGTTTGTTCCTAGTTCAGCAGGCTCTAGCACTATGTAGATCAGTATGAAGAGACCTTCCTGTTAGCAAGCTCAGTGTGGAACAAACCACCCAGCCCTAATTAAATTGAGTACAAGGCTCCAGCTGTGGCAAGCCCCCAAGGCCATATATACCCATAACCTCCACTATCAAACTGGACTCTTTCCTGTAATTCTGCAGAGCCTTTGTCATCTTTGGTTTGCATGAAAACCCTACCCAAGCCATTGAGCACAAATACCCCCTGTCACTAGTTATAAAACTCAATGGGGTTGATTTACTAAAAGCCAATAGACTGTGCACTTTGCAAAGTGCAATTGCACCCTGCAAGCGCAGTTGCTCCGGAGCTTAGTAAATGAAGTAATGCTTCACATTGCACAGAATGCTCAATCACATACAAGGAAATTTAAAAAAACAGCATTTTTGCTTGCACATGATTGGATGATGGAAGTCAGCAGAGCTTCTGTTCATTTACTAAGCGCTGAAGCAACTTCTCTTACAGACTGCAACTTTGCAAAGTGCACAGTCGTTTTGCCTTTAGTAAATCAACCCCAATGCCTCAGCTCACAAAAGTTCAAGCCCAACTAATACAAACATCCAAAAAGTCTACAGAGTCAAATTGCAAAACTAACTCCAATTGATTAGAGTTAAGCTGGCCATAGATAGTTTCAATCTTGGCCGGTAAGGCTCTGTTTCCACTACTGCGAGTTGTTGTGCGACTTGACCCATGTGAAGTCACATGACAAGTCAAAATCCATGTATTTCAATTGTCCCCGTTTTAATTGGTGCGACTCAAAAAAAAAGGTTTTTGTACTACTTTGTTTCGACTTCGGTGCGGCTTGTTCTCCCATGGTCCTCACCGTCGGATCAAAAATCACATTGCAAAGTCGCACTGTAAATCGCGCAACTTTGGGGTCGCAATAGTGGAAACCTAGCCTAAAGCAGGAACTGACTGAGATTCAAACCATCTATGGGCAGGCACACTGTATACCAGCCAGCCTATATTAGAGGCAGTGTGGTTTAACCATTAAAATTATTCTGCTTAACAGCTGTTGAGATAGAACTGCTTCTGTGTCACCTGGACTTCTTAACAAGTTCACAAAAAGAATTGGCTTTGATGGTAGAGGCAATCATTGATCCTCAGCAAACATTTGATCACGTAGGTCAACTCAATTTAGTGCGAACATGGGTTCTGCTAAAATAATACACAAATAACTGCTTATTCAGCAAACATGGGGAGCTTCAACCAGCTAAACCAGGGGTCTCTAAACGTTTCAGTACGAGTGCCAAATCGTATGGTACAAATATTCGTGGGCCAAAAAGAAATCAGTTTTGTAAATGAATTTTTAAAATGTAAATACATGAATAATATGTACTCTTAGCTTTTTTTTTATTTGTTATTTTTTTTTGTATTCAGCATGATATTATTAAGAACAACAGAAACAGATTTCAATAAGCCCTCATTCACACTGAGGGCCAGTTTGAAATCGTGTGAGTTCAGCTGAAATCGCACGATTTCAAACCGGCATTTTAGTCCGACTTCTGGGGCGATTTGACAGACATCTGTGCGGGTTCGTGCACAGATGTCTATTCAAATCGCCCACAAAGTCTCCAAAAGTAGTACAAGAACCACTTTTGGGAATCAGTGCGTCGCTGCAAATCCGGCAATAGGATCCGATTTGGCATGCGATTTGACATGTTAAATCACATGCCAAATCGGCCCAATGTGAACATGGGCTAAAACAAAGCAAAGGAATTTCAAATAAACCGAACCATAAAGGTCAAAGAAAAATAAATTCAGTCTAGATCTTTCTCATCAAAGTCCCCCCCAAAGTCCTTTCTTACATTTATTTTAGGTACTTATATAGCACAGTCAATTTACACAGTTCTTTACATATTTTTATAAAGTATTATACATTTACATCAGTTCCTGCCCTCAAGGAGCTTTCAAACTAGGGTCCCTGATTAACACTCATACATTTAGACCAGAGCCAATTAACCTACCAGAATGTCTTTGGCGCATTGAAGGAAACCTATGCAGACACAAAAAGAACATGCAAACCTAATCCAAGTAGTGCTGTGGTTGGGATTCAAACAGACAACCCTAGTGCTGCTGGGTGGAAGTGCTAACCTTTTGCCACTGTGCTACTTACGTCAGGGTCCCCATCAGAATCCAACCTTATATTACAGTTCCCATCATAATTCCCCCTTAAATCAGATTCCTCTCTACGTAATGTATTTACATTAGGGTCCTCCTTCCCCACATGAGGGTCCTCTCTATATCAGGGTCCTCTTTATATCGGGGTCCCCAACACAATGGAGACTGTGCACATCAACTGCAAGCCAGAAAAAATCTTGTAATGAGTCTCATGTGGCCCATGGGCCATTGTTTGGAGACCATGAGCCAATCAAACAGAATACCAATATAACATTTACAACCATATCCCCACGTTGTGTCTTCTGAGTCTAATGCAGATTTTTCTTTGCTTAACAAGGTTGTGCCTACAAATACTTCAATAGGCAATTACAATGACTATCCTATTTTTGGCAAGCCATTGTGAATATTTTCCATGCAAGTTTTTTGTATCATGGAATGACTAAGAAAGCTGAAGACTCAAAACAATTGGCAAGAGGAACAGATTGTAAAAGGATCTGGAAATATAGATTGGGTGAATGCATGATTATGTGATGTCATACCGTCTACAATGTCTCTGAATTCTAATTATGGCCTGGTTCTATTGTGACTGAGATATTCTATACCAACTTTCCCACCAGCTATACTTATGCTTTCTGAATATTTTTGTAATCGTTTCTCTTTGTTAGCCTGTGTATAAATGTGTGGATTTCAGAACCATTTTCAAAATTGCATATTGCCTAAGGAAGGAACCTAATGAGTCCTGAAAGCTTGCATATCGAATCTGAACTCTAGGCAAATATAAAAACACACATTAATGCAGCTCTGTAATCGTTAATACACCATAAAATGTATTTTTATTTTTTCAGGAAAGAAGTGTAAGGCTCCATTCACACTAGCGCGTTTTTTGATGCATTTTGCAGAAATGCATGGGAATTTTTTAACATGGGTTCCTATAGAACATGTTCACATCAATGCTTTTTTGTACCTCTGCATTGGAGAGGGTCAGGGACTTTTTTTCATGCAAAATGCAGCGTTTTGCATGTAATAGAATTCAATGGACCAGCATCAAAAACCCAAGTGCAGTGTTTTTGCAGCGTTTTTGCAGTGTTTTTACAATGTTTTTGATGCGTTTTGCGTTTTTTGGCTTTTTTTTTTTTTTTAACTGTATACAGTCTAAAAAAAACTGTAAAAAAAAAACGCAAAACGCGGCAAAAACGCCACAAAAACGCTGTAAAAAAGCTACAAAAACGCTGTTTAAAAACGTGACAAGCATCACAAAAAAACCTCCAAAAACGCTCAAAAGCAACATGCATAGATGTGAATCGAGCCTAAGTACCTTAATCAGACCTGGTATCAGTCCCTGTACTGCAGGGTTGGAGTGTAATGCCGCGTCCACACGAGCGGACTTTTCAACCGGACTGGTCCAACGGACTATCCGATGGACTTCCAACGGACTTTCCCAACGAACGGACTTGCCTACACACGATCACACCAAAATCCGACGGATTCGTACGTGATGACATATGACCGGATTAAAATAAGGTAGTTGATAGCCAGTAGCCAATAGCTGCCCTAGCGTTGGTTTTAGTCCATCGGACTAGCATACAGACGAGCAGATTTTTCGACCAGACTCAAGTCCGTCGGAAAGATTTGAAACATGTTTTACTTCTAGGTCCGTCATACTTTTGGGGAAAAAAAAGTCAGCTAGAGCCCACACACGATCAGATTGTCCAACGGAGTCCAGTCTGCTGGACCAGGTCTGCCGGAAAGTCTGCTCTTGTGTACGCGGCATTAGAGGCAGAAGTAGAGCATCAGTTTATGTGTTGTCAAGCAGCGTGCAGATAGAGGGAGAAAGCACAGTGACAGAGAGATCAGTTCATCACTTGTTGTTGCTTCTCCTTTCACAGTCCAGTCATAGACTGGGGCGGGTCCAGAATGACCTGGGCTCAGAAAGAATGTGTTAAATAATGCTGGCCATTAGAGTGAGGACATCTTGCAGCAGAAATGAGCATTGCCAGGGAAATCTCTGGCTTTCCCACTTCCGGACTGCCACACAACGATATACGTCCTAACTTTGAAGATGAATATCGTTGTTATGGCAGCAGCTAGCTGCCATAACCCCGGTATCCTCTTCTTCGGCCGGCGGTCCGGTTTCCGATAATGTTTTTTTTTTTTATTCTATTGCATTTTAGTGTAAATATGGGATCTGAGGTCTTTTTGACCCCAGATCACATATTTAAGAGGTCCTGTCATGCTTTTTTACTATTACATTCTATGTTTCCATTCCTTGTAATAGGAATAAAAGTGACATATTTTTTTTTAAAAGAACAGTGTAAAAATAAAAAAATAAAAGATAAAATAAATAATACATTTTTTATTTTTTAAACGTGCCCCGCCCCGCGGGGCTCGCATACAGAAGGGAACGCATACGTGAGCAGCGCCCGCATATAAAAATGGTGTTCAAACCACACATGTGAGGTATCACCACGATCGGTAGAGCGAGAGCAATAATTCTAGCCCTAGACCTTCTCTGTAACTCAAAACATGCAACCTGTAGAACTTTTTAAACGTCGCCTATGGAGATTTTTAAGGGTAAAAGTTTGTCGCCATTAGGGTTGCCACATCATCCCTTTAAAACCGAACACATATTAATTACACAGGTTCTGTGGCTGATTAAGTTTGTAATTAAACTCACTTGGTGCCTTAACTGCATTAAATTAGCCTCAGAACCTGTGTAATTCATATGTGTTTGGGTTTAAAGGGATGAGGTGGAAAGCCTAGTCGCCATTCCATGCAGGCGCAATTCTGAAGCGTGACATGTTGGGTATCAATTTACTCGGCATAACATTATCTTTCACAATATAAAAAAAAATTGGGCTAACTTTACTGTTGTCTTATTTTTTAATTCAAAAAAGTGTTTTTTTCCTAAAAAAGTGAGCTTGTAAGACCGCTGCGCAAATACGGTGTGACAGAAAGTATTGCAACGACCGCCATTTTATTCTCTAGGGTGTTAGAAAAAAAAATGTATAATGTTTGGGGGTTCTAAGTAATTTTCTAGCAAAAAAAACTGTGTTTAACTAGTAAACAACAAATCTCAAAAACAGGCTCGGTCCTTAGGTGGTTAAAGTGGTTGTAAACTCTTATATACCAAGCAAGGTTGCTGGTGTCAGGTGATACAGAGAGATTTCCTAAGTAATACAGAACACTTAGTAATGTTAAAGCTTAATTCCAGGCACAAACACTTTCATATACCTACAGTATATTCATCAATGGCCTGAAAGGTATAATTCTACCTTTTGTGCACCAAATGACTTTACAAACCCAGATATTACCTTGTTAAAGTTGTAGAGAGCAGAGAGTGCAGAGGACAGGACTTTGGGAGGTGCCCAGCAGGCCCACCCACTAAAGGTTGCCTGCAGGCATCTACAGGAGTGGTGGAGACAAGACCAGTCACCCTGCACAAAGAGAGAGGGCAGCAGTGACCTGTCATTGTTACGGGAAGTTCTGTTGCATCCTTCAACCAAAGAATGTCACGCAGGATCATGGCGATATGGTCAACCACATAGCGAATTTCGTGTACTGTATGGCCAGCTTTACTACTCTGGACCTTATAAATTCATATTCTGTCTCTCATTCGCAGATTTATCCCAGTCACTGCGCCATTTCTGCATCCTCCTAACTTCTTATAACACCTGGAGTAAACCTTTACAGGACTTTCATTTTCTCTGAATAGCTTATTTTATTGTATTTATCCGTATTATTCATAGTTGCAATATCAGTCCTTAAGCTGGCCATACATGGATCGAAATTTGGTCACTTCAGCAGGGACTGTACGAATTTCAATACATGTGTGGGAAGGCTGATTGTACCTCAAGTCGATCCATTGGCATACTGTCGGCGACTATAGCCGCTAACAGTGGTCATTGTGTTCTGCCAGCTGAGAAGACTCCCCGCACCCCCTCTACCCGCTAGCCACAGGAGGGATTCCCCCCATCAACACTAACTGATGGGGGAATCGGGCGATCTTATTTCCTTTCCCCCATGGCCTGCTTTAGTCATTTAACATAGCACAGAAAAAGTATCATTGAATATATTTTGAAATGTTTGACACCCAGCCATTTGATTCATTTACACAGAAACCTCTGTGATCAATTCCAAATGCTAATCATGTCCCATTATTCATTATCATTGTTTCAAAATCCAAATAGTTCATAGTATTACTCTTTAGGTTATATTTTAATGTGCTATAAAATTGCTTTGCTGTTTATTAGGGTATAATGGATGTAATATAGAATGTAAACTTGTAAAGCTTAGTTTTTTTTTTTTTTTTACTTGTTATACTTACCTGCAAACGTATTGCACAGAGTGGCCCTAAACCTCTTCCTGAAAGTGAAGGGAGTTCGTTACAACTTGTGTTAGGAACTGTTCTAAGACTGTTGCCAAAAGAGACATGCAGATGTGGTGTCTTGCTGGATGCTTTTCCCTGCATGGCTGTCTACCTGAAGAAGTCTCAGAGTCTGCTAATTAGCCTTGCAACTACCTAATGCTGGCCATACACTATATGAAAAATCAGCTAAAAAATAGTTCATATAGACACTTCCTCCGTTTTTCAGTAAGTTAATGGGCACAAATCGATAATCGTTTGTGACGTTTTTGTGGAAAAAAAACGAATGGCAAGTTTGGAAAATTTCTGCCGAACGTACGATAAATTGCAAGGTTAACTCGTTATTCGTCCGTGAAAAAACGAATGGTTGCTACTGCGCATGGGTGAAAAACATTTAACCCGGAAGGTAAATATTCGTGCCAAAGAACGTTCACGTCAAAACGTCATGACAAATCGCCCACACCAACAACTATATAACGCATACCAAACATCACTTACGAATACAGAACGTTGTCTCGTTCGATGCCACTGACCAGACCAATGATTACACTGACCAATACACAGAAGATTTGTAACAACTGAAGGTAAGCAGACCAGTACAATAGTTCTAGGGTATTAATTGTTAGGTGTAGTTTGGCAACTGAACAATGATGCATTTTTTCTTATTACAGGAGCAATGGTGGACAAATTTACGTCACCACATTTCCTGCCACAATTCCTTGAAATGTACCGAGACCTTCTATGTCTATGGAAAGTACGCTCCAAAGACTACCCAGATCGTCAAAAACGTAAAGAAGCGTATACTAAATTAGTGGAACTATGCACTGTTGTGTATGCCAAAGCAGATATATCCTATATGACCAAAAAAATTGTAAATCTGCGTACTATCTTCAAAAAAAAAGAATTGAATAAAATTAATGAATCCAAAAGATCTGGTGCAGGTGCAGATGAAGTATACGTGCCACGCCTGTGGTATTTTGAGAGTTTACGTTTTCTGACTGACCAGGAGGAACCACGACCCTCTGTGTCAAGTTTAGACAGTATCAGTGGAAATATTTCAGGAGATGAAGAAGATGGAACATTTGAGGAAATGGCAGACAGTCAGGTAAAGTCATCATATTATGTTTTATTATACACTTTTATATGTACAGATCAGAAAATACATACAAAATCCCTACACACATCAAAATTTAAAGCACATGTACCTTTGTACATTTATTTTTTTTAAAGAAAATATACCATGACACCTGTGTTTAGTACTGAAATTAGAGATAAATGCAGCCACTCAAATTTACATATATCATTTAGAGATTGTTTTGCCAATCTACTG